>JARFJB010000034.1:0-322500 GCA_036346205.1 Vesta saturnalis
AACTATTATCTGAAGTAGTGATTGTTTTCAAATTAATTATAGAACAGATTTTAGATAGACCTTTTGTATAAGCATGATAGTTTGGTCATTTTAAATTTAGTGTTTGAAAAAGTGCGTTCTTTTTCATCGCTCATACAGTTTGCTTTTAGTGCTTTAGTACGTAATGTCTGGGTGTAGTTTTTTTTTCTATTAACTCGTCAACCCCAGCACGTTTAGTTTAAGCAAACAATTAATGTCGGAGTGCAACTAATTACCAAAACACCTATTATTTTGTGACATTCAGTTTTAAAATACTGTGATACCTAATATAGGAGTTATAAAAACTTGTAATTTATTTTGTGCCCTACTGCGTAGAGCATCAACAGACACCAATATAGCGATATTACAAAATATTGATGTGAGTGTAGGATCCGTCCATAGTATCGTACAAAAGCTGGGTTACAAAAAAGTTTGTACGCAATGGATTCCTCGTCTTTTGTTTGAGGATCAAAAATGTTTGCGGATGGGTTTGTCTCAGCAACACCTTACGGAATACAACGCAAAAGGCAATAACTTCCTTTTATCAATAGTTAATGGTGACGAAACTTGGTGCCATTATTTGGAACCATCCAGCAAGTTGTCATCGATGCAATGGAAACATTCAAAGTCACCATCACCAAAAAGTTTAAGGCACAACCCTCTGCAGGCAAGGTGTTGTTAACATTTTTTTGACAACAAAGGGCCATTGCTGATAGAATTTAGAGAACACAGAGTGAATATTAATGCAAATCTATACAACGAAACTCTGAATAAGCTTCATCAAGCAATAAGACTAAAACATCAAGGAAAATTTTCCAATGGTGCCATTTTGCTTCACGACAATGCGCGGCATGTCTCACACGGAGTGAAAGAAAATTTGCAAAGAAAGAAATGGAGGGTTTTAGAACATCCACCCTGCAGCATAGATTTATCGCATTGCGATTTCCATATCTTTGGTTCACTGAAAAAGATATTGAGAGGTGGACGCTTTGAAGCGGATGCTGAAATACGAAACGCCGTCAAGGAATTCTTCAACCAGCAGCCACGAGAATTTTACGAGCAAGCTATAAATCGGTTGGAGAGACTGTGGGATATGTGTCTTAATTGTAAAGGTGATTATTTGTAAATTTATTTCCGAATATATTTTTTATAGACCAATTGAACAACCCTAGTATAATATCATAAAATATAGTATTTAAATCGAGAATGAAGATATTTAACGATATAAATACTTGTTTTAAATATAAAATTGTAAAAAGTAAAAGTTATAAGCACTCTAGTGTGCTACAGAAATTAAAATGTGAAATAGTAGCGTGTACGATTTGGAGCTATGACGTGAATTTAATGTGCAAGTTTCTGTGGGGGTGAACACGAGTCTGTTTTGGCTTCTCGAACTGTCATAGTAATATCACTTTGGTTTTGAAGTTACGCAAAAGCTTTCAAAAATTAATTAACGAAGAAAATGTTTTAAAATTTAAAAGTACTAAAACTTGTAAAAGTGTTTCCTACGACAATTTTGTTAAAAGAGAACGCCACTGCAAAATAAATAAAGTGTAAGGCAAAAATACTTCAGGTGCCTTAAAATTCATAATTTTGTAAATAAGAAGAGAGAAAATTACAGTTTAACCCCTTATGGTAGTCACGTCAAGGACTACATATGTAGAATAAATTGTATAAAGCAAGTTGCACTAAAATATTTTGGGAAATAAACTTTTACGAGTATAAAAATTCTGAGTTAATCAATAAAATATCGACATCTTAAGTATTGAGTAAAGAAGAAACATTCGACTCCGTCTAAGTACATAAAGCGGGAGTCGACTGAGTGAATAATACGCAGTTAACGAAGATACTGCTAACCGCTTACGAGCTTAAGGACTAACACAATTTTAGCTGGTTTCAACCGCTTCAGGCAATGTCGGAAGTTGAAATCAAGTTTCAACCAAAACTAAAGGAACATATGTTTTTTCGAACATAACGATAGGACGAGATTTAGCTTTCCAACAGATGGTTAGATAGAGAAACTCATTTTTGACTTTACTATGCTGTTACGGGCAAGACACTTACTAGAACATCAGCCCGTACAGGTAAAGTGGATGTTACCCACATAGCTCAGTCGTTTGAGCGGGGTTGGTACTCGTCAGTACAAAAGGGCACTCGACACAACTCAATAAAGTCAAAATCAGGAAAAACATGTCACTAAGGCGCCTGCTAAATAATTTTATAGCGGGAAAACGCCATGAACTAGATCGTAAAATAGTGGCTTAACAGGAAACCATAATCTTCACTCGAAAATAAAACACCCACCGCTACTTGCAATTCTACTTCAAAAATATCTACGCAAAGTTCACCTACACTTAAATAAAGTTTAAAACTTCATTTAAAATCTGTAAAAATTTCGATAACTAAACTGAAATTTTATTATACCTTTTCGGTTTCTGCGTAAAATTACTTGCTCAATTAACAAAAAAAATAACTGGTTTATATTTGACATAACAAAAATAGATAATACGCTATCAAATATATAGGAGCTCCTATAATTTAATAAACACCACTTAACGCTCATCCAAAACAAATCATCAAAACTTACTTGACATTTCTGAACGTTAATAGCTTTAATTTCGGTGACTTTTAACATTTGTCGAAATAAACTCAGCGTGCCTTTAATTTTGTGGAGGTAAAATAAATGCTATACAAATTACACTATAAGTATCTATATTACAATTAAAAGCATAAAAAATGTACACAAAGGGCAAGTACAATCAAGAAACCTTCCCTTGGCGGCGGGGCGTAAACAAAAGTAATTCTCAAAACCACCTAAAGAACATAAAGCTGCCCCACCTATTCAGCAAGTAATTTCCATTACTTCTTCTTGCGAAAGCATCACCAATACATATTTACAAAAGATGGCATTAAGAAGTATTATCTGCTCCAGTTGCGAAATCCGATTTATCACAATTCATTAAAATCCAACAACTGACTATTACTACAATGAAAACAAGCAAAAGCTTTGGAAGTACACTAAACGTTATAATCAGGCACATTAATATACAAAGCCAGGAAAACAATGTTACCAGCGTCCTTTCCGATTTACATTGCTCCGGTCAAATTACATCACTATAGTTGACAACTTTTCATTATAACTGTCGCACCGACCCAAATTTAACAAAATCCCGAATGGGCACGTTCTTTTAACTAATCTTAAGTACATTCTTAAACGCACCTTAAACTGGCTTTTCTAGTTTTACAAAAAAAAATAGCACATGATACTTCTCTATCACTTAAAAATCGCGGTAACACTGTTTATAATCTCCGTAAACCCACATTCGTGACAACAATGTGAATTCTATAGATCAATCAATTTGAGAAGTTTTTTTCTAACGCGTAATCATAAAATTCACTAAACCCTCGACGCCGACGTTGCATATAGGTTAAGAAAAAGACGGTTTTCTTTCCTCTGATCAGTACAAGGCAAAATTGCAAATCTTCGGCTTCACCTACTGAACCCGGAATTTCCCACAAAACGACAAGACGGTATACGATAACACAATTTGTCGGGGTGCACTTATACTCCAAAATCGTATAAAAGCGAACTGCTCATATAGCACTAATATCGTACAATCCCAATCAAATCTCGCTTCACTTAACCCTAACGACACGACGAGGGAAGCCGAGAAGGCCCCACAACACAATAATTCGCACTGCAGATTAATTTCTCTTTACTTCAACTTTCACGATAGGAGCCTCAACTCCAACTGCTCTTACCAATTTAACAGATTTCGCATCTTACACTTCATGGCACCTCACCAATCACAAAACAGCAATTCCTTCAAACCGTTTGCTCGGCAAAAACGAGATGCCTTTCTGGAACCGAACTGGAAAATACGTCACTAGCATTAATTTTCACCGTCAAGATGCTCCGAAAAAATATTGTAACGTGATCTGTTTTCGTCGTCACTAAAGTTTGGAAAATCGGACTCTAAACTAACGTATTATAAAAACCACAATTATTGTCTACTTATACTAATCTGTAAGAAATGAATTCTCCTCCATATAGTTCCTTAAGTTTCAAATCAGCAATTCTAAGCTTTCGTAAAGTAATTTTAATTCCACAGAAGCAATTCCTATGACGCAATTTCAACTCAAGCTAAACTATAAATTAACGATCACTTAAAATAAGATCAACCACTATTTACTAAAAAATATTAAACTCCTATATAAAGTTCCTTTGACTACATTACTTTCACCAACGCGTGTAAACATAACCGCAATTTAAAATTTCAATCTATTTACAAACAATATATATATATATATATATATATATATATATATATATATATATATATATATATATGCCATTCCCACAAAACTCGGTACTGTATCCTATTACAATTTTCAATAAGTCCAAACATCTCCAAATAAAGAAATAATTTGTAATTAAATCAGTGCCTCCGAAATTTTATACTCGAATATATCTAAATTTTCAATAATTTAATATGACAAAACAAAGAATTTCTTCTTGCAATTTCTACATATAACATTTTAAATGTCTTAATATTCGAAAAATCTACGGCAAATCTCATCCACACGTGACAGTGCAGTTATGCAATATATACTTTACACCAGAGTTTGATTTTTGCAACTGGTGGTTGAATGTAGAACCTCAGACATGCGATAAAAGTTTATTACAATTCTGTTCTTTATTAGTGACTACATACTACAACTAAGCAATTTCTTTTCAGAGGATTCATTCCGAATGTTAATTTTCAAACTTTACGGCTAATACCTTTTGTTTCGTACTCATCGATATATAGTTGTGGTTTAAATTCATTTGCATACTTGCTTGGTCCGAAGATAGGTCGAGATTAAGATGAGCCATTTACTAAGTTACATAGTTACATTGAAAATTACTTTGCATGTCGTCGACCTTAACGGTGAACATTTAATGCAATTTATATTTCGTTGGCGAGGTCACACATTGTGCAAGAAAAGCTAAAGATTAGAATGACATCCTCATAGTTCGTAAAGCATGTACATCTTACGTATTTTTAACAGCTCAAATTTTCGTTACTGTATTAAATGAAAATTTTTAATTAGGACTTGGTCCTATTAATTTCATTCCAATTAAAACTCCATTGAAACAAATAAATAATAATTACATATTTACCTTTGAACTTATTCGGTCATAACAAAACTTATAAAAAATTAATATTAATTAAGTTGCTTTGGTGTGTGAATCCTTGCGATATTGCAGGCTCACATCTCATTATATTTAGAATTTGCATCAGTTCTACATACATAAAGACAAAATCTGCATCGATTGGGGCTTGAATCTCGATGGCGCAGATGGTCAGCGCGGTACTCTAGCAAAGTACAGGTCGTAGGTTCAAATCTTACTCGAGGTAAACTTTTTATTTATGTGTTTAATAAAATTAATAATAATTTTTAATTAAATAAATAATGGGATTGCCATTGCATTTAGTATTGTTAAGTTAATTTAATTTTGGACAAAATACAAAAGCTAAATAAACTAATTAATGCTAAGAAACAATTGCAAGACGTTACGCTGGTCATAGTTACGATAAATAAATGTGTTAGTTTATGTAGGACGAGGACAAAAAGAAAAGTCTCATTGGCTGCATTTCATAAAATTGTTTATTGATGGAAACGTTAAGTAGCGTTGTGAATACTTAAACTTCAAATTTGCAAAATGCATTTAACGACTGTTGGTTTATTATTTTGATTTCAAACAAATTTAATGAGCTTGTTTTAAACCTGTTTCATATCTCCGAAAACCCATGACCTTCGGCGAGTTTGGTTAGCGACACGCATACGCCACGCCTTATGGGGAGGGATCGTGTGACAGGTGTAATTCAAGTCTTCAGTGAGTGAAACATAGTTGACGTAACCAACATGTACTTTTTAATTTTTCGAGTTAGTTTTACCGTTGAAAAAGATATGTATATGTGCAAACATTAGAGGATTGATGAAATACTCTGATTTTAATAGAGTCTCTGTTAACCTTGATATACCTTTCCACAAACACAAACTTTGCACAGAATCAATTTGTGCTATTTTACCTGCAGTGCACGACATCGAACATTTTGTAAAGACAATCACAAAACTACAACTTTAATAGAGTGTTTTGGTGTTTCATAGATATTTTTACATGCAGTTCAAATTATATTATGGTATCATCATCGGAAATGAAGCGATCTACAAAACTTCACGGCTCTAAGACAGTTAGAAGTGGGTTATTACACACAGGAAACGGAAAATTAACAAAAGCTGTTAAACCAACACGGCGTTTGTATGCAGTGTCTTATTTCCGCAAAACAGATATAATTAAACAATAGGAGTCGTTAGCACTTCTGAACAATTCATCTGTAAATTTGCAAACATGTGGCATGGACATAATAGTAATGTAAGATAATTACTAAGATCTATACCGATATTCATTAATATAACTCATACTCTGAACTAAATCAAGCTAATGGAACCCATCACATCGCCATTAAATTGATAATGAGAGTTTCAGTAGTTTCAATAATTTTGTGTTGTATAATGTTTGTAAAACGAGTTTAAGATTAGAAAAGAGAAATCTATATCGACAGAATATGAAGGAAACAATACGATAGTGTGGTAATCTGTATAGTTTAGCCAAAATTTCAAGGAAATATGATACAGATACATAGCGCTAAGTGTAATTAAAGATACAATATTTTTTCATATTCAAAAATTATCGGCATGTTAATCTGCAAAAATTTAATAAATGCAGAAATTAGTGTTTTGGTTAAGTGCTGGGAAAGATACGCATGTTTATTAAACCATATCGGCAATTTAATCTATCTAAATGTAGATAATTCTAATTGAAGTGAGGTTCTTTAACTTTAACAATTACTACACAAAGTCGCAAAAATATAGGGTGCTCCATTTAAACATATAAAAATATTTAACACTTTCAGAGCTGACGTCACCGATCGGGTCGCAGTGGTTGCATGCACAGTGCGTCCGACACCGATTGGTGTCGCATGGTAGTCTTTACGAAATAGGCCAGTATGAACTTAGCACTACAGTGAAACGCACGTGTGTTTGTCAGCGTGGTACTTAAGGTTAGAAATTTTAAAATTTTTGCTTAGTTTTCGATTCTGTGATTTTTTGTCGGATGGATAGAAGTGCACCAGGCCCCTCTAACCTTAAAAAGGCTAAACGAGCGTATAAAAACCCTAAAAATTACAGAAGCTTAGCTGCTTTAGGAAGCAGTGATGAAGAAAATTAATACAATTTGTTTGAATCGAGCGATGACAATTTTGTGTATTGGATTCGGAATCTGAAGGAGAGGACGTCGATTTAATTCACACGGGTAAAGTCGATTGTAGACATACCTACAATATTTACGTTATTTATAATAAACTTTTCGAGATATATTTGCTAACGTAGCAGGGATGGCGCAAGGGGCTGCAAATCAACCCGAGAGCGTTTTTGAACTAGAATGGACTGATGGCCCCATCGTAATGAAACAGATTCAGTTTAGCAAAATAAATGACTTACCTACTCCCGAAGATATTCGGCCTTTTGACTATTTCAACTGCTATTTAACGACGAAATAGTGAACTTGGTAGTGACTGAAACAAATCGATATGCCGAGGAAGTATTTTTCGGAGAACAGATTTCAGAACACTCAAGGATTACGAAATGGAAACCGGTCGACAAAGATGAAATGTTGACGTATATAGGACTAGTACTGCATACGGTTACTATAAAACTCAACAGGATGCAGGACTACTCGAAGAAACACCCTTTATTTAATTTGACTTGTTTTTCGTCACACATGAGCAGAGATCGTTTTTTATTGTTAACAAGATGCTTGCATTTTGCAAATAACATATCCCAAGGAGAAAATTCTGCAGACATACCATTTAAAATTAGGCCAATAATGAATTTTTTAATAGTGTAATGGACTCCATTTATTATCCCGGAAAAAACTGTCTCTGGATGAGTCAATGGTTTTATTTCGTGGAAGCTTACTTTTCTGTCAGTATACAAAAACAAACGCCACAAATACGGCATAACATTGTTTATGTTGACGGAACCTAACGGGCTCATCTTGATCGTTGGTTTATACAGGGGCATTAGATGTATTGGGAGAGAAAGGCCATACGGTAAAAGTTGTTTCAGAATTAATACAAAATTATTTTGACTCAGGTCATTCCATTTATATGGATAAGTTTTTTAATTCGTCCGAATTAGCTCCACAATTAACAGACCATAGTACATATTGTACCGGTACCCTTAATGTTAAATGATTGCATAATCCAGTACATGTTTTGCAAAAAAAAATTACAAAAAGGAGAGTGTGGAATTTACCACTAGAACAAGCTAATGGGTGGTGGTAGGATCAATTCAATTCATATAACCCCAGTCAACGAAAATCTTTAAGATGGTATAAAAAAATAGGGTTCCATTTAATCCAGCTGATGGTACTTAATTCCTATTTATTGTTCACAAAATATTCTGGTCGCAAAATGACGTTGTACGATTTTGTGTAGTTTTTGAAGATAGAAGCACCCAGAGCAGCAGAGCCAGAAAGGAATCGAATAAGACATACGTTGACAAAAATTTCTTTACAAGACCAAGGTGGAAGAACCAAGAGAAAACGTTGCAGGGTGTGTTCTCAACAAAAGATACGAAAATCTACTGTATACCACTGTGAAAGTTGTCCCGATAATCCAGGATTCTGTGTAGAATGTTTCGACATTGGACATGCGGAATAGATTTTGTGACTTTGTTTTATCATATGTGCAATCTCAGTTTTGCTTTTTGACTATTTTTATTATGTTTTTGATGTTTTTGAAACTTTTTTACTGACGTTACTGATGCATGTTTTATTTGTGTTTTTATAATAAAAATATTTTCGTTCAATTTGTTGCTTTATGTCTTGTATTGTCTAAAAGCAAACAAGTATAATACCAGATTTAGCACTTAGCACCTATACTTTTCATAAAATAGTCTAAAATATCTGTGTCTCCGATCGGTGTCGCTCAGCACTGAACAAGAGATTCATAGCCAGATGCGCCTGAAACCCATCGGTGTCACGCGTCAAAAACAGATAAGCGTCATCATATTTTTATTATGTCACAAACAAAGGTCGAATTCTGACGTTAGACTGTATCGCATTCACCAAAAATACTATTGCCGCACCTGACATATATCTCAGTTTAAAGCCAGCAGTGAAAGTGTTAACTAAGCATTTTCAAAATGTCAGTTTAGGAGCTGGACGTGGTTAACGGAATTACAAGTTTACATTTTAGGTTACAAAATGACGAAAACATTAAGCTAAGTATGTTTTAAATATGTGTAATAATGGTGACTATTCAACTTACCCTCTCCATGTCAACTATCAACCAATTACAATTTAGTATTTTTTATGTTTGGACCAATCAGAGCACAATTGTACAACAATTCCGCTAGAGGAATATTCCCGACAATTTTTTCTCCTAGTGTGAAATTTAATTGTCTCCCGGTAAAATGTCAAATTGACATAAACTTTGACGTTCGTTCTGTTTGTCAAAGTAACGCAGACTCGGACTATATAACCTGCAACTTGTTCTAAATTAAAATTAATAAATTAATTCATGACTTGTTAAATACCACTCGTGGCCGACGAATTACATACATTTTTGTCAAAGTGCTTAATCGTGTTTATTGCTTCAAAATTTATATCGAAGCAATAAACACTCACACACTTTGACAAAAATTTTCGGCAATTCATCGGCCACTTGAGGTATTGTATATGATAGTTTACATTTTCTTATTTCAGTCCTTTATGGGGAGGAAACTTGTCGTTCTATTAGGTAATTTGAAAAATGAAGGAAACGAAAAGCTCCAATACTATCATGGGTTACTTTTTAATACGATGCCGAGACCCAAAAAAATATCACATACAATACCTCAAGTGGCCGGTGAATTGCCGAAAATTTTTGGCAAACTGTATGAGTGTTTATTGCTTCGATATCAATGGATAGCGATTTTAGTCCTGTTATAGCTAATTTTTACATGGAAAAATTTGAAACATTAGCGATACAAAATGCACCTAAAAACCTTTAGTTTGATATAGATATGTAGACGACATATTTAATATTTCGAGACATGGAGAAGAAGTACATGAATTTTTAATTTTTATAAATGATATATATATATATATATATATATATATATATATATATATACTATAAATTACATAAATTATTAAACCACCCTCCACGTGAAAAATTTAGTACAGTTAAATCTTTAGTGGATCGAGAAAAACGGATTTGTGATCCAGGATTTTTGAAAGATGATTATAAATATTTAAGAAAATCCTTCCAAGTTGATAAAGAAAAACCAGTGCTTAATGTTGGTACTGCGTTTCTTCTCTTTATAAGTATTGTCATAGAATGAAAAGAAGAAAAATTAAAGAATATTTAAGATCACCTAAAGATGTTTCAAAGCCAATATCATCTTCCGGAGTGTATAAGTTATCTTGTTCATGTGGAAAAGTGTACATTGGAACCACAAAACGTACCTTTGATATCTATTTCAGTATCTAGAGGTTTTAAAGACAGTGCCCCATCGTTTATGTTCTGCTGGACGTAATTTACGCCAAGCATAATTTTTGTAGGTTTGAACATAAACTTAATTTTTCTTCACTTATCTCTCGGTTTACTTTGCTTATTAAGGATACAAGAACAACTTAGTTCCGACGAATAAGGTACAACGGTAGACCATTGTGGAAGGTTGAACAAAATTATTCTGCTACAGAGAAAGAACGGCTTGCTGTCTCGTCGGTCTCTAAAAGGTTTCGACTATGTATAAGCTTGTCACTTAACGAACGACCACCATTCTCTCGTTCGCTTGAATAGATTTGAAAACTACGCTGGTCGTTTAGCTGCAACAATACAGGTTTACCATCATTCACCGTCAATTTAAAGAACCCGTCGTATCTGATCTTTCATCTTATGCTTCCTTCATGTAGATAGTGTGAAAACTGTTCCCATCTTTTTGGTTCCCCTTCCGATTAAGCATTCATGGTACATAAATATTCCTTGTCTTCTTTATTCTACTCTTCATGATGTCAAGGATGATTATCTGTATAACTACATATGCTATTTGCATCTTTGCAAACCCATCTTTAATGTCTCGCATTCCTAAGAAACAACGTCGTTGGATGATTTCCAACCAACATGGCCTGCCCACTTCTGGCCATTTTGGTGTTACGAAAGCCGCTTTAAAAATTCATTTGAGGTATAATTAGCGTGGCATACGTGATGATATTGCTCGTTATGTTCGTCCATGTGTTGTTTGTTCCGCATAGAAGATTGAACAATTTGATCTCGAGTTTTTAGTTCAAAGGGCCAAACTCACTCGGCTTGGGAAAGTGTTAGGTATACACTAATCGATACTTTTCCTAATCCACCTAAAGCACATTCATCTTGCTTGTTACTTGGTTGCTAAAGAAGTTGCGCAACTTTGCACTATTGCCCTATTATTTTCTTTAATGCTCAATATCATCCGTAAGCAAATCCTTCTCAACGAATCAATCAAATGCTTATAACTATGATATTACGCTTCGGAAAGACCGTGAAAATATTTGTAGACCATACGACAATTGTTCCATTAATATATAACGACGTGAGTGTCTATACACCTAAGCATTAAAAAAATTAGATAGTTGCAGATTTAAACTCCGTACCACTTAGCTTAGAGCAACCCGTAAAGCTAAATTTTTGCCATTTTGATCGATTTTGTTGTAAATGTTTGTTGCCATGATCTTTTTTGGTTTTTCTTTTGCAGAGGGGAGGTTCTGTTACGTGCGTAACTTTATCAACGTTACTTTACTCTATATTCCTCGGGTACGTTACAAATAGAAACAATAAAATAGTACTAATAATAATAAGATAATAATAACAACCTTTATTGTCCAAAGATCAAAAAAGTGCGGTACAGCAATAGTAAACATACATATAAACACATACGGGTAGAAAATTTTGTTCATTTTAGGTTAGACTTCAACGCTAGTCTAGATAACAATTAAGTTGAGCAGCACTGTGTCTGACTTGTTCTTTGTATTATTTACTTATATGTATTTTCCTAACGTTTCGTGTTATTGAGATCGATATACAGGATGAGTCAGCGAAAAGTTTCACATTCGATTATCTGCCAAAATTCATTTTAACGAAATGCCGGCCCAGGTCGATTTTTATCTTAAGGGGGATACGTTTTCATGTAAGAGTCATTCTCGTTTGTCATTATCCGGGGGCGGGGGTCACTTTTAATACATTAAATGGCAATACCCCACTTATGAGCCATTGTTGGAAAGCGGTTGTCATGGTGAATACACTACACGTTTGTTTTTTTAAATCCGATAACACTTGCCCTTCTATGACCATCCAAAACTAATAATTTTTTTACGAAATCTACGAAATTTACCAAAGTTCAAAATTTCCACTACAAACCTCCATACAGAAGTAAAGCCTACTTTAAAATTCCCTTTGAACATTTGTCAAGGTCTCTGGAGTTATCAAGCGATATTTATTCACTATTATTTCCCGTAACTGCTATAAAGAATTGAGAAGTGTCGAGTAAACTTTATTCTTCCAATAATCCCATAAGAAGAAATCCAGAGGTGTAAAGTCCTTCCAATCCATTGACCTGGAAACGTTGCGTTTAAGAATTCTCTAAGTGCAACAGCATAGTGTGGTGAAGTCCCATCTTGTTGAAATTGAATATCAGCCTCGGACGTATTGGGGTCATTTTCAATTGCCTCTGTCATCATGGGTTCAATATGGTGCTCCAACAAATTTAAATTATTATGTCCATTTAGGTCATTGTAAAAAATGGACCAATTATTTTATTACTTGAAATGTTATAATAATTAATAAATAGTTGTCTTCAGTATGAAATAATTATTAACTGCAACGAACATACGGTAAACTACCAAAAGTTCTTGCACAAACGTTCATCTTTTCAGGATATTGTCTATGTGACTCTCCTGTTATTCTAGAATTACAATCGCTCTAGTACCTACAATTATAACGATTAATATCCATTTAAGAAGAAAGCAATCTCATCGCAAAAACAAATGTTACATAGTAAGTTCGGGCTATCCATCAAACGTTATGTCACAGAATTCTAGTGGGCGATCATCGCCACCTTCACTGAGTTCATGAACAAGATGGATTTTGTATGGATGAAGTTCTTGTGATTTTATTATTCGACACACCGATGACTGGGACACTCCAGTATCACGTGATAATTGTCGAATACTTAGTGCCACATGACCCAATACAGGTATTTGAATGTCTTCATTTCTGGGAGGTTGTTGGGGATAGCTTTTATCCGTTCTTGTAAAGTGTAGACCATACTTTTAGAACTAAATGACACCTTTACCTAAATACATTAATCGCTGTCAAACATTTTTCCAAATCACCTGACCGAAGCCAAATATTATAAGCAATTAAGATTTCGTTAAAAATTTTTTAGTAAAAAACTTTGTATGGTCACCGAAGGGGAAAATGTCATCGGATTTTCACAACCAAAGTGTGGCGTATTCCCCGTGACAACCGCTTTCCAATCATGTCACAAGTGGGGCATTGCAAGATTTATAAGCGACCCCCTCCTCCCCTGACTAATGACACATGAGAATGACGCTTATGTGAAAATGTGCCCCTTAAGACAAAAATGGACCAGTCCCGGGTTAAATTATGTGATAGATAATAGAATATGAAACTTGTCATCCTGTATATATCTGGCTAACGTTATCCCTTTTTCGTAGTAAGGGCATCTGTTGTACTGTATGGTCATACTACTCAAGTATCCGGTACTTTACTGCATTAGTGATTCCTGAAGAGCCAACTGAGCTATTTTATCTGTAACGTATACTGGGATATGTTCAATTATCATGTTGAACACCCCAGAAAGTTGCTAACCATGCATAATGCAGCGTTCACCGTAACATAAGATATATGCTGTATAACAACTGTGGTTTGATTTGCGTTAGCAGTTTCACATAATTTATATTTATGTACAGTATGAAAGGATACGCTGAAAAGGAACGACTATGAAGATCAGATTAAGCGCAACTGTTCTGTTGTGTACGTGGTACTGTAGAGAACTAAGAGACTAGTTAAAGTAGTAATAAAATACTCTACCGGTGTGGGACTAGGAGAAGGTTCATGGTTTTTCTAACTAATTTTGCGCACTGATTTAGTATGTATGCTGACCTTATACCCAAAAGAATCTCAGAACAAAGGGTCGTGTCCGCTGATGCATTTTTCAGAAATGTGCGAGAGAGGGAGAGGGGAGGGAGAGAGTGGAAGAGAGAGAGGAAGAGAGAGAGAGAGAGAGAGAGAGAGAGAGAGAAGGGGAAGTACAGAACATGCACAAAGAAAGCTTTTAACAGAGGAATACAAACTAATTCAAACATAGCTAACTTCAGGGAAGCACTTATATACGTTTCAGACTTACTTTAAAGGGTTCCAATTACAAGTAATAAATATAATTAAAACACATCTTCAAATCACTATATTACTGCTTATAATTAACTTTACTCATATACATAGGTAGCCTATTAAAAGCGTGAAATTTACACAAGAGATCTTTAAGTTCACAGATTTACCTAGCGTATTGAATTTTAAGTACACTGTAACAGATGACTTCGTGTAGATTTGCTAAACGTTGAAATTGCATAAAACACAGAACTTATTTTATTATGGACATTATCACAGTCGAGAAAATAATTCCATATTACGGTTTTTGAACAACTTCAGAAAACGAAGTTAAACTTTTTACTAAAGTCAACCTTAATGCATAAAGCTGTATATTGTTTGTGTTTTACATAACATGCAATGCACGTAACATATGCCAGAATGCATGTCTACAATTATGTACTGCACATAGAGAATACCTATTTACAATCATGTCTAAATTTTTCGTTATTTTAGCAATTATTGAAGGAACTGACCGCATGTATATAAGTAAATATTTATCTGAAGGAAACAATATTAAACGATATCTAGCCGTCTTCATAATAAACAACGCTGTAAAAACCCAGCAAAGTTTAAAGGGATCATGAAGCGATTTAAATATAAAAAATGCGAACGTGACTGTAGGGAATAGATTTAGGATAGGGAGAATAAAATATGTAGCGCACTTGAGAATCAGGCCAGTGTAACATAAATATACAAGAGTTTCAAGACATTTACAATGAAAACAACAGCGGAATAAGTATTATGTTGAATTTGAAAAAAAATAGATTATTCATTCAGATTTTATATCGTTGTGCATATTTAAATAGGCGCTATCAAAAATTATTGTGTAAACGCCCTTCCTTATTGAGGCACTTAAATATTAAATTAAATTTTAACAAAGCATGGAATGGTAATTTTTCAGTTGAAAGATTAAAGGGTTTAGAGGGTTGGTACTTATGACAGTCAGTCTCAGCTGTCAAATTTAAATAAGACCATAAAACAAGTAGTAATTGAGAAACATATTTGAACCTATTTCATTAAAATAATGGTCTTACTTATACACAAAATGTATATTGTACGTGTTCAAAATGATACTTGAACATAACGAGGTATACCCTATAATGTATATATATATATATATATATATATATATATATATATATATATATATATATATATATATATATATATACCGGGTGGTCGTAAAGTAAGGAATAAATTCAATATCTCGTAAAGCACAATTTTTTCAAAAATCGCTCGGACCCGTCGATTTTATATTTTTTCGGGGCATATTTTGCGAAAAAAAATTTTATACAGGGTGTCTCAAAAAAGATTTGCTAAAAATTTTTTTTTCAAATTGCAACCCAATTTTTTATTGCATTTTGGATTTGCCCTTATAATTCTAAACATTTGTCATGTAGCATGTGCTATACCTAAGTGCAAGCGTTTTGGAGTTATTCGCATTCAAAATTTAAAAATTGAAAAAAGATTATGAAGAAAACGAAAAATAAAATAATTTTTATAACGTTTTATTATATCGAAAACAAAGATTCGTAAACTTAAAAATAATTTTATTTCAGCAAATGTTCGAAATGTCCTCCGTTAGTCAACTGACAATAGCCTAATCGATCTACAAATTCCTGCTGCACATTTCGAACCATTTCGGGCGTTAGTTGACTAACGGAGGACATTTCGAACATTTGCTGAAATAAAATTATTTTTAAGTTTACGAATCTTTGTTTTCGATATAATAAAACGTTATAAAAATTATTTTATTTTTCGTTTTCTTCATGATCTTTTTTCAATTTTTAAACTTTGAATGCGAATAACTCCAAAACGCTGACTTAGGTATAGCACATGCTACATGACAAATGTTTAGAATTGTAAGCAATCCAAAATGCAATAAAAATTGGTTAGTTTGAAAAAAAAATGTACAATAATCAAGTACAACACAGCAACAAAGTAGAATCTTTCATTAAATATTTCACTTCAACACACATTTATATAAATCTAAGTCACTCTACATTACTGTAAAAGTAAATAAACCCAAATATTTAGTTAATAGTCGAATCAATCAAAGTGTAAACGGAACAGAAATTCAGTAGATGCAGTAGCAAATTATTAATCTGAACTATTACATTGCGTTTACGGCACCGTTTCAAGGTAAATAATTTATTATGTATAATACTTTAAAAGAAAAATTTGCAAAATATAAAATTCTAGCAGAGCAATACCTCGATTTCAACTAATAAAGGTAGATTATACATGTTACCGAAATAATACTGTGTCCAAAAAATAATTTGGATTTAAACGTCGCGCGCAAAGTGAATCGATAAACATATTTTATTTTAACGTTGGTACAACTGCCCTTGACATCTATGCAAAATCTCACGTCAAAATATTCATTAGAGTTTGAGTTACACTTGGTTGTACACATCAAAAAAAGTGCATTCGGTGATTTTAACAATGTCTGAATTTGTTGAGCAAAGAATTTGCATTAAATTTGGGTTGCGGAACGGATTTTACGTTGCCGATTCGTTGAGGATAGTGCAGAGACAATGCTATGTCGATAAAAAATGTTTACAAGTGATACAAAGAGTTCTAAGAAAGCCTAGAACGTGTCGAAGACGAAGAGCGACTAGGACGACTATCAACGTCTTACGACAAAGTTCACGTGAATAAAATCAAGATTTGGTGCTCAATAAGCGTCGATTAACTTGGGGAGACTTGGTGATATGGCAGGCATCTCGAAAAGTTCGGTAAATACCATTGCAAAAGATGTTTTGGGCCTCAATCGCGTCAATTGTCGATTGGTACCAAAAACATTCAATTTGGTCGAAAAAAGCGCCGTAATAGCATCTGTGAAACAATGCTTTCTGACGATCAGGAAGTAAAGAAAAGCATCATAACTGTAGATGACACTTAGATGTATGCATAGTACCCGAAAACAACTGACCAATCAAGCGTTTATCGTTCGAAAGGTAGGCAAGACCAAAAAATCTCATCTCGTAAATCAAGGACATGTTGACCATTTTCTTCGATTATCGTGGTATTATGAGTTCCTTCCGCCGGGTCAAACTGTCAACAAGGAATATTGTTTGATTATTATGCGTCGTTTGCCTGAAGCTATTCGCAAAAAGATACCGGATTTATGAAAAGACAACTATTGGTTTTTGCACCACGATAATGCACCATCCCACATTGATTTGGTTCTTCGTGATTTTTTCATCAAAAGCTCCACCCATATTGTTACACAACCACCATATCCTCCTGATCTGGTACCATGTGACTTCTGGCTATTCGATAAACTAACAAGACCTCTCCGGGGATACCGTCTTGAGTCGATTGAAGATATCCAACGTGAATCGCTACGCGTTCTGAAGGCGATACCGGAAGGTGACCATTTTTATTCTTCGAGGATTGAAAAAAACGTTGGGATAAGTACATTGTGTCCGTAGGGGATTACTTTGTAGGTGATGAATTGGATTTGGAAGAATAAATAAAGATTTTTTGAAATAAATGCAATGTCACCTTATTTTTTGGACTGGATTGTAAACAGACACAACAGTTGTTACATATAACTGCGCTGATTCATGTGTAAGCCTTATCCGACACAGAATCATAATAAAATCCTTATGAATATAATGCATTTATAGCGTGCAAAAAACATTTAGAATTATTATAATTATTGTATTATGTATTTAAATAAAAGTATTTTGAGACACTTACTTTAACTGATTCCGTAGAAATGGTAAAAAACCGCCTTGTTAATTTGCAGGCTAACATAACACTTCTATGGTCCAAAAGAAATGATTAAAATAACCGAGGTCACCCCATCTGTTCAAAAACGTACTCTGAACTAATCAGTTCTGTATTATACGCGTATTTTAACTGTGGTAACATATTAGTTGAGTTGAGCGGCCTAGTTCCTCAGTTATTGCCTTTATTGCGCAACGTTTCGGAAGCGGACTCTGCTTCTGTCATTTGGACTAGTCCTGAGAAGAACTGTTTTCGCACTTGAGTGAAATTCATATGTTATGATTTCTTTCGAAACACTTGAGTACTCTCAGATTCGAAATTTGGTATTTTTCACTTATAAGCCTAACACTTTTACCGCTGAGTAATCCAATACATATTTTTGTTTGTTTTCAAGATATTTAAAACAAAAGTAAAACACAATTATCCTGTATAGTTTTAGAATAAAAGGTCCTAGCATACCTAGCCGATAACGGTCCAACAATCAGTCTCTGAGAATTAGCGTCGTCACCAGAAGCCGTTCCGTCTTCCGCAGATTTCAATAAAACAACGAGATGCTCTACAAACGCTCTTCATATCATGACTATTCTTCAGTCGTTCACTCAACTTCGTTATTGAATCCGTGGTCACAAGCACGTAAGTTCTATTTTACAACACCTACGCACACGCACACAACACACACACATCCTCGTGAGTAACGCCACGCCGGCTGTTTATTCTCGATGTAATTCTCCACTTACTCCCTCGGATAGAAAGGCGTCGCTTAAATTCTGCCTACCCCAAGGTATCGATTAAGCAGCGTTACGGACTCTGCCAGAATCTATTGATCGATACTCAGCAAATAATTACACCCAAACTCACACAAAAACGCCGCCCCAGGCCACTTAAACAACGTGCAAGTTGTCTACGAGTTGGAATTGACAAAGCCGTCCACGATTATACCATTATATGGGTCCCCACTATTCCATAAATTGCGACAGAATCCGCAAAAGTGTAAGTAAAATAAGTAAGTATTAAACTTCTATCCCACTTAACGCATTCAGCTCACCCGTCGCGAGATAACCTAGATTAAAGAATCAATCCTGTATCAAACATGCTTTAATAAGAAACCCCGTAAAACGTTTAGTTATCCTGCCCGCTTGTTAGATAAATACTCTCGTAAACGGATTTACGAAGGTTTTTAATACCCTACACTGCCCCTAGTTAGAGAATCACCAAGTAGTCACCACCATCTATAATCTCTATCTAAACCAGGCGCGCAAAGGCACATCCCAGCAGTAAAAGAATTACTCGTCCCCGCACACAAATATTCAATACAAGAATACCCAATATTAAATTTCCTATGTGCAAATAACTCTAAACATAGTAGCCACTCTCTACTCCATTATTTCCAGTGCTCACTTCGTCTTAAGGAATATAACAAGACCAAAGAAAGCACCACAAACTTCTTGCATTAAAATATCTACTAGTTACGAAAGATAATTAGCAAATATTTTAATTACCGGTAAATTAGTGCCCAACACTAATTAGCAAGGCTACTGTTTGTTAAATAAAACCCTTGTAAATAGATTAGTTAGATACAAGTAAAATTTCTATTATAAGAATATATATATATAAAAGTAGTATAAATACTACTCGAGAATATCACTTTAAAAATATTAATTTTCTCAACAGCCTAGAAATTCATTTACTTTTGCATGTTACTTTTTAAAATATTTTCAACAAGAAATAACGTTGTGATAACGGTATAAATCAGTTGCCCGCCACCTACTTTTACTAGTCAGGAACGCACTCATTTTTATTTAATTTTCCTTCTTCTTCCTTTGTTCTTTTCATAGGAAATTAAGACCATTTTTACTCTATTGTAAATATTCCGATAATGTTATTTTCACAGCAAACCTAACGAGACCACCGGAGAGCCTGCCATTCCTGGATCATCGCGGCCAGTTACACCGCCGCCGCACAATGACCAACATCAGTCAAGGCTCCGGGACTAACCCTTTGGGTCTCTAATATTTAGTACCTAGGTAAATGTAAATAATTGGAATTTTATAAGTTAAGTGTGCACATTTAGACATTATAAGTTATAGCAAGATGTACGTATTAAACCCTTTTAGTGGTTATTGATCAGAGTGAAAAATTTGGTAGCAAACGATCGGTTTAAAGAACCACGCCCATTACCTACGACTTGTACTAGAGCCGCAGTAATCTAATTAACTATGGAAGTAGCCCGAAAGGGCCTTACAACTATAGGCGCTGGAATAAGAATGTACTGATAAAATTCAAGACATTTGTACCCGTTAATGAATCTTGAAAATGTATGGGCCCAAAATTCTTCCATGATGGCACCACACCCCATATTAACTTTTAAAAATACTGTGTATGCGCCTACATGATTCAATGCAGATTCTGTTTCGTCCAGTGCCGACAATCTTGTCTGTTAGCGGTACCTTTTAGACAAAAGGTTGCCTCGTCTCAAAGAATACTTTTTATGAAATTGGGGCGCATATCGCATAAATTCTGCGTTTGTTCTCAAAATTAATTTCGTCGGTCAAAATCGTCTTTGTAATTATTATAGTAAACAAACCTTACAGGGATGATATTTTGCATTTTGGTATGCGATGAACTGTGGACTTACTCTTATTAAAAGTGAGGGCCGCTTATGAAAATTTTACACAGGTGTGTTATCTATGGGAACAAAATATCTAATTCATCATTCTCCGTTTTCTTACGAGATCATCCTGTTTTATATAAATCTCTTACGTAAAGATATTCTCTAAATTTCTTCTTTATATTATTTACAACGATCTAGATGCATTTTATTAAAATATTCAGCTGAATCTTGTTGTGTGCGTGATGTATCACCAACACCAACAAAACAATATTTCTGTCTTCTTTTCGCATTCTTTTAGTTTGACCATTCTTGGCTGTGACAAGCAGATCAACTAACTAAGGTATTACCAATATTGTATTTATAAAGAGATTTTATTACGCGGTAGTGGGAATCCGCGAAACTCCCCACCTAGAAATGACGTCAGGGTTTTCGGTGAAAATGATTTAAATAGCCGACCACAACACAGCAATAATCAGGGCAGTCCGAACCTCGGTATAGAATGTAAGCCCCTTCTCGCGTAAGAGCTCTGTCACTGCTTGCATAATACGAAGAAACGGTCACCAGTAGAGGAGCCAGAGCCTATCAGCAAGCAGGAGCCGCCGGAATACAGCAGGAGCGAAGAACGAAAATAAAGAAGCATCCAGGACACCACCACCGCCAACTATAAGACCGACGTTAATTCCAGGGGCGTTCGTCGGAAACGCTCCTTACTTAAACACTTTCTACACACGCAATATACACATTCTTTCCATCACAGAAACAAAACTCACAAACAGATGCACATTTCAATTCATTGCGTGTCACACATTCCTAAATAATAGCCACCACGGAACCTCTATTTTAATTAAAAGTTGCTTCCCATCCACTCCTTTTCTACTTCCTGCGCACCTATAGCATCTCGAATCCGTTACTGCGACGGTGCACTTTCCCACTCCTATAGTATTTATCTCCTATTACAGCCCGCCCGACCACAACACCCTATGCGATGACCCTTTAATCTACGTCTCTAGCCTCCCTAATGCAGTTATCCTAGGTGATTTCAATGCCCGCCACATTAAATTCGGTGACCCCGCAACTAATGGCAACGGTAAAAGGCTATCCTCCGCTCTGTTGCAGTTGCTGCTCTTGCAAATCGCCAACACACAGCCAACATACTTCGAACGTTTAGGTGCCTCAATAGTAGATCATATCATAGTTTCCGAATCTATATTATTTCGATCGTGAGTGCTTTCTAGGCGCCACGATCACATCAGATCATTTACTCCACTGGTCAAAACTTCATTTTGTCCAGCTCTCACTACACCTCCTTGATTAAAGATTTTTCCAACAACCTTCCTATACCCAAGCTTTGCTCATTTTACAATTGTTGGCGAAGTTTCGAGAAGATCCGTTTTCATACGTGAGTGCGTGCGTGTGTGTGATATTCTTACCCACCTTACACGCAGAATAACGTCACCCCCATCCCATTTCACAAGGCTATCAGGAATTACCCTTATTTGTTACACAAATATTACCGCAATTTTAACCCGGAACAAAACACACTTTTTGATTGAATGTACATGTATTGAGATACTTGTGGGATAAAGACAATGCTAAGGACCTTTCGATGAATGTTTTAGTACTTTGGATTAGTAACGGCAGATATCTTAACTACAAATAGATGATTATGCATTAATCCAAGTACTATTAGTATGATTTAAAATTGGTGGTCCCCGTTTTCTCTGCTGGACTCCCACACTACGAGATTTGCGTCTACTGTGTTCCCCTATTTAATCCAACCTCCAAGTAGGCCAGTGTCTTTAATAAAGTCCAATATCTTAGTATTTTCAATCTTTCCTACCTTTTCTTGTGTAATTTTGTAAAGAGCCGAAGCTCTCCCTAAATTTTTTTCAATTAGTTATTCGATAATTAATCAATTTTACAACAATTGCAGAATTTCAAATAATAATAATTTGTATAAATTCTGCCGACCCCACAGCGCAACGGAACAGATTGCCCAGGTATACTAGTCGATGCTGTTTACAAATTCATGCACAAAAAACAGCTACACGCCGTCCTAGGGAATTTACTATGTGCAAAGTTTCGTCGGAAGGAAAATGATCAACTAAACCGCGATGTACTCAATAATTTCTCGTCGTAAAAGTTCCAGACTAGAAATTATTTAAATAAAAGTGGGTATTAAAATTCTCTTACTTAACATAATTTCCCATATTGTAATCTGAATCCCCGAAATATTCCTGTGTCAAGCATTCTTTAATACCAGAATACATCAAACATCTTGCCCGCTTGTATAGAAATACACATAATCAAGTAAATTAATCGTTCCTGAAAGTTTATACATGTTATGCAACTGCCCCGAGACAAGACATCCACTCAGTAACACTTCTCTCATCCATCACCAAGATCATTTTCTAATTAAAGCAGTTCCGATCGACGCATATCCCCTGTAAAAAAATAAATCGTTCCCGTATAAAAGTATTCAATACGAGAACACCTACCAACCAATTTTCGTTTCCACCATCTAATTTTTCCTTTGAAAATAAACCTGTAAATTCAATAGCCACCTATTTCAACTATCACATCCGTAGTCTATCCTAAATACGGATAGATATACCCGAAAGAAATAAGAATCTTAATTACGTAAGTCACGTGGGAAACATTATTTAAATACGTTAGATTTTATTAAATTGGTTGGATATACAAATGTTAGCAAAAAGTCAATCAAACATACTATTCTAGATAGAAATCGTTTACTTATGTCTTCATCTCGCAGTTTTTAACAGTAAAATTTGTATGCTTCTGTACAAGCTACCAAACAGGGACATAACCAAAGTATTACCTGATAATTCTGTATTTACTTTAACGTACTTTGAATTAGTTTATTCTCATTTAAATTCATTAGTTTACTGTACCGTTAATGTTATTTTCTCACCAACCGTAAGTAGAGTAGTTTAGAGTGCCCAAGTAGATGAGGAGCCGTCCTGAGTGCCAGTTTTCGTTTAATTTATTTAATTTTCATTTGTTGTTGTGAAGTCTAGTGAAAGAAATTAATTTTTTGCTTTGGTTAGAGCATATTATGTTTCTTTTTATCTTACTGTAAGTGAACATAGTTATCATTGCTAAGTTCTACGCCTATATATGTATAAAACCTTTTCTGTTTATTCGTCAGTGTGAAACCCCGCCCACTCTTAGGCATTAGCATGACGCTCATTATCAAGAAGGTCCATCGACAAAACAAAAAGATAGTCAAAATTGATCTCTCACGAAAACTAATACAAAAATCAACCATGAATGTAGACGAAAAGAAAAATTGTAGAACGATAGTCACCGAAGACAGGCCAGAAGTGTTGTCGAAAATGCTTTGAGCAGATTCTAGCCAGGCGACTCAGGGTCCACCTCGAATTTAATGGCCTTTCCAACAGCCAATTCGGCTTTTGTCTCAACTGAACGTGTTACGATCCCTTGTTGAAGCTCTTACAGAGACCACCAGACCATTCAATCATAAGCAATGTAATATGGTTGTCTCTGGACATTAACAAGCATTCGGCAGGGTCTGGCACGCCTCCCACAAGATCCGTAACCTCAATATTCCCGTCCCCTTCTCCAAACTACTCTCTCCTGACCAATCAGTCAGTTCGGGTCAAAGTAGGAAAACCTTAAACCAAGAAAGACTCCAATATGAAGTCCCTAAGGAATTCTCTTTGCTAGAACCCTCAATTCTCTTCCCGAGTAAAAGAACACTTAATAAGATTAGAAATCGCGCAAACCTACTGGGCGCCTTCCGGGGTGGAATCAGGTTTGCCACTCCAAAACACTGCAACATACTTACAAAACATATATTCGCCCTGTTATGGATTTCCGAACACCCTACACCATTATAAATCCCAATCACCTTTCCTCTATTGCCTCCTGAACGCCGAATTTTAGTAGCATACATAGGTTACCCCACAGGTACCCTAGTGACCTCACAACACAATACGCCAACATACCACCATCACACAAGAATCCAAAACTTCAGAAAAACTTTGCGCATATAAAATTTTCGCGATACTAAACCAAAGAAATCCTTACCACTCCTACAACTACTTTTTCCCCAATTCTCAAGAAAACCTAAATTAAAATTCAAGCATCCCCCCACTCTAAACACCTCCTTGACGACCTCCCCAGGAGATAGAAGAATCCCTAGGTGACAACCCACATGCCCTCCGCCCCTCGTCTATTCGATGACGACCTAGCATGAAACCGGGAACGGGTCGAATTAACCACACTAAGCACGCTTCACCCCACTAAACAATACCACACTTAAACCAATTAACCCATTACTAAATATTCAATAAATCTAGATCTTTTTTCTTTTATTTATACCAAAAGTAATCACATCTCATGATTGTAACTATAAACAACAAAATCATCGCAACCCAACAAGCATGGATTGACCAGGGATGAAGAGGAGAAGGGCCCTGAACAGTCTACGACTAAGGTATATATATATATATATATATATATATATATATATATATATATATATATATAAACAAATAAGTGATTATTAGCAATAAGCATGAGAATACTAACAAAAAAACCGGCAATAATCAGATCAGGTATAGAGGTCCTTTACTACTAAACAGGCGGTTGAGATTGGCGATCTGCTTGATCCTTTGAGAATTATTTCACTTGGAGTGTACAAGTCTACTTTTGCCACTGCAAGCCGATGAGAATGGCGGTTTGCTCCAAATGATACCACCAGCTTCTGGGAGTAGGTAGATTAAAGTTGCTATTTTATTTCTTAATACAATTACATCGAATCTCGACCGTAGGTGATTTTACCTGGAAATCCTTCACGTGTGCTCCTAGTGTGTGTAATATTGATTACTTGTGACTTTGAGACATTTTACGGACTTATTGTTATATTCACACTATGTACTTGTATATATTACCGTAGATTAGGACTATATTTTGTATTAATTAGGACGTTTATGTTATTTGTGCGACGGACTCATCAACAGAGACTAGTTATTTAATTGCGAAGTTACGTAACCTGGTGCACCGAACCTGCGCGTGCACCGCACCCAGGCCACGTCATTACACCGTACTCAGGTCACGTCATTCACGTGGATATTGTACCATATTAGTATCACGCGATTGCTTGTTATATTTGACAATTTTATTAAAATGTTTACTTTATTTCTTTGGTTGTGTTACAACCTAAGGTAGTGTTGTGTAAACGTGTACCGGAAATGCGTTCTTGTATCATTTCTATGTTTTATTTTCGGTAAGTGTAGCAACCATAAAACATAAGGTGAGAATATGCAATCCGTAAAAAATTTAAATAATTCAAAAATAGTTGACGACAGGTGTGGGACGTTGTATATGAAATATGTGTAAAACTTTTCCGTATAATCCTAAAATATCATAATATGAAGTGATGTCTAAAAAATAAAGTTAATACCGGCACAGCTGTTCTTACAACCTGTTTAAAAATTTTTGTGTAAAGGAATTTTAAACAAAGAAAGAGAATCGACGAATCCCAGTGTCGTTATTTCTTTTAAAAAGTCAAAATAATGATTCCTAAATGTATACAGTTATAAAATGAAAAATATAAGTAAAGCTATACATTGCATAAAATGTGTGAAGTACAAGTTAAGTTAAGCTAAGAAATTCAAGATTCCTTTAAATGTAC
Source organism: Vesta saturnalis (assembly GCA_036346205.1). NCBI lineage: Eukaryota > Metazoa > Arthropoda > Insecta > Coleoptera > Lampyridae > Vesta > Vesta saturnalis. The sequence goes on from JARFJB010000034.1 coordinate 26,573, forward strand.
GCTTAATAATAAAAACGTGATTAGTTGTTTAAGTTACATAAATCAACTAAATGATATTTAATAACATATTGAAAAACTATTTAAAATGATTGAATGATAAAATAAAAGTTGTGTGCAACATTTATGGACTGTCTCCGGTGACTGTCGTTCTACAATTTTTCTTTTCGTCTACATTCATGGTTGACTTTTGTATTAGTTTTTGTGAGGGATCAATTTCGACTATCTTTTTGTTTTGTCGATGGAACTTCTTGCTAATGACCGTCGTGCTAATGTCTAAGGGTGGGCGTGAGTTATTTTAGATTGGACTGATTGATTTCTACCCGGGGTTTCACACTGACGAATAAACAGAAAAGGTTTTATACATATATTGGCGTAGGACTTTGCACTAGACTTCACAACAACAAATAAAAAGTAAAAAATTAAACAAAGCTGGCACTCAGGGCGGCTCCTCATCTACTTGGGCACTCCTACTCTTCTTATGGTTGCTGAAAATAATATTAACGGTACAGTAAACGAATGAATTTACATGAGAATAAACTAACTCAAAATACGTTAAAGTAGATACAGAATAATCAGGTAATACTTTGGTTACGTCCCTGTTTGGTAGCTTGCACAGAAGTACACAAATTTTACTGTTAAAAACTGCGCGACAACGTTTTATTGCTCGTTGAAATATTTTCAAAGAGATGAAGACAGAAGTAAACGATTTCTATCTAGAATAGACTGCTTGCTAACATTTGTACATTCAACTAATTTAATAAAATCTAACGTATTTAAATAATATTTCCCACGTGACTGTAATTAAGATTCTTATTTCTTTCGGGTATATCTATCCGTATTTAGGATAGACTACGGATGTGATAGTGGAAATAGGTGGCTATTGAATTTACAGGTTTATTTTCAAAGGAAAAGTTAGATGGTGAAAACGAAGATTGGTTGGTGGGTGTTCTCGTGTTGAATACTTTTATACGGGAAACATGTATTCTTTTACAGGGGATATGCGTCGATCGGGACAGATTTAATTAGAAAATGATCTTGGTGGTGGATGAGAGAACTGTTACTAAGTGGATCTCTTACCTCGGGATAGTTGCATAACATGTATAAACTTTCAGGAACGATTAATTTACTCAATTATGTGTATTTTTATACAAGCGGGCAAGATGTTTGATGTATCCTGGTATTAAAGAATGCTTGACACTGGAATATTTCGGGGATTCAGGACTTCAGAGAAGAAGTAGATTACAATACGGGAAATTATGTTAAGTAAGAGAATTTTAATACCCACTTCTGTTTAAATGATTTATAGCCTGGAACTTTAACGACAAGAAATTATTGAGTACACCGTGGTTCAGTTGATCATTTTCCTTCCGACGACACTCTGCACATAGTAAGTTCCCTAGGGCGGCGTGTAGCTGTTTTTGTGCATGAATTTGTAAATAGCATCGACTAGTAGACCTGGGCAATCCGTTACGTTTTAGTGGAGACTGTGGGGTCGGCAGAATTTAGACAGGCAGTATTTTTGTCAGACAGTGTAATAAACCGACACAATGGCGTTGTAACAAAGATTTTTTTTAAATTCTGGACGGTACAAATTCTCAGAATTAAAATTTATTATTTGAATTCTGCAATTGTTGTAAAATTGATTAATTATCGAATAACTAATTGAAAAAAGGTTTGGGAAGAGCTTCGGCTATTTACAAGATTACACAAGAAGAAGTAGGTAAGATTGAAAATACTAAGATATTGGACTTTATTAAAGATTAAATAGGGGAACACAGTCGAACCACATGTCGCAGTGTGGGAGTCCAACAGAGAAAACGGGGACCAACCAATTTTAAATCATATTAAGAGTACCTGGATTAATGCATAATCATCTATTTGTAGTTAAGATATCTCCCGTTACTAATCCAAAGGGCTAAAACATTCATCGAGAGGTTCCTAGCGGTAGTCTTTATCCCACAAGTACCTCAATCAATGTACATTCACTCAAAAAGTGTGTTTTGTTCCGGGTTAAAATGGTGGTAACATTTGAGTAACAAATAAGGGTAATTGCTGATAGCGTAGTGAAAGGGGATGGAGGTGAGGTTATTCTGCGTGTAAGGTGGGTAAGAATGTCACACACACGCACGCACTCACGGATGCAGGCGGATCTTGGTGAAACTTGACCAAAAGTTGTAAAATGAGCAGAGTCGATTTAGCGATAGTGAAAAAAAATAGATTGCATAAACTTCAATACCTGCATATGTATATGTAGGTTGGAAGGTAAAAACACCGAACGCGTTTCAATAGCTAAGCTATCATCATCAGCAGTCGACTGGGACGAACTAAAGGAAATTTCTAATACATACCAGCGAGTAACGCTTTGTTGCTTATCTGGTGAAAGTGAAAGTTATGAAAGCTTAATGAGTCCTTTTAAATACTTTAAATTTAATCAAAATGTTTTTGCCAGAGAAATTGTTTGTTAGAAAATAGTTTTGAGTAGGTTGATGGTTTTCTTCTTCATAAGAGTTTTTCATGAAGCATAATAAATTTTTAAAAATAAATAATACATTTTTTAAGTTAATTTAATTAACAAAGCAATGCATGTTCTTTGCAAAGCACTCTTAAAAACAGTTTTTCTATATTTTGAAGTTTAATCACATCATATGATATATCATTGTAATCAGCAAAAGAGCTTCATTCAAAAATGTAACAATCCAATTTTGCTGCATAAAAATAACAAAGTTAACTACTATAACTTCTAAATTTAGGGTACCTTGAAATTTTCGATAACATATTTGGATTTCTAGTAAAAGTGCCTTAATAACGTTTCAGTTTAAAACGTCCACCTTTTGCAATTTAGGAATTTAGAAATCAATAGGACCATGTTGTGATGTGTTTTCTTTGATCAATATTAGTCAAAACACATCCTAATTTGTCCACGGACAGTTTTTCAGTCTAGCTATATCCCAAAACATACCTTCTGGATACAGAAGATAAACTATCTTTTGTATGTAATATTACTTGGAAATGGTGTAAAATGTAATATAATCTTACAAATCAACACTCGCCATAATTTATAGCGCGCCTACTTCAGGTTAGACTAAATAGGGGAACACAGTAGACCCACACGCACCACCACCCATCCACTCACCCCCCACCCACACATACACATACACACACACACACACACCCTCACTCACTCCTCACTCACTCCTCCTCACTCACTCACGCACTCACGAACGCACGCACAGGCACACCCACCCAACACAGCTAAGCTACCATCACCAGCGGTCGACAGGAAATTTCTAATATATATATATATATATATATATATATATATATATATATATATTTCGGTCTAGGACGTTTAGGCCCGGGCGCCGGAATATTAGGCGGTATAGTTAGGCGCTACTTGAATGATTCTAACATTACCTATGAAATGTAGTTTGGTAATTATCGAGCGGGAGTATGAGTTATGTATAGGCACGTATATGCTCCAAGCTGGCGGATTACATTTTTTATTCAACCCCCTTAATGAGGGTATGAAATCAAAGGGATTAAAGGTTATAAAACGATAAGGTTTAAGCAATGGTTTTCTTTTAAATCTGGATGGCATATTTCATTCATTGATTAAATTACCAGATGATTAGACATTTTCAAGAACACTTTCAAGGTTTCTAAAAAGAATGTAACGTTGCAAAAAACTCTTGCAAACCGTATGGTGATATACAGGTATGCAATAAAATATACTTAAAAGTTCCAAACGCTCAATGTCATATAGATACTTAGAGTTCCTTAAAGCAAAGAGTTAAAACATTAATAATGATCATTATCCTCGAAACATTCACTGTCTTAGAAACGGAAAAGTTAGTTGACATTATGGTATTTTAAATAACTTAAAGGCTATTAAAAATTGGAAAACTTTGTAGGTATAATGACGATTGTGTCATTAGATATCGTTAAAGGTGTGTAGATAAACACTAATAGACAGTTTACTAAGAGATAAACAAAGTTATAGCAGATTAAGGTATGGTCATAATTACATATTAATGAATACTACTTTTATCAGTTAATCCCGATAATTTTCTTAAATTGAGTTTTAACCTACCCTCTCTTAGAAATAATTAAGAAGTCGATGTCGTTTTCAATTTTGTTAGTTTCGTTTCTCATTTTGTGCTGTTTGGTGTTGCAACCCTTTAAAGTGTGGTTGCCTTTCGTACATATTTGCGAGCATAATGGAAAACTTTGAGATTACGTCCAAGCGTGGTAGAGGGAAAAATTTTAGTGAAGGATTTCTATACGTGTTTGATAAGAATAGTACCTGCCTTACCAAAAAATTTTGGAGATGCGACCAGAAAAACAATAGTTGTAAAGCTCGGATACATACCCAAAATGGAAACATAGTCTTACGTGTAAACGAACATAACCATGACAGCTCCGTGGCAAAAGATGAAGCTCAGAAAGTGGTGACATCGATAAAGAAGAGGCCGAAGAACTATAGGTAACAGGTCAAGTAATTAATAGTTTTCATAGCAGACTTGTCCCAAGGTGCTCAAGTGCCTCCCTCGAATGAAATCTTTGAAAAAATGGTGAGAAGAAACGCAAAGAACTTCGAGCAGTTCCGGCCTCAATTCTGGAAACTTTGGAAATACCTGCGGAGTATCCAATTTTCAGGAAACGGCCAGCAAGACACTTTTCTGTTATGTGACAGTGGACCTTCGCAAAACAGAATCCTAATTTTTAAACAAGAGAATGTTAAGGTAATGAAATTGATATAATAAATATGTTGAAACCTGAATACTGAATATTATGAATATTATGTTAATAATTAGCCATTGGTACTATTCAGTTTTCTTCCATATCTGTGTTTTCAAAAACAACATAATCATTACTTTTAATACATAAACAAAAAGTGGTATATAACTAAATATATAAACTTTTTGTTTGTGTTTTAATTTGTTTCAACAAATATTTTAAAATTTAATTACTTCCACATTCAACGGATGGGAAGTACAAGATCCAAAAAATTTTTAATTTTTATTTTATTAGATTTATTTTCTTTTAATGTGGACTAGTAATATAATTATGAGTATTTTTTGTCCCTATAATTTTTCTGTACAACAAACGGTTTACAAGATATTAGCAAAAACCTCACTTTAAAAAATTTTTCTAAATATCTCCGGAACTACTAAACATATTCAAAAAGTGACAATACCATTCGATAGTAAATAAAATTTCTCACAAAAGGGTTTTGGCAATTTTTCGAAAATTTTGTCATTTTCGAAATATTTCCAAAAACTCGATTTTGGAACCCGTCCACCGATATTTTTAATTAGAAGGATTACATAGAAAATAAAATTTCTGATCGAAAGGTATTCTTGTAATTTTTTATAAGTTAATCGTTTTCAATTTACAAAAACTGATTTTTAAAATTTATGGTTTTGAATTCTCGAAACCGTTGAAAAAAACATTACGGTAGGTTTAGCTTCGGACACACCTCCGGACATTTTTCCCTTTTTTACAACCAACCACGTGTTGCTTATCATTTTGTTTTTTGAGCATTTGTTAGACGTGGCTGATTTTGGTAAAGTTGTTTAAATTACGTTTTCTGGAGGTTGATGTTTGAACGTATCAAAAAATTTCATAGTAAATTAAAATATTGTTTTTATCTCGTTTTTTTAACTTGGGTTCGGAAACATTTTTAGGGCCATTTTGTCTGTAACATAACCTGTAAATAATATTGTCGACTGCGTTCACGAAGTTTATGATTTTATGAAAAAATACTAAATGGGGCAGGTCCGGACAAAATGATGGGGTACCTTCGGACGTCCGAAGGTGCCTCACTAGTGTTCAGTTGCCGCACGTATCTGATTAATTATAATACCCATGTTTTTATTCAATTAGGGTTTCGGCTACTTCTTAATTTTTGAAGGTGTAAAATATTTTTTAAATTGTTAATCAAATTTGCCGAATGAAGGTAAATTATTTTTTTACCTATTATTTACAGAATGGTACGTAATTATAAAAGAAAACTAACCAGTCGATACTTACAAAGTGTACGAAAATGCAATACAACAAGTCTTACATCATAATATGTCAATTAAATGCCGCTATTACTTTTGGTGTGAAGCGATCTACGTTGCATGACAAAGTAAAAAAATTAAAAACAAAGAAATCGGCAGATGATTCTGGGGATAATTCAACAGTTCTGAAAAATTACTGCTTCAAAATTTGCTACTGGCAATCTTTTCATATAAAGAAGAAGAATTAGAGACTTACCTTAAAACCTGTTCGAAAATGATGTACGGATTAACTTTTCAAATGACAAGAATACTAGCGTATCAATTAAAAAAATTAAATAAAAAATTTCCCTATCGGTAAACCAATGGAATTTGGGATTGAATGGATCAGGTGTTTTATAAAGCGACACAAATCACTATCATATCGTAAACCTGAAAATTAATTCTAGAGCTTCAGCGTTTAATAAAAGCAATATAGACATGTTTTATGATTATGAATCAGGCAAGATATAAATTTCTCCTGACAAATTTGGAACAAGATGAAACGGGCTTTCTACAGTTCTTCAGACGTCAAAAGTAATAATAGAATCTGGAAGCCGGCAATAAAATGTGTTTCAAAAGAACTCTTGTAACGATATGTGGTTTATATGTGCCACGGGCAACCATCCCTAATGTCTCTTTATCAGGGTTCACATGAAAAGTTACTTTTAAATGGAGCCGTTCCTGGATCAATAGGAGGCTACTAGGACAGGATGGATGGTATCAAATTTTCCTAAAGTTACATCATATCCAGAAGCACACAGTCAGTAGCAAGGATAATCCAATTTTAGTTATTCTTGACAATCAAAAATTTTTGATGCAAAATTTGCAGAGCAAATGGAATAGTAAAACTTTCCCTCAATAAACAGATTAATCTAAAGGGTATTCGGACCATTTGAAAAGCAAAGTTTCCTTTACAATTTTATCAATAGGTATTTATTAAATTCAGGATATTGCAAAATTAACTGCAGACCCTATTTACAAATTTACCCAAAAAATATTATAAGTGGTTTTTCAATAAATATGGCCTATTAAAGGGTTTTAGTTAATGATTCTTGCCCATCTGTTACAGATCGGTAATAAATCAATTAATGATCAACCGTCAACATCTTCTGCTTCTTATTATCAACTATCTAACCAATTCCCTCTGTTCAACCATCATCCCCAAATCAGTTTATCAGATCCCTCTCAGTAGATGAAAAACACATATGGTTCAATCCCTTATAGATATTATTGTTGACAATGCGACACCACTCATAAAATTCTCGGGCATTTCAATTGCAACTTTCAGACATTCCGTTTCTAAAGCATAAAACAAACAGAAAGACGAAAACTGGAAAATCAAGTTTATACAAAAACTCCTGAAAAACTACGCCTTGAAAAAAGAGGAAAAATTAAAGGCCGAAAAAACTGGGTAAAAAGAAAAATTTAAACAACTCTCTCAAAACAAATGGTCAAAACCTAAAGAACTGCAAAACAAAAACCTGAAGAAACTTCATCGTCAGACTCAGAAATTGCCCTAAATCTTATCCAAAGACACAAATTTTCTTGTATCTTCTGATTCATTTAGACTAAATTCTGCTTGGAGATGAAACGATTGCAACTGATGATTACCTGCTGGTTTGTTTTTACAAGAAAAGTAGTTACTATATCGGTCAGGTGCAAGAGGTTTACAAACTGGATAATATTAGCTAAATTCATGGGTGCAAAAAATTGTTTCATTTTCCCGATCGACATTTCTAAATTTCCACACAATGTTAAAAATTGCAAATAAAAATTGATTGTCCGGTTTTAAAATTTTGTGGTTTTTCCATATTATATTTAATCCTTTTGTTTTATAACATTATTATATGAATAAAATTTTCTCTTGTCACATATTTTTAAACCCTGTCCGGAATTATGTTTTCAACAAAGCAAGAAACATTTTAATTTACTCAAAATGCTAGTGATGTATGTTGGTGATAAAATTTCTGCTAACACTTTAATATTTCGTCTTTTGGACTTCAAGCATTTTAAAATTTTTAAATCGTTTCGAAAAAAAATCGTCCGAAGCTCCTATAGGGACAGAAAATACTCAAAATTTCATTATTGACACATAATATAAGAAGAAATGTATAAATGTCATTTTGACACCATAATTTAAATTTTGATGTGGAACTATTGATACAATTTTCAGCGGTATTTTTTATAATTTTATGTAAACGATTACAAAAATTTTTTCCAAACGTGCGCTGTCCCTTTTGGTGGCTTTATGTTTTATCCCTTGCCTACGCCTCGGATAAAAAAAACGGCCTCGCACCAATAAATGTTAAACAGCGCACTAGTTAAACTATTTATTTCTTTCAATTAAATTCCTTAGTGTAATAATATATGTCAAATTTTATTTTAGATCCTGAAAGAATCCGGACATTGGTTCGTAGATGGCACCTTCAGATCAGCTCCGCAACTATTTGGCATAACGTTTTGGTGGTGTACATCCCATAATTTATGCAATTGCCAAATAAACAGCAAAGGACTTACGAAATGATGCTGCAACTGTTGAAGCAACTTGAACCTGATTTAAACCCTTCTATTGTATCATGTGCTTTGAACTGGCTGCGATAAACGCCTTCAAGGCCACATTTCCAAATGCGCAAATTATTGGATGCTTTTTCTCTGACGAAAAATATTAAAAACTGGCCAATTTCAATCTTCTAAGGCAGTACAATAATGATGCACTTCTCGGATGATCAGCTCATTGGCATTTGTACCAATTGATTCCTTAGACGCCGCAGTCGAAGAACTTGAAATTGAACTTCCACAGGATTTACAACCTTGTTACAATGGTTTAGGCAATTACATTGGCGTCCTAATCGGCGCAACGGTAGAAGGCCAGCAGTATTTCCACCATGTTTGTGGTCCACGTACACGAGTTTTGTCAGATACTGATAGAACAAATAATTATGCTGAAGCAGCTCATCTCGGATGCAGACGGATTTAGGTATCCATCCAGTGCTCTGGAAATTTATAGATGAGCTAAAAAGATACAGCATGGTCGCGACTTGGCAGCAGCTAATTGCAGAGGACAACCGATAAAAATTAAATAAGTATTTACGAGCTGACCAAAATATTAAGATTATTTTAGATTTTCAGTTCTAATAAAGAAAAATTTAATGATTGTTGAACCTTATCCAGTTGGTTACGGTACTCTAACAAAAATTCCAAATCCTACTCAAAACTTTTTATTTATATTTAATAAAATTAATAATAATTTTTTTTATTAAGATTTATGTTCAAGATTTTAGAAATAAATATTTTGATTATTTCTCGCTCATTCCAAATGGACCCTTTAATGGTAAATGTCAATAATTTTTAATTTATAAGTAGGTACATTACTGTATTCCATGATTTTTTAGTTTTCTCAATAAAATTTTGGGTTATATGACTTATTTTATATTAAAACCTTTAATACATACATACATATATTTCGAGCTAAATAAAACTATTGAAAAATCCTCATATTTTTCCATTGCATGTCCACACCATTCTGAAACGTATCCACATGGCGCCTAATTGTACCCGCGCCTAATGTTCCGGCCTAAAGTTCGTGCGCCTAAAAGAGCTCACGCCTAATGACTCGGCCTAAAGCGCGCGCCAACGGTGCGCGCCTAAACTGCCTAAACGTCGTTTTCCGAAAAAAATATATATATATATATATATATATATATATATATATATATATATATATATACATATTAGAAATTTTCTTTAGTTCGTCCAGTAACCGCTGATGATAAATTGCCTACTGAACCGCGTTCGGTGTATTTTAATTTTGTGGTATATGGGAGTTTTTGTTAGTTACAGATCGTGCCACAGTTCCAGTGTTCAGGTTTCTCAAGTTATTTGTTATTCTTTATTCTTTACAAATTGCTGTTAAAAATAGTGTTCTATTCACGGTAACACGTTGGAAGAAAATAATTTTCATTTGGTCCCGCAAAGGTTTTTATTGGAAAACGTTGGCTTTCTTCAATAGATGAATCCGTATTTTCTACCTGCGATTTGATGGAGCTACAAAATTTAATAAATAATTGAATATTTATTTATTACTAAATATGAATACTCTTGAACTGTCTACCCTTCAGCCTCAGGAAGGTATTACGATACGTATTTTTCAGATGTTTTCACATAAAACCTTTTTACGTTTCTGTTTATGCATAATTGAGTACATGTATAAAACTTTAAAGTATTCTATAAGAAATATAAAGCAACATAAAGCTTTTGCAGACTTCAAATATTTATTACATAAAATTCAGTAATAATAAAAATGTTGATATTTTATTATTTTCACTACGACGAATATCTTTCAATTGAAAATATTCCACATCGTTAAAAATAGAACAAAAATAAAGTTTCCTGTGAAATCCTCAAATTGTTGAACTAGAATATAAATATGTCGTTACACGAGCCATGTGCGAGTTTTATTGTTATGCAATGAGTGCTTATCTTGTTCTATTTTTAAAATTTTAAAGGAATGTCTACTCCGTGAACAAAATTTAGTTAAAACTGAAGTAAATTGAAGTTAAACAGTTAGCAACTAAGTTTGTTTACTAGTAGTTATATCAAGTTAAACTTGTTTTCAAATAGATTTTGGCAAAGATGCGCTTTATAAAGAAACTTTTAAAACTAAACTGAATTTATCAATCTATTCAAAGTTACTTAATGTCTCATAGCAATTACCGTTTATATTACTTCATTGCAAACTTACCTTTCAGAGTCGATATTGAGCTCATAAACACCTATCCTAGCGATTTTCTAAATCGTTTACTTGAATACAGTACACAAACTTTACGCTTAGTTTAGTTCGTGAAAGCATATAATTAAGTGTGTAGCTTAAATTAAAAGTTATAAAAAATAAGTGGATGTAAGCGAATTAATAGAAAAGAACAAAACAAAACATAACAGAACAGAGCAGGATAGAACAAAAAAGGATGGAATAAAATAACTTTCAATTCTCGCTTTTCCTTTTTATATCGAAAAATGCAAAAGGTTTTAAACTGAAACATTATTAAGGCACTTTTTAGAAATCCAAAATATGTATCAACAATTTCAAAAGATCTAAAAATTATAGTAGTTAATGTTGGTATTTTATAGCAGCTAGAGTGAAAAAATGGGTCGTGAAAAAATTAGGATGATTTGATTAATATTGATCAAAGAAAACACCTCACATCTTCCACCTTATTGATTCCTAAGCTTTATGAAAAGCTCATTGTAATATTAAAAATATATTAAGCGGACACAGTAGTGGTAAATGATTGGACGGAGTAGGTAGTGCTTGGAATTAAAATGTATACAATCCGTTTTTAATAAACTACGTTAATTCTGATTAGTGCAATCGGCAGAGCCTTAACTTTTAAACCAATATACTTAACTACGTATTTCTAGGAAACGCAGTAAGAAATATATATATATATATATATATATATATATATATATATATATATATATATATATATATCTGCGTCTGCGTCTGCGTCTCGTCTGCATCTGCGTCTGCGTCTGTGTCTGTGTCTTGCCTTTGTCTGTGTTTTGTGTCTGTGTCTGTGTCTGTGTGTTTCTGTTCTGTGTCTGGTCTGCGTCTGCGTCTGCGTCTGCGTCTGCGTCTGCGTCTGCGTCTGCGTCTGCGTCTGCGCCTGAGTCTGCGTCTGCGCCTGCGTCTGCGTCTGCGTCTGCGTCTGCGTCTGCGTCTGCGTCCGCGTCTGCGTTCGTCTGCGTCTGCGTCTGCTTCTGCGTCTGCGTCTGCGTCTGCGTCTACGTCTGCGTCTGCGTCTGCGTCTTGTCTGCGTCTGCGTCTGCGTCTCGGTCTGGCCTGAGCCTTGTCTGTTGTGCAGTGTCTTGTCAGTGTCTGTCTGTGTCTGTGTCTGTCTGCGTCTGTGTCTGTGTCTGTGTCTGTGTCTGTGTCTGTGTCTGTGTCTGTGTCTGTGTCTGTGTCTGTGTCTGTGTCTGTGTCTGTGTCTTGTCTGTGTCTGTGTCTGTGTCTGTGTCTGTGTCTGTGTCTGTGTCAGTGTCTGTGTCTGTGTCTTGTCTTTGTGTCTGTGTCTGTGTCTTGTCTCTGTCTTGTCGTGTCTGTCTGTCTGTGTCTTGTCTTGTTGTCTGTGTCTGTGTCTGTGTCTATGTTGGTCTGCGTCTGCGTTGGTCTGCTTCTGCGTCTGGTCTGCGTCTGCGTCTGCGTCTGCGTTGGTCTTGTCTGCGTCTGCGTCTGCGTCTCGTCTGCGCCTGAGCCTGTGTCTTTGTATTGTCAGTGTCTGTGTCAGTGTCTGTCTTGTCTGTGTCTGTCTGCGTCTGTGTCTGTGTCTGTCTGTGTCTGTGTCTGTGTCTTGTCTGTGTCTGTTTGTGTCTGTGTCTGTGTCTGTGTCTGTGTCTGTGTCTTGTCTGTGTCTGTGTCGTGTCTGTGTCTTGTCTGTGTCTGTGTCTGTCTTGTCTGTGTCTGTGTCTCTGTCTGTGTCTGTGTCTGTCTGTTGTTGTCTGGTTGTCTGTTCTGTGTCTTTGTCGTGTCTGCGTCTGGTCTGTGTCTGTCTGTCTGGTCTGTGTCTTGTTGTCGTGTCTGTGTCTGTTCTGTGTCTGTGTCTTTGTCTGGTCTGTGTCTGTGTCTGTGTCTTGTCTGTGTCTTTGTGTCTGTGTCTGTGTCTGCTGTGTCTGTGTTGTCTTGTCTGTGTCTGTGTCTGTGTCTGTGTCTTTGTGTCTTGTCTGTGTCTTGCTGTGTCTGTGTTGTGTCTGTCTGTGTCTGTGTCTGTTTGTCTTGTCTGTGTCTTGTCTTGTCTGTGTCTGTGTCGTGTCTGTCTGTGTCTTGTCTGGTCTGTGTCTGGTCTGGTTCTGGTCTGGTCTGGTTGTCTGGTCTGGTCTGGTGGTCTTGTCTGCGTCTGCGTCTGGTCTGGTCCTGGTCTGGTTTTGCGGTCTGGTCTGCGTCTGCTCTGCGGTCTGGTCTGGTCTGTGTCTGGTCTGGTCTGGTCTTGGTCTGGCTGGCTGTGTCTGTGTTTGTCGTGTCTGTGTCGTGTCTTGTCTGTTGTCTTGTCTGGTCTGTGTCGTGTCTGTGTCTGTGTCTTGTCTGTGTCTTGTGTCTTGTGTCTTGTCTTGTCTGTGTCTTGTGTCTGTGTCTGTGTCTGTGTCTGTGTCTTGTCTGTCTGTGTCTGGTTTGGTCTGGGTTTGTCTGTGTCTGTGTTGTGTCGTGTCTGTGTCTGTCTGTCTGTGTCTGTTGGTCTGTTTGTCTTGTCTGTGTCTTGTCGTGTTGTGTCTGTGTCTGTGTCTGTGTCTGTGTCTGTGTCTGGTCTGTGTCTGGTCTGGTCTGGTCTGGTCTGTCTGTGCTGTCTGTGTTGTGTCGTGTCTGTGTCCTTGTCTGTCTTGTCGTGTCTGTCTGGTCTGTGTCTGTGTCTTGTTGTCTGTGTCTGTTGTCTGGTTGTCTGTGGCCTGTGTCTGTGTTGTGTTTGTCTTGTCTGTCTGTGTCTGTTTGTCTGGTCTGTGTCTTGTCTGTGTCTGTCTGTGTCTGTCTGTGTCTGTGTCTGTGTCTTGTCTTGTCTGTGTCTGTGTGTGTCTGTCTGTGTCTTTGTGTCTGTGTCTGTGTCTTGCGGTCTGTGTCTGGTTGCCGTCTGCGTTCAGGTCTGCGCCTGGCTGTGTCTGTGTTGTGTTGTGTCTGTGTCTGTCTTGTCTGTGTCTGTGTCTGTCTTTGCGTCTGTGTCTGTGTCTGTGTCTTGTTTGTCTGTGTCTGTGTCTGTCTGTGTCTGTGTCTGTCTGTGTCTGTGTCTGTGTCTGTGTCTTGTTGTGTCTGTGTCTGTTTGTCAGGGTTGGCTGGTTGGTCTGTTTTTCTGTTGGTCTGGTCTGGTTGTCTGGTCTGTGTCTGGTTCTCTGGTCTGTTGGTCTGTGTCTGTTTTGTGTCGTGTCTGTGTGTCTGTGTCTGTCTGTTGTTTGTCTGTGTTTCTGTGTCTGTTGTTGTTGTCTGTGTCTGTGTCTTGTCTGTGTCTGCTGTGTCTGTGTCTTGTTGTCTGTGTCTGTGTCTTTGTGTCTGTGTCTGTGTCGTTGTCTGTGTCTGTCTTGTTTTGTCTGTGTCTGTTGTCTGTGTCTGTGTTTCTGGGTTTGTCTGTGTTGTGTCTGTCTGTGTCTTGTCTCTTTGCGGTCTGCGTCTGGTCTGGTCTGTTCTGGTCTGGTCTGGTCTGGTCTGGTCTGGTCTGGTCTGGTCTGTGTCTGCGGTCTGCGGTCTGGTCTTGGTCTTTGGCTGGCTGTTCTGTTTCTGTCGTGTCTGGTTTGTCTGTCTTCTGTGTCTGTGTCTGTTTGGTCTGTGTTGGTCTGTGTCTGTCTGGTCTGTTTGTTGTCTGTGTTTTGTCGTGTCTGTGTTGTGTCTGTGTCTGTGTCTGTGTCTGTGTCTGTCTGTGTCTGTGTCTGTCTGTGTCTGTGTCTGTGTCTGTGTCTGTGTCTTGTCTGTGTCTGTGTCGTGTCTGTCTGTGTCTGTGTCTTGCGGGTTGTGTCTGGCTGGCTGTGTCTGTGTCTGTGTCGTGTCTGTGTCGTGTCTTGTCTTTTGTCTGTGTCTGTCTGCGTCTGTCTGTGTCTGTGTCTTGTCTGTGTCTGTGTCTGTGTCTGTGTTGTGTCTGTGTCTGTGTCTGTGTCTGTGTCTGTGTCTTGTCTGGTCTGTGTCTGGTCTGGTCTGTTGTTCTGGTCTGGTCTGGTTTTCTGTTGGTCTGGTCTCTTCTGGTGTCTGGTGGCCGTGTCTGTTTGTCGTGTCTGTGTCGTGTCTGTCTGGTCTGTGTCTGTCTGCGTCTGGTCTGGTCTGGTTGGCTGTGTCTGTGTTGTGTCGTGTCTTGTCGTGTCTTGTCTGTGTCTGTGTCTTGTCTGGTCTGTTCTGTCTGTGTCTGTGTTTGTCTGTGTCTGTGTCTGTGTCTTGTCTGTGTCTGTGTCGTGTCTTCTGTGTCTGTGTCTGTGTCTGTGTCTGTGTCTTGTCTGGTCTGTCTGGTTCGTCTGGTGGCCTGTGTCTGTTTTGTCATGTCTGTGTCGTGTCTGTTTGTCTGTGTCTTCTGGTCTGTGTCTGTGTCTGTTCTGTGTCTGTGTCTGTGTCTGTGTCTGTTTGTCTGTGTCTGTGTCTGTGTCTGTGTCTGTGTCTGTTCTGTTCTGTGTCTGTGTCTGTGTCTGTGTTGTGTCTTGTCTGTGTCTGTTGTCTGTGTCTTTCTGTCTGTGCTGTCTTGTCTGTGTTGTGTCTGGTTTGTTGTTTGTGTTGTCTGTGTTTGTTTTGTGTTGTGTTGTGTTGTGTTGTGTGTTTGTGTCTGTGTCTGTTCTGTTCGTTCTGTGTCTGTGTCTGTTCTGTGTCTGTGTCTGTGTCTGTTCTGTGTCTGTGTCTGTGTCTGTCTGTGTCTGTGTCTGTGTCTGTCTGTTCTTGTCTGTGTCTGTGTCTGTGTCGTGTTTGTCTGTGTCTGTCCGTTCTGGCCTGTGCCTGTGTCTGTTCTGTTCTTGTCTGTGTCTGTTGTTGTCTGTGTCTGTTCTGTCTGTGTCTGTGTCTGTTCTGTGTCTGTTTGTGTCTGTGTCTTGTCTGTTCTGTGTCTGTGTCTTGTCTGTGTCTGTGTTGTTCTGTGTCTGTTTCTGTTCTGTGCCCTGTGCCTGTTGTTCTGTGCTGTTGTGTCTGTTCTGTTCTTTCGTGTTGTGTCTGTTGTCTGTGTCTGTGTCTGTGTCTGTGTCTGTCTGTGTCTGTGTCTTGTCTGTGTCTGTGTCTGTGTCTGTGTCTGTTCTGTGTCTTGTCGTCTGTGTCTGTGTTGTCTGTGTCTGTGTTGTGTTGTGTCTGTGTCTGTGTCTGTTTGTGTCTGTCTGTTCTGTGTCTGTGTCTGTCTGTGTCTTGTCTGTCTGTGTCTGTGTCTGTGTCTGTTTCTGTGTCTGTCTGTGTCTGTTGTGTCTGTTCTGTGTCTGTTCTTGTCTCTGTTCTGTGTCTTGTCTGTGTCTGTTTGTTCTGTGTCTGTTCTGTGTCTTGTCTGTCTGTGTCTGTGTCTGTGTCTGTGTCTGTGTCTGTTCTTCGTTCTGTTTGTCTGTGTCTGTGTCTGTTTGTTCTTGTTTTTGTTGTCTGTGTCTGTGTCTTGTCTGTGTCTTGTCTGTGTCTGTGTTGTGTCTGTGTCTGTGTTGTCTGTGTCTGTGTCTGTGTCTGTGTCTGTGTCTGTGTCTGTGTCTGTGTCTCGTCTGTGTCTTGTCTGTGTCTGTGTCTGTCTCTTGCGGTTTCCCTGTGCCTGTGTCTTCCTGTGCCTGTGTCTGTTCTGTATCTGTGTTGTGTTGTGTATTATTTGTTTTTCCGTCTGGTCTGTGTCTGTGTCTGTGTCTGTGTCTGTATCTGTGTTGTATCTGGTCGTCCATCTGCGTCTGCGTCTGCGTCTGCGTCTGCGTCTGCGTCGTCTGCGTCCGTCTGGTCTGCGTCTTCGTCTTCTCTTCTCTTGTCTGCGTCTCGTCTGCGTCTGCGTCTGCGTCTGCGTCTGCGTCTGCGTCTCGTCTGCGTCTGGTCTGCGTCTGGTCTGCGTCGTTGCTTGCGTCTGCGTCTGCGTCTGCTCGCGTCTGGTTTGCGTTTGCGTCTGCGTCAGACTGTGTCTGTGTCTGTGTCTGTGTCTGTGTCTGTGTCTGGATCTGCTCCCGTGTCTACCATCGGCAACGTGGTTAATGCACGTATCTTATCTTAATTAAAAAGTATATACCTATGAATCTTTTTTATCACCTGGAAAACTGCAAATGTTCGAGGCTACGACAGAATCTGATCTTATCAACTTTTGAGGTGATAATATATTATATATATATATATATATATATATATATATATATATATATATTATATATATATATACATGCCTTTTCGAGCTCCAAGATGGGGATCTCAGTTATTTGAAAGATACAATGTCGGTTAAATTAGTGCAAAGTTGGGCATTTTGATGCTAAATAGTATGACGTTAAATACCTGATGTTTTCAGAGGTTGCCGAAATTAAAATAAACGAAATTTTCAATTTTCGATTTTCCTTTTAACACCAAAAGCAAAACGTGGACGTTTAAACTGAAGCATTAAAGGCCATTTGAGAAATCCATTTTACATTTTCAATGAACCGATTGCAATGATATATCATATGGTATGATTCAACTTCAAGATAATATTCCGTTCTAGCGCAAAATTCATGCGTTCTTATGGAGGTTCATTTTGCAAATTTAATCCCATAATTTTTTCAACTCCTTACACTTATTTCATCCCTTTAATATATACTAAAGTTTGAGCACAAAATCATGTTATTCCTCTGGAATTTATTTTTAAATTTACAATTTTTTAACTCCTTAAACCTCATTTTGCAAATTTCAACTATTTCTTAACCACTACCTTCAAAATCAACATCTACACGGACAAAAACACAATTTTCATACAACGTCATCAGATCAATGATATTGAAAGAAAAACAAAGACAACCAGGTCAAGCTCGTTTTATCGATGCGTCTAAATTTTTGAGGATTATTCTGGCAGATTTTGAACAAAAAGTAAATTTTCTCGAAAACGGGCCTTAGAAAATAGAAAATTTGATAACCGCCGTACTTATTTACGTATCTACCACATATATCAAATTGAGCTACCCTAATATAAAACTATCCCTATCAGGGGTGACAATATTTTGGATTATTCTGTCAGCCAAACAAAAATCAATTTTCTCGAAAACGGGCCAGGATTAGCCAAAAAAATCAGGAATTCAGATCGAACTTCTAGCTTGTTGTTTTTTTTACGGACCGGAACAAACGAATAATACAACCAGCTAAAATCAAAAAATGGAACAATGTAAATTTTTGTCAAGGTTTGTTTGCTGTCTCAAGGTTAATGGTTTCAGAGCAAAATAAGCATTTTGAAGGCTAAATTCTTGGAAAAAAAAAATTTAATCAAAGCTGACTTTTTGGCTCGATGGTTGTTCTAAAAAATTGAATCAGTTCATGGAAACAAAAGGAAGAATGCTAACACAGTATATGAAGGAGATGGTTCTGGCTCAATTGTTGTTTAATAATAAAAGATTATGCTTACAGTATGTAGGAAATTTACTAATACTACTATCCTAACCACAGGAACTGGTCCGTCTCAGGCTTGTTGTTGATGGAACAAATGTAGAAGAAATCAGTTCTGAAAAAACGGAAACCTTGAAGATCAATCCTTGTAACTATTTCTAAAAATAAGCATTCCTTGAAGGTTAAATTCTTGAAATAAAAATAAGCGTTCTAATCAAATGTTTGACCTTGTGCATGCTCATTGCTCATTTCTAACAAAAATCTATCAAAGTTATAAAAACTAAATTGCTGTTGTAAAATGAAACTTACAGTATGTGGGTATGAGCAGAGCGGAACAGAATGAACAAAACAGAACAAAGAAATAGAATAGAACGGAACAGAACTGAAAATAAAAACAAAACAGATCAGGATAGAATGGAATAGAATGAAAAGAATCAAAAAGGGAAAGGAATGAAACGGAATGAGATGGAATGAGACAGAATGAAACGGAATGACATGGAATAATCGGAACAAAACAGGTGAAACGGAGCAAACCGGGAAACAATCGAAACGGAACAAACGGGACGAAACGAAAAAACAAACGGAATGAAACGGAACGAAACGGAACGAAACGGAACAACAACAAACAGAAAAAAACGAAGAACGAAAATACAAAACAAAACAGATCGAGATAGAATAGAATGAAATATAATACAATGAACAAAACCAGACTGAAACGCAATAAAGTGATATGAAATGACGCGGAATGAAAAGAACGAAACATAAAAGGAAAGAAACGTAATGACGGATCGGTAGTTGCTGATTCTGTAGACAAAGCCAACGTTTTTGTGGATTTGTTTGCATCAAACTCGTGTCTCAATGATTCTGGAAAGATGTGCCCCTAGTCAACTCTTCTTCATACGTTATGAAACCAATTCATTTTCGGTACAAGGGAATCGATCATCAGTGGCATCTCAATAAGGTGACTAGACGGTATCAGCTATTGTCTTAAAGAAATGTTCCCCGAACTAGACCAGTCCTATCTAAGCTCTATACGATCTCTATATCTTCAATTCCCTTCAACATGGAAGTTAGCAAATGTTCAACCTATTCCCAAAAAGGTGATAAGACCGATCCCTCAAATTACAGACCAATTGCCATCACTTCCATTTGTCTAAAATCATGGAAAAAGCATCAATCAGCAACTGCTCACGTTTCTTGAAACTAACAAACTCCTTAGTGACCATCAATATGGGTTTAGGCAAAGTCGTTCAACAGGCGATCTTCTTTCATATGTGACCCAAGTTTGGAACAATACAGTAGAGCAGTCCGGTGAAACAGTTGTAGTCGCTTTAGATATCTCAAAGGCATTTGACCAAGTTTGGCATAAGTGTTTACTTGCCAAACTCACCTCTTGGGTTAAATGATGCGCTCATCAACTGGGTTTCTAGTTTCCTTGATGAAAGACGAATACGTGTCGTAGTTGATGGCTTTTTCAAAAGAAGTTAGCATTAACGCGGGCGTACCACAGGGATCCGTTATAGCGCCTACACTTTTCTGCTGTACATAAACGACCTTATTTCTTCAACAACTAACCCCATCCATTGCTTTGCTGACGATAGCACTCTTCACTGTAGTTCATCTCAGTCTACTCATAGTGATAATCCGCCTTCTATGTCAAATCAAGAAATTAAAGCTGAATGGCAAATTCAATCAACAAAGACATTCAACGTATTCTCGAATGGGAAGCAATAATCCAGTTAAATTTAATGCTAACAAAACTCAGTGTTGCCTTATGTCCGCCAAAAAGATCGATCATTTCCTGTTGTAAGTATGCATGGCTCAGTTCTTAAGTTTTCAGACTCTATTACTCTGTTGGGTATGACTGTATCTTCAAATCTCTCATGGGTTGACCATCTTCTGTCAGCTACCAAAACAGCTGCTGGTAAAATAGGCTTTTGTACAGATCTAAGCAGTACTTTATCTCTCGACAACTCCTTTTGCTGTATAAGGCCCAAATTCGGCCTCATCTGGAATATAATTCCACCTTTGGGTTAGTGCTCCCCAATACGCTCTCGATATCGTTGATCGTATTCAAAGAGAGCGATTAGGCTTATAAATGACCCGTCTTTAACTTCTCATACAGTCCCTTGAGCATAGAAGGATGGTTTCAGTTCTTTCTTTGTATTATCGTTATTACAACGGCTATTGTGCTGGTGAATTACATTCTTTGATACCATCTCCGGCTATCTTTGCGAGAAACACTCGATCCGCTCAATCACATCATCAGTATACAGTACAAATCTCCACTTGTCGTACCAAACGGGCGCAATCCACATTTTCTACACGGCTTCTAAACTCTGGAATGATCTCCCTAGTTCCTGTTTTCCTCTCACTTATGATATGAGAAAATTTAAGGTAGCTGTTCATAGGCATCTATTGGCAATTCATTATCCCTCTATCCATCCTCCTAAGTGTTCCTGAGTGCTTTAGCACGATAGGCCTATATTTAGCCTGTTCAGGTCCACAACCATAAAAAAAAAAAAAAACAAAAAATGAGACGGACTGAGACAGAATCAAACAAAATGAAACGGAATGACATGGAAGTAATCGGAACGAAACGGAGTGAAACGGACCAAAACGGAACGAAATGAAATGAAATGTAGAGGAGTGGAGTGAAGTGTAGTGAATGTTAAAGTATTTAAAAATTACAAGCGCCTTTGAAGTGTCAAAAATGTTGACTGTAAAGCGAATCAAATTTTACATAAGCGTGAGTATGGATTTGCAAATTTAAGCGCATTAGTACAATAAAGTGCCAAAGTAGAAAGTAAATTGAGCCATTCGTTGTATGATACGATACGAATTAGGTAAATTATATGAAGTGAAAACTGTCTGGATGGTGCTTGTAATAAATACAACTTACAAACCATCTAACACGTTAAGATTGAATGTATTAAGACTAAGAGGTTTCTTAACGTTTTTGCTTTGTTAAATTTTGTAAGGTTATACCTTCGGGCTGACGAAACAAGCCTGATATTATGGAACACACTATTCTTTAACCGACTCGGTGTGAAATTTGTCTGTAAAAATTAAACTGGCTAGCTTCATCGTTTATAGTTTATGACTGGCGCATTAACTGTGCGATATCAGGTGTCCAATTAAACTCCGCAGTAACAAAGCTAAACGGAAAGTTTTGCTGCTCTTATTTATCGTTTTTAGAACTATTAATGTAACGTCTATAATTGAGGTATACTTACTATTGCTTCGTATGTGCTTGCAGCAAACGTTTAGTCTGATCTGTGCTTATAAATGATGATTTTGCAATCCAGATATATTTTACTGTAAGTAATTTATTTTAAACCTAGGTAAATTTTGGTTTGGGTATATGATTTACGATTATGTAAATAATTGTGTACAAAGTTGACAGATCAATGCAATTGGATTATTTTGTCGTTACTGAAAATTTCTGCGAAACGATATTACTGATTTTATCGGCTACCAACCTTTGTTCAATCTTGCCTTAATGTCTGATATTGTCGTTCTACACAACTGACTTCAGAGTAAAAATGTACCAAAATACAGTGCGTCTGTTGATAAGTTGAGTGTGTGTAATGTAACTAGGCCGATCTGGAGAGTGCTCGGGTCTAATACAAAAACAAAGCTAAAACGTCAAATTACAAAAGTCAACTAAACAGGTAGGACGACGTACATTGTGCGAAGGAGTTACTACGGGATATGTGTGTTGTGGGTAACTAGGAAAGGATAAAATGTAGTCAAGATAATAATAATCTATTAATGTATATATATATATATATATATATATATATATATATATATATATATATATATATATATATATATATATATATATATATATATATATATATATATATATATATATATATATATATATATATATATATATATATATATATATATATATATATATATATATCTATTTAGATTTCCACAAGTACTAATGTTTAAACAAGACATTTTTTCTTTGAAACTGTGTAATTAAACGCACAAATTGATTCAACGTTTCGGGAACGTGCTTTGTTCCCTTTGTCAAGAATTTATTTTGACAATTACAGAAATTGAATAAGGTAACTATTTTGAACAAGTACAAAATATGAAACAAGGTAACTAATTTAAATTTAATCTGGACAGTGTGTTTGACTTCGGGTAGTGGGTCTAGTACATGATGTAGAAGGTGCAGAAGTGGGAACGTCAGGAACAGTTGCAGCGTAAGTGTTTGAAATTTCTGAAAGATTTGGAGTTGGTTGAAATTTCAGAATCAACTTGTTTAATGATATTCTTCCAAATTTGTGGCATTCTAGAAGTGTCATCTCGTTTATTGAGGGCGTTTGGTCTTCTTTCAATTTCAACTGCTTCTCTAATAATTCTTTCTTGTAAGGTATATACAGGTGCAATTAAACGGATATTGTTGGTGTTAATTTGGTGTCCTGTATCTAAATGATGTGCAGCTAAAGACGATGATAGATTGTGCTGTAATTGCTAGTTGGTGTTCATCGGCTCTCGCATATAATATTCTGTTAGTTTGTCCGATATAAGTTCTTCGACAGTTGTTGCACGGTATCTCATACACTCCTTGGTTTTCATTAGAAATTTTGTCTTTGGGGTTTCTTAAAAGTTGGGACAAAGTTAAATTTGTTTTGAATACCGGTCTGAAGTCGTTTTTGGGAAATTTCTTTGCGATTCTGTCTGTAATTCCTTTTATATAAGGTAGAATAACAGGAATCTTGTGTTCATCGTTAGACAAGTTATTATTTCTTGGTCTTCTTACTTCGTTGGTAATTTTCAAAATTTCTTGATCTTTGTATCCATTTTGAACTAGTATTTTATTAATAGTCTTCATCTCTTCCGTTTTAGAATT
Organism: Vesta saturnalis; assembly: GCA_036346205.1. Taxonomy (NCBI): domain Eukaryota; kingdom Metazoa; phylum Arthropoda; class Insecta; order Coleoptera; family Lampyridae; genus Vesta; species Vesta saturnalis. The sequence continues at coordinate 49,503 of JARFJB010000034.1, forward strand.
TTGGTCAGATAAGTGGTAAGAGCGGTATATCAAGGATTTCATAACGCTACGTAATTGACCAGGATGGTGATGCGAGAGAGAGTTCAAGTATCTATTCGTATGAGTTGGTTTTCGATAAACTTTGTGTGTAAATTTACCATTAGGAAGTCTTGTTATTAGGGTGTCCAAAAAAGGGAGTGAATTATTTTCTTCAACTTCCATAGTAAATTTGATGTTGTCGTGAATGTTGTTAATATGTCCTAGAAAACGGTTCAAGTTTCCTTTTCCATGGGGCCAAACTACAAATGTGTCGTCAACATAACGAAACCAACATTTAGGTTTTAAATCTGCAGAATTTAAAGCAGTGGTTTCAAAATCTTCCATATATACATTCGCAAAAGCTGGAGAGTGGCGAGCATAGGTGCTCCTTGAATCTGCTTGTAGAATTGTCCTTTGTATGTAAAATAGGTTGAGTGCATGCAGTGGTTTATCAATTTGAGTATATCTTGGTTTATTGAGTGTTTTTCTTTTAGAATTTTCATCGTGTCTTCAATAGGTATTTTGGTGAAAAGTGACGTTATGTCGAAGCTAACAAAAATGTCATTTGGAGCCAAGGGTACAATTTTAAGTTTGTGTAGAAAATCATAAGAGTTTTTGATGTAGGATACAGCATTTTCACAAATCGGTTGAATAATTTTTGCTAGATAACGAGCAAGGTCATGAGTCGGAGAATTGAATGCACTGACGATAGGGCGTAATGGCCAGTTTTCCTTATGTATTTTGGGAGTCCGTATATTTTGGGGATTCTTGAACTCTTCTCTCTTGGAATTAGTTTCTGTTTTGTTTCTTTGTCTAATTTTGTAGAATTAATGAGAGATTTTGTTGTTTTTTCTATGTAGGTGGTAGGATTGCACTGATTTTTCTTATATTCTGAAGAAGTTAACAGTTCAGACATCTTGTGGTGATAGTCTTTAGAGTTGACAATGACAGTAGCGTTTCCTTTGTCAGCGGGTAGTATTAATATTTGGTCGTCATTTTTGATTTGGTTTAACATTTGGAGGTCTTGTTTGGTGATATTCTGTTTGGGAAGTTTGCAGTTCTGAAGAATGTGTGCTACGTTGAGCCTAATTTCGTCAGCGACCGTAGATTCTGTATCCTTTAAGGCATATTCTACGTTGGTAATGATGATTTCTACGGGAATCCGTTTAGGAGTGATGGCAAAATTAAACCCTTTACCTAAAACATTTCAAAGAAAAATGTCTTGTTTAAATATATATATATATATATATATATATATATATATATATATATATATATATATATATATATTTGTTTAATTAGATTATAATATAACAACATTTACTAAAAGATAGCACAATAATTAATCTAATATAACATTAACTCGCAATTCTATTTCATATAAAATCACCATTATCTGTGACACATTTAGTTATAGCAAACGTACTTGCCATAACGTCATGCACTAATACTTGATGTCAATAGACCCCTTAATACATAAGATTCAAGAATAAACGAGTTTAGAGCTATAATCACAAAATAACTGAGAAGTCAAAATGATCGGTGTTGAAATTCAAATACAGGGTGGATATTGGTAGAAGCAAAGAGTTCAAGAAAAATTGGAAGCATTCAATGCTGGAGAATAGGTACGAGTAGTAATGTAAAAGACTAAAGATTAAGTTAAGTCGTATAAAACAAAAATGTTGAATAAAAGGATTTGATTACGTATGGCTCCATGGGTTTTTGTCCGTTAGGGTATCACTATTCGTGCATTTAATGTTGATTACATGAAACCGGCAAAACTTTGCGCAACATGTTCGCGGAGAGAATAAGCGCTAAATCCTTCAATCCGCTCAGAGAAACAATTTTTGAGCTAAATTTAAATTCCACCGATCGGAAAATTACTTACAGGGATGTTGAAGCCTGAAAACTGAAGAACAGTTTCATTCCTCCTGTAGCTACATCTAACTACATCGTGAAAAACAGCGTATTTCTCATTTTATAATGCATGTCCTATGCACTAAAGCTAATTTCACTACAAATTAGGCTTGAATACTATCTATTTAATATTTCCAGGATGTACAAGCATAGATTTATGCCGTAATAAATACTAATAGCAGTTATGCAAAGGAAATGAAGAAATCTTTCATGAAACATAAATGTAGATCAAAATTATTAAGTGTGATATTGAAACAATTAGGTAAATGTTTTACATCACTATCGCGATTACGCTATATGTAGTTCCGCAAAATTCATGAGATCTATTCGACTTTCTACTCTTCATAAAGGTTTCCATCGTACGCTGAATATAACTTTTCTGATTTAGTTACTTTACATTATATTAGTTTCCCCGTATACGTTACTACCCACGGTTGCCGTATTAAACTTTAATTTACTAAACAGTTTGCATCACTAAATATTTAAACACTCATTTATAACTGATAAAGTGTTATTACGTACTAGAAAATCGTAATTTACTATTCAGTCACGCTATTTCCGACATGCGAGTCCCAAACGATAAGCACACTTAATATAAAATAGGTAAAAACCTCTTTAACATGTTTTTTAGAAGAAAAAAACCCAAAATTTTAACCCAGCTAGGGGTTTAATAGTTACGTGAAAAATTTCAATTCAACCTATTATAAAATTACTTACAAAGGCGACAAATCCCAAAAACTAACGACCGGCTTCATCCTCTTTGTATATTGACTAAACATACAAAATTTCAGTGCGAACAAATTTCAACTGCAAATTCTATTTATTACTGTTAATTGTATCATGAAAGAAAGCTTACTTTGCATTTATATTTTCAACGCATATCCTGTTCATTAAAAGCTATTTTCGCTATAAATGTTCATCAAACACAAATGTCTCCATTACTTTATGTAGCGCTACTGCTTCTCACTTTTACTTTAGCAAATGGTAATATCCAGTGGCGTGCTTAAAGTTTCTAGCATTTACTTTTTTTACCATCAACGCAGTGCTTTATATAGTCAAACACTCTGGCTTTGAATAACATCTTAAATAATATTATACAATACGTTTATAATGTTAGAAGGGTAACGTGAGCCACATTTCATGAAACACATTAAAAAAATTCTTGTGCAAATACCCATTTACACGGTTATGTTACATTATTCATACGATACAGTCTGAAATGCGCTATATTGCCAAAATATGCTTACATATGAGGTACATAGTTGTCAAATACGGTTTACAAAGAAACTATCCAGGAACTAACCAACTAAGTAATTCTTTTTAAAAAAAGTATTCATTAATACCTTTTGACCAAAATCTTTCTTGACAAAATTACTTTTGGCCAACGTTGCTATTTAAAGCTTATATTTCTATTGATCCAGTTTCCATACTGAATTCTAGATTATGAGTTTACCTATATTGCATTCTCGATTAACTTTATTTAGAAATGTGTTAATCGTACGCTTGAAATGTCACTGAGCGGTGTAACGCCATAATAGAAAGGCGACATGGGTGTAAACATTTTTTCATTCAGATTTATATATATATATATATATATATATATCGTGAACGAAATTGATATTTGGTGCATAGCGCAAAAAACTGACGAAATTGAAATTACAAAATTTTAAAAGTTCAAGAGATTTTATGATGTGGAATCTCTGCAACTGTGAACTTGGGGTTTAGCCCCATACCAATACGCAAAAAGAGTAGACATAGACATGAATTAATAATGAAAATGAAAAAAACGTTTAATGTTTCCATGCGATTTAATAAAGATATATTTGCAATTTTAAACCAAACAAAATGTCATTCACATCCACAATACCCAAAGGTTCATTTTATCCAAGAAAACACAATGAAAGTCAATAATTTATATGTTGACAAGAAGATTCCCTCGAGCTTTTCAAGTTAAAGCTGTAAGTCAAGATTGTACACATTGTACAATAATGCATATACTAGACTTGCGTCATTGTGTGTTAGCTTATAAAACTCTAGCTCTCGTATAACGAACCAATCGATTTTAATATAACAAGCCTTTTACATTTTTCAAAATTTACTAAAATTACTGAATATAAAAAAAGTTAACTTGAACTTTACTGCTGAGTGATTTACATAGTTACGTTCTAGAGCTGCTTATAACAGCCTTAAAGAACTTGAAGAATGTAATTTGACTTTGATAAATTACAAAGGTAACTGAGCTTTCTTAGGTGGCACAAGATTAGTTTCGTTTGATTTATAACTGTTTCGTTGGGATCCATGAAAGTAAAATTCATGCCTACGAAAGAGATCCTTTCATGGTTAGTAAAACTACGAGATAGTCCCTTATGAACTGACATCAGGGTTTAAAATTTAACAAATATCTGGTTCAGTCTATTTTTCTTTACACAAAATGCTTGTATAGGTATGTACCTTTACAAGAGTTTTCAAATATACATCTTTGGGATATTGCATTCGTGTAGTTATGTAAAACATAGCTTTTGTGAGTTCGAAAGTGTTCAGTACAGTATCAGCCGTAATTAAAAATGTTAACTACGGTAATCACGCATATGTCGCATGTTAAAAAAGAATGAGGCTATTACTTTTAATTAGCCACCTAAAAATAGATTAATTGCATTTAGAAGGTCAAAAATCTAAAATAGCACTAATAATTCATATAATTGTACATAGTGTTATACAAATATTTATTACTCAACGCGTTTCTATACAACATGTATAATCGAGTAAAATAATAAATAGTTTGGTAAAAATCGTTAATGTAATACGAAAATGTAATATAAATTACAATTCTATATTTTACAAGTTTGTTAAAGGATGGACCTGTTCGTTTATGTCATAAAGTTTGAATGCTTGCAAAACATCTAATTTGTCTTGTTCATTACAAAAATGTAAAAATTTGATTTCCTATTAAATGTTTGGCATAATTTGATTTGTCTGTGTTTATATTTGTAACATCTAATGTGTTCTTTGTATCTAATGTTACGGTATATTCTGGCAGTAAAATTGGATAATAGGTAAAATTGGATTTTGCTGGACTGCTTAGTGGTCGAGTGGGTTCGGTGTATTAAATTTGCGCTCAATAGGATAGCTTACCATAAATAAGTCCAAATAGGGGTTGAAATTGAGATAAAGAACGGAAAGGGTGCCAGAGTATTTGAAATGACTCAATGGGGATTGAAATGTCTAATTACGCAAGTTCACAGCTCGCATAAATACTCCAATAATTCGATTACCTGAACGTATTACAGCTGGTCCTGGAACCATCAGATCTTTGATAACCTGAAAGGCTACAAATAGTATCGCATGCTTCTCTAAAATAATTGTGTGCCGCAAAACAACCAATAGATAATCTGGTCAAAAAACAATAATTCTGTTGTTACGTTACTTTACTAAATAATTTTGAATTTTATGATTTTCACTTCAAAAACAAATAACTCACTTCAATTCAAGAAAATAATGTAAGCATGAACTCCTCAACCCTTAATGTGTTATGTGAAAATTCAACAATCAATAGATAAAGCTTTCGAACGTAATTACTTTACTTCAAAGGAACACAGAAATAATGACGTTAATTCAATGACTCAATCTCATAAAAATAAACACTTAAAATGAGCATAAATGAGGTGCTGTATAAGAAATCGGTTTACACTTAAAAACACAACATTAATATAAAGAAATGTAATATAAAAAATAAATAAGGCCATCGAGATGTCACCATAATTATTACATTAATTGCTTTCTGCAAATTCAATCACCTAGATTATCTAAAAGGCGGTGATACTAGCTAGTTTCGGTGCTGGCCTTTACTAAAATGTATTGTAAATCTGATTCATATGCCAAAATATCGAATGGTTTTAACAAATCAGATGCGTTCTCTTTGTAACGCGTTTGACGCATATAATTTTGATATAATTCGTCAGTACAACAAATAGAAAAAAATACTTAAATAAATTCGGATTACAATAAGCTTGCGGTAAAATTTAGACAAAAAAATGAGAAGTTAATCTCCAAAGACAGCGGTAGTATATACAACAAAATAATAAAATATACACAAATTTATTAAACTTAGTAAACCACAGCAAAAAATGCACCAAAAGTGATTACTTTAGCTTTAGAAGAACCCTTTGTTATACAGACACCTGGAAAAGACCCGAGGGGATGGAATCTACGGCAATGTCTCGAGATGATTGATGTAACTACGGTCGACTACTCGTCCTCGCGAAGGAAAACAGTACGTCGATTCAAAGTACCAAATTGCTGTTGGTTTCTATCTCAAGGGTTGTACCGTACACTACAGTCTATATTTACACGGTATTTGTTAACTTTAGTCTGCCATATGGAAGTTCTTCTTCTTTAATTATACACAAACGCTTGTTTATTTACAGCGAGTTATTCGTTACCGGTGAACTGTGAAATAACTGATTGGAATTTAGGAACAAACGTTTTGTTTCTTCCGCATAAAATACTCCAGCGAACAGTGAACCGACTAGGTAAGGAAACACTTAATACCTTAGTTGAATTGAGCGGCCTATTTCCACAGTCTTAGCTTTTTGAGCGCGACGATTCGGAAGCGGACTCTGCTCCCGTGACTAGGATTAATTCTAAGGATTCTTTTGCATTGAGTCAAATTCATATGCTATGATCTTTCCAAGCAAGCAAACCTGACACCTTTACCGCTGAGCCACTGATGGATATATATTTTTAGAATACACACACACACACACACACGACTTGAACCTTCCTTTTGGATATACAGGGTGTCAAACTTCACTTTTTAGAAGTGTATTTTTTATTATCTCTGGTGTGTTTAAGATATCGTTTTCAAATTTGTTACAAATCTTACTCTTTCCTAAGTGCACCTTCTGTATAATTTTAAGTGAAAAGTAAATGTTTGATGTGTCCACTGCTCATGAATGCACCTTCTAGCTCTTTTTATAACTGAAAACCGAATATTTTGGAAAATATTCGGTTTCAATCTAAATACCTCTGCACCTTCAATTTAGATTGAAACCGAATATTTTCCAGAATATTCGGTTTTCAGTTATAAAAGCGAACTGACACATCGAACATTTAATTTAATTATTTGCATCCAACTTCGTATCATAATCATTAGCACAATTGATTGTTTTAAGTTATTATTATGAATTTATTTTGATTAATAAAATAAAAGAATTGTTAAAAAAATCGCAACACCTAGTCGAATAACTAAAAGTATGTCATAAAGAAAGCATCAAATCAAACGTTTACAAGAGCCAAAAAGTTAGATAAATCATCAAACTACTACAAAAATGGATGCGATGTTCATAGGCGATCGTCAGAAAAAAATGGGGGTTAAAGGTTACTACACCCTCTTATTTTCTATTAGTTCTTTCAATTTTTACTTAAAATCGTACAGAAGGTGCACTTAGAAAAGAGTAAGATTTGTACCAAATTTGAAAACGATATCTTAAAACACACCAGAGATAATAAAAAATACACTTTTAAAAGTGAAGTTTGACACCTGTATATCGAAAAGCGTTCAAATAAAAAGTGACATAAGAAAAGTCCTCTTATTTTGTCCCAAAGAATATGTGGTTAACGGATTGGCCTACTTTTTGTAACACTGTATATATATATATATATATATATATATATATATATATATATATATATATATATATATATATATATATATATTTACAATGATAAATGTCATGGTAATATAGAAATAAGCTCAGAATAAAAGGTGCATTAAACATAATCATTGCGAAGGAATTGATTAAACATATATGTAAACCGCAAGTTGCATAAGTTCAACTAACATAAAACCAAGTACTATGTAATTATACGGTATGTTGTTAGCTATTTAATTCAAGTTTCAAATTTACATTTTAATCATGACTGTAGAACAGAATTATTCATGCTAGTAGTTTCCGACTATCTTCGGAAGTGTTAGTATATGTATTTGCTTCAATAAAATGCATGTTATCCATTTGAATAAAGAAATCCTATGCTAGTAGCATAATATGCTTCTGTTCTGAAAGTAGAAGAAGATAATTTGTATCAGTTAATGTAGGTAAAGTAAACTGTATGTTAAATTGTAAAATAAAAGGCGAAATTAGAAGAGATTGATAGAACCTACAAGTGTAAAATGTGACATTAAACAATTATTATGAAAATAACTTACATGTTAGTACGAATAGAAGGTGTTGCAACTTAAAATAACATTGTAAATGCAAATCAAGTGCAAGTGTTGAGAAAGCAGGTTGAGATGGAAATTTTCAAAATAAACTATAATTGTGTCAGAAAATGATGTATCCTTATGTTTTTTGGGTCATAGAATCCATTTCTGTTTATAGTTTTCCTGTAGAAAGTAGGATAAGTTAGATGTAAGTAAATTTGTATATAGAAAACTGCATAATTATTGAAATTTAAATGAATTAAGAATTTTAAAAGTAAATAGGGCATATGAGGTATCGGTGGAAAGGAAATTTTGTGTAGATTTCAAAAATAATGTTTTAAAGATATGTTCTCATATAAAAACGTTACGTGTAAAAGTAATAATGTGCAATTTTACAATTTAAAATAACTTTAAATCGAATAATTATATTTAATTATATAATAAATTAAAATTAAAAATGTTTTTGAAAAGTTTAGTAAATATTTCAAAGAAATATTTAAGCATCATGCCTGTATAAGCTTATGCTGTATATTAACCTCCGCTGTATCAGTATACTTCGTGGAATTCAAATTATGTCTGATTTGGATAATGGAAATTCAATAAAAGACATTGGAACTGCCGAAACAAGATAAATATTTATGTAAGTTCATGAATCTTATATTAATATTCGAGGTTATGTTGATTATTACTTATGTGTACATATGTAAAGGATTCAAGTAGATTATATACCAGTCTGTAAATAGTACAACCATCCATTGATTTTATAATGATACAATATTATATTATATTAATAATTATATTACTGAAATTATATGTTCTTCATTGTATAGCCACGATGAAATGTGCGCACAGATTCAACTCGGTAATAACCGCATGCGTGCAACATGTTGGGTAATTGTATATGATTCAAGGTGTTTGAATAAAGGAATTTTTATACAATTCCAATTTTATTTTAAAATTATAATTGATTTTATTTTGCAAAAGAACCTAATGTAAATGTTTAATACTCTTATACTCAATTAATCTTGAACTCTATCCCCTGGTATGCTAGTCGAGGAAATTTTATTAAATAGCGAATATAATCAAAGTATACATTATATCAATAATTTATGAAACCCAAACGTGGATCAAAGATGTTAAATATTAGTCATTCTAATAAATTAATGATGCCGCAACGGGGCATATATATATATATATATATATATATATATATATATATATATATACAGTATGTCCCCGGATCGACTTTAAAAGAGGGAAAATTCTCGTATTTTTGATTTCTCAGAAAATTTCATTCTTGATGATTTGCCCTGCTTGTTTTCAAACCCCGAAACACAAATTACTTTCTATTTTACTCGTACGGTTCTCGAGATAATATCATTTTTCTTGAAAAATTGGACTTCCTAATTTTTAGAAGTAACTTTAGTAGGCGGATTTAATTGAAAAACACCACTGACAGAAATTGTCAAATGTGATAATTCTGTTGAACTGCAAATTAATTCATGCTAATTTGAATTGTATGCTATAATGTTGACTTTACAACAAAAATTTATCTAATTCAATGTTATTGAACTGTGGAAGAGTGCTACCGAGTTGTTATCAGAAAATTCAACCAAAAATACCCGGAGGTTGCCATTTCGAATGCCGGAGCAAAAAACTTGGTAACTAAATTCCTTCAAACAGGCTCGGTTTTAAACCTAAAGAAGCCAAAGAAGTTGTTCGATGAAGAAGATGCTGCTACTGTTCTCGCCGTTCATTCCGCAACAGAAGTTCCAAGGTTGTCTTTAAGAAGGAGGGCACTACGAATTAGGATAGGTAAATCTCATTTACAAAGAATCTTCAAGGAGAACAAAATTTTACCATTTAAGCCGCAATTTAGGCAAACTTTAGAGAACGGTGATGAAGCCAAACGTCTGGATTTTTGTTTGGAAATGGGCAATAGAGTTTTGGAAGATTCAAATTTTCATAAACGAATAATGTTCTCCGATGAATCGACCTTTTCAACTAACGGAGTCGTTTCCTCCCAACATTGCCGTTACTGGAGTAGGACGAATCCAAACTTCCGAATTGCTAGTCGCAGACAATGTTTGAAAAAAGTTAATGTGTGGTGTGCGGTTTCGTACCATGGAATTATTGGCCCATATTTTTTTGATCAAAATTTAAACCGTTATTCATATTTGGAAATGTTGCAAAATTTTTTAACTGATAAACTGGATGAATTGCCATTGAACTACCAAATTGAAATGTTCTTCCAGCACGATGGGTGCCCTGCTCATTATGCCGGTACTGTTCGCCAGTGGCTCAATACAGAGTTCCATGATAACTGGATAGGAAGAGATGGTCCCATTTTATGGCCGCCGAGAAGTCCTGATCTCACAATAATGGACTTTTATCTGTGGGGTCGTTTAAAACAAATTGTGTACAGTGAGCCATTAGACAATGATGAAGAGCAATTGAAAAATAGGATACGGAATGCTGTCCAGTCCCTTTCAATCGAAGAAATAAGGCGCAGTTTCAATGAATTCAGAGCTCGCATTGAAATCTGTGCGGAAAAAGGAGGAGATTATTCGAATAGAAAATTAATAGTTCAGTTTTTGAGAATTTCATTTCATTTTACCATCAATTGTTAAATTTATTAATTAAAACTTGTGAGACCAATTTGATTTTTCCTTTGAAACAAATCAATTTACTTCAAAAATTACGAAAAGCTCGAATTTTTCAAGAAAAATGATATTATCTCGAGAACCGTTTGAGTTAAATAGCAAGTAATTTGTGTTTCGGGGTTTGAAAACAAGCAGGCATATCAGCAAGAATAAAATTTTCTGAGTGATCAAAAATAAGATAATTTTCCCCTTTTAAAGTCGATCCGGGGACATACTGTATATATTCTAATATTCTGATCTTCATTGTGTGGTTTGGTTTTGGTTATTGTTCCCCTGTGCGTTTTGGTCGATTTGAAGGCATGTGTATTTTCAAAACACTTATAATATAGGACTTAACACCTTCTTGAATTTTCGACAAACTCCTTTGGACAAACTGCATAACGGTTAGTCAATCTCGTGATGGTTGAACAACTTAATATGATCCCTTCGAGGGTTTGTTTGGAGATTACGCCCCTCTAACGGAAGTTCTTTCAACACGATTTATAGATAATGTCGTTCCGCGGTCTGACCCTCGTGAATAAATCGTTTGTCGCCACTGTAACGTACAAAAATTCCTCTGCGTAAATTCTGTAATTGCTAAAAATTATATACTTTAACTCCTTCTATATGTACTAAACGCACTATTCTACGATTTGTGTGTAACACATTACAGTAATTTTACATGTCTTCTATTGTGTAATTTAACAAAAATCAGATTCATGGTAATAATTCTATCAAAAGTAAATAGGTATGACATCTGGCGGCGTGTAGCCAAACTCTGTACTACATAATGGTTGTAAACACCAATACCTTAAGTTAGTTTACGAAATTCTCGTAAGAGGGCGAGGTAAGGTATCAATTAGCCAATAGAAAAATCGTTTTATTGAATATAAAGCTAATAGATCACAAATTCGATTTTGATAACAAAAATTTTCACTTTCTTCTCCGCCATTTTGGAGGCACTACGAAAATTCTGTGATTTCTTTTACACTTGCTAATATACGAAATTGTTTCGGATTCTGGTAAAAGATGTCAAACCAATAGGAATTTCTACCAAATTTTCTAGTCCTATTGATCGCAAAGTTTGCGGATAAACAAAATTTAATAGTGTCCAATAAGGTAGAATTACAGTTTTTCTCAGTTGATACTAATTTAAAATCTTCCTTCTTAGGGAACGGAACCCATACAATCTACAAGTATAAAACATTAGATTCGTTTTTACATTTATTGCACGCATTACAACGTAGTGGTAAGCTCGTAAACTTCCTTTATCTTCGTGCTCACCTACCCTTACTTCTTTTTTTAGCAATTAGAGTTGATGAGATTAGATTAGCTTAGATCAGACTATCTATCGATGTGGTTAGCGAAAATAGAAACCGAAACATAAAAGTAACAGGAAACCTTATTAATCGTCACATATTTTGAAACTGGCTTCTCGGATATTACTGTAAATTGGGTTATATGTAACTACATCTACTTCATGCGTGCTGTTTAACTATTTTCCTGATAGTGGTTATATTTTCCATTTATGGAACTGGTGTGAGGTAACCAGCGTTAACAGGTCAGATTAGTGCATGTTTTATTTCGTATATATCTATGACTTCCTCATTATCCTATAACTCATTTGGAGGGATACGAAGGTACTAAAACAACAATTGATTAGTTATTGATTAGAAGTACACACTGTAAATATACATACCTACCCATAACTAGTTGCAAATGCAAATCTCAACGTACTATTAATATTCAACACATACACAAAATATTTTAGTGCTTCATATAACGTTACTGGCAACATTACTCTTGCGGCTTTCAATATTCTTTTTGGAATGCAAACCTCATCATTGATGTGGGTCGAATTGGCGGCCATTTGCATAGCGACTACTGTTCAGAGGCAGACTCCTCACGTGATAAAGATATAAATATTTAACACCGTTATGCAGCTGTTATTGTAGAACTGCTATCAACTTGTTATTTGTTACTTCTCATTTTGAATAAAATTTAACTGCTATTTCATACTTTAAGATAAAACTCGCTATTTGCTATCTCAACGCACTGTAAATTGGTATGACTATAGGTATACCATTCCCGTATAAAGGTTACTTAACGATTATTTTGATTTTGGGTGTAAATTTGAACTTTAGCGTTTAAAAATGTATTTGTTATAATTTTGGTGTACAACGGCAGCAAGTTTCTGTTTTGGTAACTGTAAATAATTTTCTTACGCGCTGTTAGCGTAAATTTTTTAAGCTTCTCTTTCAGGGGTAATTGAGTGGAAGGCCTTCCATCGTGAAAAGAGAAACATATTATAAATATTGTAAGTATTTTTATCTCTATTGTATTTTTTTGGTAAAGCGGTTATGTGCTGGATTAAATCCGCTCTGAGTACTTGCGAAAGTTAATTAAATTAATATTTTCTTTGGGGTGTACACATATAGTATATCTATTATTTGGAAATGTTCTGGGTTATAATTTTGGGAAACATTAACGGGTTAATGATTGTGTAATTATATTTATAAACTTTCCTAAAGCGTTGTTTATACTACGCAGATAGCCGAGTTATTATTATTATTTTTTTGTTGTTCACTGCTACCATTAAACCAAATAATTATCTTTTTACTTCAAAATATAACGATACGTTCGAGAGATTCATTATCTTATTCTTCCCGTCCTTTGTGAATGTTACCCTTTCCTTCCTGTACTTACCTGCACCTACATTACTATCCAGGAGTTGGGGTAGTACTGCGTTCGACTTCCGGGGAACAACTCCTGGCGCCTGTTAAATAAATACTTCTGACCCCGCCCGCCTCCTATGAGCTAGACGGTGTATTTCTAACAGCAGATAAGTGTAGGACTTACCGTCTGTTGTATTTGCTAACTTCTTTTTGTTTCTTTGTCTACGTTCTTTTATCTTACGTCATAGAATTTGGCGCCCAACGTGGGGCTGCTCGACCTGGCTCATTTACTGTTTTAACTAATCTCTCTTTTCCTTATTGAGTTATTTTGCTCTGTTCTTTGTCTATAATCTCGATTTTCTGGATATTTGGTTTAATTTGGTTGTATACTCTAGTTTGGAGTTGGGAATTGAAAAGTTACTATGGCTTCGGTGTGGAAATGTCATGTCGACAGATTGTCCCAAGATGAACTACGCTACGAGTTAACGTGTAGAGGGTTCTCCTCGGATATCAATGTGGCTCAACTTCGTAAGTCATTTCGAAACATTTTAAAACTAGAGGCTGACAAGTCACTTTCTCCAATCGTCCATACTATTGAATTTGAGGAAGATGAAACCGCTATTAAAAATGTGTTACCGAATTACGTATGGCTCTTACAGACTTTGATGGTGATTTCACGTCAAAACCTTTTAAGCGAATTAGTTCAGTATGGCTTCACGCGAATCAACGTTGCGATCGAATGAATCCGACTACGGATGAACAACAAAATGCGAGACGAGCTCTTTTGTTACAGTTAGCAAACGTACGGTCCGATTTTCATTCCGCTGCTAAACAGTTCCGTCGGGGATCAGTCGTGGCGACCTTCCCTAGTTCTTCGATTAATCCTATTACCCAGTCTACTCCGGTAACTGCTGCTCCCGAACAGGGGTACGAGTCCTGCACTTCGGACAGCACTAGCGAAGATCAAGTCCCAATTACGGTTGCTCCTAGTACAGTTTCATATTGTAGAACTAACCCTGGGGTAGTTGCTAAATGGAATTTAAAATTTAACGGAGAAGGATCTCTATCTCTAAATGCATTTTTAGTTCGAGTGGAAGAGCTTGCGTTGGCGAGAGGTGTGAAGGATACTACTTTGTTTACTTCTGTGTCTGATCTTTTAGAGGGAAAAGCACTACTATTGTATCGAGCTAGGAAACGTTCTCTCTCTTCTTGGAAGGATGTGGTACAATTGCTTAAGCACGAGTTTCAACCTTTTGACTATGATGAACGACTCTATGACGAGATCAAACAGCGAACTATGGGTCCATCGGAATCAATAGGCCTGTATCTAGCGGCAATGGAGGGTTTATTTAGCCGTCTTTCAGAACCTTTTTCGGAGGTTAAGAAATTAAATATAATCTTGAAAAACCTAACTCCTTTCTATCAAACGCATCTGGCATTAGCTCAAATTACTTCATTAGAACAATTACTGATCGTTGGTCGTCAATTAGAATACCGTAAATCCACTATGGAGAACTATAAGCCTCCTCCTAGTAGAAAATCTCACCTATTAGAACCTGATCTTGCGTATATTCATTCGGACACTCCTGACCCACAGTCAAATGTAGCTACTCTCACTGACTTGTCTCCTGCTCGCAGTAAGGAACCTATTTCTTCTACTTCGGCGTTACCTACTACGAATACTAGACCAGTTGTGTGCTGGAATTGTGGTCATAACGGTCACTTGTCACCCAGATGTCCTCAACCTCAAAATCGTCATTGTTACGGTTGTGGTAAACCAGGAATTACGCGCTCTGGCTGTGCTAGATGCTCGGGAAATGGTCGGCGGAGCCAGTAAGCCGATTACTGGACTCGACTCTTAGTCTTAATTCGGCAACTCACTTTGAGGGTCTTGATGATCGTCACCGATACTGTTTAGATTTTATTTTGGCTAGTGTGCGAGGAGACGAACGACCTTATTTGAACGTTACTATTCTGGATAAAACCTTTAAAGGACTTTTGGATTCGGGTGCGTCTCGTACTGTTGTGGGTGGTCCTGGTTGGGAAATATTACAGCGTTATGGTTTTACTCTTTCTAATTCTTCTATCTCCGCTTGTACCTTGGCCGATGGGAAAGGATGTCGCGTTTTGGGTACTGTTTTGTTGCCAATTACGGTGGAGAAACGTTCGAAATTGGTTGAAGCGTTAGTAATTCCCGATATATCTCAAGCTATTATTTTAGGTATCGACTTTTGGAAGCTTATGGGTGTGATACCGGACTTTCGCACGGGTCAATGGTCATTTCTTCCTATGGAAATATGCTCCATGGCTAGCCCAGATTCAGAACACCTGCGTTCGTTGGATGAACTGTCGCCGAGTCAACAATTTTCTTTGTATACGTTATTAGATGTCTGTTTCAAAAAACAACCCGAGGGATTGGGGTGTACGAATATTATACAACACGAAATCCGTACTACGGCGGATCCCATAAAACAACGCTATTATCCTTTGTCTCCGGCGTTACAGGAGATTGCTGATGCTGAACTAGATGAAATGCTTAAGTTGGGAGTGGTGGAACGTTCTTCAAGCCCATGGTCTAGTCCGATAGTTTTAGTGCGGAAAAAAGATCAGTCTTACAGATTTTGCATAGACTTTCGTAAGGTCAATCAAGTGACGGAAAAAGATGCTTATCCTCTACCGTATGTCTCCTCTATTTTAGACCGCTTACGCGATGCTCGTTATTTATCAAGTTTAGATATACGCTCAGCGTATTGGCAAATCCCGCTTTCTGATTCTTCTAAACCAATTACTGCCTTCACGGTTCCCGGAAGGGGCTTGTTCCATTTTAACCGTATGCCTTTCGGACTTCATAATTCACCTGCAACCTTCCAACGCTTAATTGATCGGATTCTTGGTCCCGACATCGAACCCTACTGCTTCGCTTACTTGGACGACATCATTATCTGCACTTCCGACTTTGATAAACATCTAGAGATATTAGAACAGGTCTTACTGAGATTATTTGATGCTGGTCTCTCGCTACGTAAGGAAAAGTGTCATTTTTGTAGACCCGAACTTAGATATTTAGGTTATGTGGTTAATCGCGACGGGTTAAACGTGGATCCAGATAAAATCTCTGCTATACTACAGATACCTGTACCTACCTCGGTCAGAGACGTTCGGAGACTAGTCGGAATGGCCAGTTGGTATCGTCGGTTCATTGCTAATTTTTCTTTAGTCACTGCCCTTTGAACGCACTAACTAAAAGAATGCGGTTTTTACTTGGTCTCCGGCTTGTCAACAGGCGTTTATTACTTTGAAGGAAAATTTAATTACTGCACCCGTACTCACGTGCCCTGACTTTTCACTTCCTTTTACGATTCAGACCGATGCTTCGGATTTTGGTTTAGGTGCTGTACTCACTCAGGAATTCCCGGAGGGGGAAAAAGTAATCAGTTTTATTAGCTGCTCGTTAAAGAAGGCAGAAAGGAACTACTCTATTACGGAAAAAGAGTGTCTCGCCGTGCTTTGGGCTATAGAAAAATTTCGACCTTACGTTGAAGGGTCAAAGTTTACTGTCATTACGGACCACCATTCCTTAATTTGGCTTAATAAACTACAAAGTCCGTCAGGACGATTGGCCAGATGGGCCATCCGATTACAACAATATGATTTTAACATCATTCATCGCCCAGGAAAGAATCATTTGGTTCCTGATATGTTGTCACGTTCAGTACCTAAAATCGATGCGATAGTACTCGAAGAAAATAAGTCTTCTTCGATTAGAACTCCCATTACCGATCCTTGGTATTTAAAGATGTGTTCTCAGGTTTCGAATTCTCCTAGGAAATTTCCTTTGTGGCGTGTCCACGACAACTTACTGTATCGAAAAGGTAACTCACGTTCCATTGAGTTCGCAGATGCACTTCGGTCTTGGAGGTTAGTGGTTCCAAAAGAACAAAGATCACGTATTCTCTCTGAAAACCATGATTCACCTACAGCAGGACACGGTGGGATAAATAAAACTCATAATAGACTCACTACGTACTTTTATTGGCCGCGAATGTTTGCTGATGTGACTCGATATATTCGCCGGTGTATTAGTTGCGCTTCTCACAAGGTAGAGCAGAAATCTCCTTCTGGAATGATGGCTTCTCGAGCTACGGCTACTCAGCCATGGCAAATACTTTGTACGGATTTGGTCGGCCCTTTGCCGCGATCTACTAAAGGATATACTTATATACTAGTAATAGCTGATATTTTTTCCAAATTTGCTTGCTTCTTTCCTTTACGGTCAGCTACCGCTAGTAATGTCGCTAAAATATTCGAAGAAAATATATTTCTAGTTTACGGGACTCCACAATATATCATTGCCGATAATGGTGTACAGTTTCGGGGCAAAGAGTTTAAATGTCTCTGTGAAGCTTATCGTACTACCATTCTTCATACTGCGAAATATCATCCCCAAGCAAACCCCGCAGAGCGTATCAATCGCGTTCTAAAAACTATGCTTAGGGCTTATGTGCAAACGAACCATCGCACGTGGGATAAATCATTAGCACAAATTGGTTGCGCAATTCGCACTGCGAAACATGAAATTACGGGTTATACCCCTTACTTCGCATTCTGTGGACGAGAGCATGTGTTATACGGAGATCTTTTTGGTAAACATTCTGATTCACTCGAGATCGACAATCCTGACCGTACTGCGATTTCGAAAAAAGCCCGTAACTATGAGACAATTCGTACTTCTATTCTCCTTAAATTAAAGAAAGCATATCAATCATCGAGCAAACACTATAATTTACGTAGACGTTCGGTTCAGTATTCTCTAGGAGATTGGGTGTGGAAGAGAAATTTTGCACAGTCCAGCGCTCCCCATTTCTTTGCGGCTAAACTAGCACCTAAATTTGTAGGTCCCTTCCGAATCCACAAAAGAGTGTCTCCTTGGACGTACGAATTAGTTGACAAAACTGGTAATACTATTGGTATCTGGCACTGTAAAGATCTGAAGCCTGATCACACTTCCGAACCTCCGGATCATCCTGATACGGTTTGTGATACCCCAGATCCTCTCCTATCCTCGCTTGGCAACTCTGCTCCTTCTCGTAAACGTCCTAAATTAAATTTTATGACTTCGTCCTACTAGTATCATCTGTGTTATTGCGTATGGGAGGTTGGTTGGGCGCATATTAGGTGGGCTACTTTACGGAGACCTCTCCTTCGTCTTCCGTGACCTCTACATCCGGTCCCTTCTCTTTCCTGTCTGCATTTCTTCGGGGTCTTCCTACTAATTTCCTCAGGGGATCTTCGGAGACTTGCCCTTTTCATTTCACTTTCCTATCTTCTGTTTTGATCTAAATCTACTCTAACTTCCTATTTCACTTTACTGAATGAATGCTTGTATGAATGGAGCTAAGAGGAACGGATGGGTACGCCTTCCCCGTGCGAGCTTCGGTGACCACGGGATCCCGGGAATCAGAGTCAATGGGGAAAATTTTCGCCGCAAATGAGATTTCTTCTTTCTCTCCTACTATCTCTTAATAGCACCTATGCCATTTCATCTGTGCTAGTTCATGGTGGCATAGGGTTGAGTTGGGGTCTTTAAGGGCTCCTTTATTCACTCTTTCGGCAAGGGGTCAAAATTTTGGGCTTTCTTTTCTTGGGTTGGGATGGGTGTTCTTCTGGGGTTTGGTTTTAGGCTGCCGGCCCTTAAGTTCGGCTGAGGGTGGGATAGTTTTCTTGTGGGTTGGGTTTCTCTTCTTTCTTCCTCTTCTGCTATTCTTTTAGGTTTCTTTAGGTTCCGTGTATACCACGCGTGAATTTGCTTTCGGAATGACTGAGACGAAGACAATCTTCCTACCCAAATTACCTCATCCTTATCCACTTTGCTTCCTTAACTTTAGTAATAGACCTTTTTTTGTTTTCTCCTAGTTTTTTTTTTGTTTTTTTTTTGGAAGTATTATCGCTTCACGGTATGCTCTCCTTTCACTTTTGTTTTTTTTCTCTCTATTTTCTCCTAGTACCGGCCGAATGCCGAAGGGCTCAAGTGGGAGTTTGGAGTCAGGTTGTTCTTTCGTGGAATGCTTGAGTTGTATGCTTCATAGGTGTCTGGTGGTATATGCGTCATTGTCGTCCGCACTTAACTTTCTTCCTGTCTTCTCATTTCTTCTTATTTTGGGTTGGGTTTCTTCGTTTGCTTTGGGGTTGGGTAATGGCTTAGGGTTGCTTACTTCCTCGCAGGGGTTTGGTTTTTACGGTCTATATATGTGGGGTTGGGCGAAAATATATGGGGTTGGGTCATTATGGATTTTAGGGCTTCTTGTCCTGAGCTTAAGCTCAAACTTCTCTCTTACTCCTACCTTCTTTCTTTTCTACCGTACATCGTTATAAATCCTCTTCCGAGGTCTTAGTCTTGCTGGGGGGGAATTTGTAACGTACAAAAATTCCTCTGCGTAAATTCTGTTTAATTACCAAAAATTATATACTTTAACTCCTTCTCTATATGTACTAAACGCACTATTCGTACGATTTGTGTGTAACACATTACAGTAATTTTACATGTCTTCTATTGTGTAATTTAACAAAAATCAGATTCATGGTAATAATTCTATTAAAAGTAAATAGGTATGACATCTGTCGGCGTGTAGCCAAACTCTGTACTACATAATGGTTGTAAACACCAATACCTTAAGTTAGTTTACGAAATTCTCGTAAGAGGGCGAGGTTAAGGTATCAATTAGCCAATAGAAAAATCGTTTTATTGAATATAAAGCTAATAGATCAGAAATTCGATTTTGATAACAAAAATTTTCACTTTCTTCTCCGCCATTTTGGAGGCACTACGAAAATTCTGTGATTTCTTTTACACTTGCTAATATACGAAATTGTTTCGGATTCTGGTAAAAGATGTCAAACCAATAGGAATTTCTACCAAATTTTCTAGTCCTATTGATCGCAAAGTTTGCGGATAAACAAAATTTAATAGTGTCCAATTGGGGTAAGAATTACAGTTTTTCTCAGTTGATACTAATTTAAAATCTTCCTTCTTAGGGAACGGAACCCATACAATCTACAAGTATAAAACATTAGATTCGTTTTACATTTATTGCACGCATTACAACGTAGTGGTAAGCTCGTAAACTTCCTTTATCTTCGTGCTCACCTACCCTTACTTTTTTTTTAGCAATTAGAGTAGATGAGATTAGATTAGCTTAGATCAGACTATCTATCGATGTGGTTAGCGAAAATAGAAACCGAAACATAAAAGTAACAGGAAACCTTATTAATCGTCACATATTTTGAAACTGGCTTCTCGGATATTACTGTAAATTGGGTTATATGTAACTACATCTACTTCATGCGTGCTGTTTAACTATTTTCCTGATAGTGGTTATATTTTCCATTTATGGAACTGGTGTGAGGTAACCAGCGTTAACAGGTCAGATTAGTGCATGTTTTATTTCGTATATATCTATGACTTCCTCATTATCCTATAACTCATTTGGAGGGATACGAAGGTACTAAAACAACAATTGATTAGTTATTGATTAGAAGTACACACAGTAAATATACATACCTACTATTAATATTCAACCACAGACACAAAATATTTTAGTGCTTCATATAACGTTACTGGCAACATTACTCTTGCGGCTTTCAATATTCTTTTTGGAATGCAAACCTCATCATTGATGTGGGTCGAATTGGCGGCCATTTGCATAGCTACTACTGTTCAGAGGCAGACTCCTCACGTGATAAAGATATAAATATTTAACACCGTTATGCAGCTGTTATTGTAGAACTGCTATCAAATTGTTATTTGTTACTTTCATTTTGAATAGAATTTAACTGCTATTTCATACTTTAAGATAAAACTCGCTATTTGCTACCTCAACGCACTGTAAATTGGTATGACTATAGGTATATCATTCCCGTATAAAGGTTACTTAACGATTATTTTGATTTTGGGTGTAAATTTGAACTTTAGCGTTTAAAAATGTATTTGTTATAATTTTGGTGTACAACGGCAGCAAGTTTCTGTTTTGGTAACTGTAAATAATTTTCTTACGCGCTGTTAGCGTAATTTTTTTTAAACTTCTCTTTCAGGGGTAATTGAGTGGAAGGCCTTCCATCGTGAAAAGAGAAACATATTATAAATATTGTAAGTATTTTTATCTCTATTTTATTTTTTGGTAAAGCGGTTATGAGCTGGATTAAATCCGCTCTGAGTACTTGCGAAAGTTAATTAAATTAATATTTTCTTTGGGGTGTACACATATAGTATATCTATTATTTGGAAATGTTCTGGGTTATAATTTTGGGAAACATTAACGGGTTAATGATTGTGTAATTATATTTATAAACTTTCCTAAAGCGTTGTTTATACTACGCAGATAGCCGAGTTATTATTATTTTTTGTGTTGTTCACTGCTACCATTAAACCAAATAATTATCTTTTACTTCAAAATATAACGATACGTTCGAGAGATTCATTATCTTATTCTTCCCGTCCTTTGTGAATGTTCCCCTTTCCTTCCTGTACTTACCTGCACCTACATTACTATCCAGGAGTTGGGGTAGTACTGCGTTCGACTTCCGGGGAACAACTCCTGGCGCCTGTTAAATAAATACTTCTGACCCCGCCCGCCTCCTATGAGTTAGACGGTGTATTTCTAACAGCAGATAAGTGTAGGACTTACCGTCTGTTGTATTTGCTAACTTCTTTTTGTTTCTTTGTCTACGTTCTTTTATCTTACGTCATACCACGTTGGATTTTATAACCTTACTACTTAATTAGCCAATCATAAAAGATTACATACATTTTCTAAGTACACGCCAACCGAATCCAACCCAAAAACCGTTGGAAAAATTGCGTCACCAAAAATACATTTCGTAACCGCGGGCCTTACCTACATATCCGATATCCTGTAAATTAAAGATTTCTTAGCAACGCTAACCATAATTCCTCGTACTGAGAAGCTAAACTCTTTGCTCATGACCAAAATCTTATCGAAAAGAAAAGGCGACAGCCTGACGGCTACGAATTAACTTTGCCATCGATGTTCCATACAAAGTAATAATTTATACTCAATTTAATTTTATAAAACGTAATGTCCCTTTCAACAAACGAAAATTTCTAAAACTTAAAATAAGTAAAATACGATTATTTACAGAGAAACTAATTAATTCCTCCTCGTAAATTAGTAAAAGGGTTTCACTAATAATCTTAATTTAAACTTCCATCTAAATTTGATAGACAACCCAAAACGTAAAACGTCACAATCTAAAGCTTTCCAAAACTGTATTAGTTATCAAGTTCAATTGCATGAATTTATATTACATTTCAGATAAGGTATTGACAAATAAGCTTTAATTTCGGAATTAACGGCAAATATTTGATAAAATCACGTGACTCTAATATCAAAGTTTCTAAGTGTTTGCCTAATATAAACAGAATTAAAAAATGTGCAGTTCAATTTATAAACACTCGACTTCAAAATATCGTTAGCTGAATTTTTCGCATTAAATTAACATTTAAGAACATTGGTATTAGTCTTGAAAGCAACTTTGACTTGCTATTCTTTTGTAATATGTGAATAACTTTTCTGGTATTTTTTCAAAATATGAAAATAGTATGTATTTATTTTCTGTCGGTTCTATGTTAACTGGATAGATGTTTTAATAGATAATTTGTACTCTTGATATTTAATTAAAGTATCGGTAATATTTAAATTTTAACCGTTTGCTTCTGCTATTTGTTTTATAATTGATATTTTTTATTGAAATTTGTTTGGTTTAATACAAATGACGGTTAACTTATATGTTTTATTGTAACATGAATCGTTTGGAATGGTAAAGTCTATATGTGCAGGTTTCCGGAATAAAGAGAATTCAACCTCGTTTTGTGTATTAATTTTTGTATTCAAATCTAGAAAATTAATGACTCTAGTTTGTCCTTTCACTAGTGTAATTTTTATGTTAGGATGTAAATTGTTAATATTAATTAATATGTACTAAAGATTGATGAACTGTCACATCAATATAACGGAACCAGAATATAATCTTACCAGAAACATTTAATTGAAAAATTTGCAAATAATGCATAAATATATTAGCTAACATTGGCGAAATTGGACTATACGGCTGAATGCATTCAACCCTGATGCTTTAAATGTGTTATTGTTATCACTTACTAACCTATTAGCTTAGAAGCAATCGTCTTATCTGTTAGATATGGCAAATGTACTAATTAAGTGCCATGCTTATATGAATTGTTGAAGACTTTTCAAATTTTACATATGCCTTGTGGGTGACCTGTGCAATAAGATAGACAATTCAGTTATTACTATAAATCGGAATAAATATTTTCTGATTTAATACGTGTTGATTCTGCTCAATTAGGTGACTGATTTATCCATAATTACACGTTTAATTTTTAATTCAATTTAATGTATTACATTATTAAAACTGGGTATCTAAACTATTGATTTCTTTGTTACTACACTTCAACCTAAAGGGCATTAGCGATTACGTTTTTGGGTTGTTTTGTTTTTATTTAATTTATTTACTAAGAATAGAAATAATATATTAGCTTTTTTTTGTCGTTTGACTGTAGTGTTTCTTTAAGATACTGTCTCCAAATCCTTATTTTTAGCTAGGAAAGTGACTAATGTTACTTTAAGAGTTAGGTCTGCCTTTTATTATTTCTAGCTGGCACCCTGTTTGCTATTAACTTATAGCTCCATCTTCGTTATTTTAGGACTTGCACCACCTCTACTATCATTGAGTTATCTTCTGAAAAACCTTTGCTGGTACTACTTATCTCTGATAACGTAAGTTTAAGTACGGCGTGGTAATTTGCTCGTAACAAATTAACTCCTTTTTGTAACTACTTTAACATTGTTACCAAACAAAAATTATTTAATAAATGCATACATTCTTGAGGAGGTGGTAAAATACTAGTAACATCAAAACTTACAAGTTTACTATGCAGTGGTAATCTTAGGTTTTGTAGTTTAATAATTAGTTCTAAGAAATTCTTAATAGAATGTTTTTATTTGAATTGTTAGTTATTATGTGGTTTAGTTTATTTGCTAAAATGTGATTAGGGGCTTGGATCTGAGAAACTACTGTTCTAATGGGCATTTTTGTTTCATGGATCTTTATGAGACCACTAAATTTTGGTGCTTATGGGTTTTTTTAAATTTGTTGTTTTCTAAATCCGTAAAGCAGATATTGCAGTTGTGAAAAGCCGTTTCACACCTTTTTAGAAATTCCGTTATCGGATGTCTATTTAAAATTTCTAAACTTGCATTAATAATAAAATTATGAACTTCCTGCATACAGTTAAGTCCTTAACTAGTTTCTAAAGTGTTTTTTATAAGTTTATTCTTAACTGATATTAGTAAATAGTTGTAAGATTTATGGTTGTAAGTTTTGCCCTTTCCAACACAAAAACTAAGTAAAACAGCAATTTGAAATTCGTTATAATTATGTTCTAAGGTACGTTTAGCATTTAACTGCTAACATCTCTTTAATTTTGTTAGTGAGTAGAAAAGGCAATACTTAAAACGTTTGTTAAGAAATTATAATTCTTGATTATTAAATTAAACATTTAACACGTTTACGAATCTCGTGTAATTATTGTTATTGTTCTGATTTACGTGTGTGTATGTGCTATGTTAACGGTATTGTATTTGAATAAGATTTAAAATCTTACTTCTTTGTGTGATGTATTATTGCTTATTTTGATGTAACTGACAGTTTATCTAACGTTACTGCAAATATATAAAGTTTAATATTATACTCTGCGTAAAATTTCAGAATATTCTTTGAAAAACGACAAACAAAGTCTTACAATTATTTATTAAAATTAGTTAAGAATAACATTATCAAAATAATCTCATTTCTGTTAAAGTCGATAAAGGTAACTATGCCGAAAGTTAATTATCTGAATTAGGGATCTTTCAATATCTGCTTTACAGATTTAGAGGAACAAACAATTTTAAACAAAACCCATAAGCACCAAAACAATACGGGCTCACACAAACCAAATATGCCCATTAGATCAGTAGTTTCTTTTATCAAATAATCACATCCTAGCAAATAAATTAAATCACATAATAACTAACAATTTAAAGTACAAATGAAAATATTTTATTAAGAATTCTTCAGAACTAATTAATGGACTACAGAACATAAAACTATCACTATATAATAAACTTGTAAGTTTTGATGTTACAGTGCGTTTCTAAAATATTAGAATATGTGAGTTCATTGAATACTTTTTATTAAACAATATTGTTGAATTAGTCACAACAATGCAGTTAATTCAATTATTTGATCTCTGTGTTAATCAAAATTATTTCACGTTCAATAAGATTTATTTGAAAATAATGGTTTACACATGGACAGTTCAATTTCGCTAATTTTAGCTAATATCTTTATGGATAATTGACAAGATCAAATTTTTTAATTAAACGTTTTGGTAAGACAGCATTTTGGTTTCGTTATGATGACATTTTATCTAGTTTTGATAGTTCATCAGATTTTAGTGAGTTGCTAATTAATATTAACAACATACATCCTAATTATACTAGGAAAGAACAAAATAGAGCTTAATTTTTATATTTAGACATAAAGATTAATACACTAACAAGCTTCTTCAAATTCAATAAGCCTACTCACACAGACATGATAATTCCAAACGATTCATGTCACCTGAAAACAAGATTAGCTACATACAGGGTGATCAACTTATACTCCGGAGTTCGATAATTTCGTTATCTTGAGAGTTACGAAAGAAGTTTTAAGTAAAAGTTATTCATAAAGTCAAGCTGCACATTTTAAAATTATTTAATAATGTACAGGATATTTTATAAAGTCACAGCATATCAAATGTGTTTTTTAATAGAACATCCTGTATATTATAACAAATTTTAATTAGAGTCCTACCCTACATGATTTAAAACAAACAATTGAGGCTAATCTCTCATGGACAAAAAATTTTGTGATAGTCTGGTTTTGTTAAAACTTATCACTTTTGTGATAAGTTTTATTTTTCTAGGGTGATCCAAAACTCACACCCATGATTATCTCGGTTATTTTAAATATTTTATATCATCTCTGAAATGTACTTAAGAAATAATTTTACTCTTCTTGAGCATTCCCTATTCCTACATCTTACAGTCACTGATTTATTTAGATTTTAAAATAAAAGCTACATTTTGGCATAACCTCAACTTTGCCAATACTATTATTGTCAGGTGTAAAAGTATAAACTATTGCAAATAAAACCACAAATTGTTTAACAAAACTAGCTAAGAGCAATAAATGAAATAGAATTCTAAAAATGAGTAATAATATAATATTTAGGTAACACTTTCCTGTACTTTACCGAGACACTGTGTTTCATCGACGACAATCGTTTTGTTGACCACATACACGTCATCCGGAGGTGAACCTAAACTTTAACTGGTATTTCATCACGCGACGATCGCTTCATTAACACCACATCGTTATCAGGTGGCTGAACTTAAATCAGTTTAATCATAGTGACTAAATACAGTGTTTTGATGAAGTGGTATTTATATTAGCTATTCAAAGTGGCCTCCATTACATTTAAACAATGTGGTAGCCGGTCTTACAATTCTCTACTAACATTTCTGGCCATTGGAATACTAATGTTTCGGAAACCACTCTAACTCTATTTTTCATTTCTTCTACAGTAGTTACAAGTAATTGATATACTTCATTTTCACACACAGAAAAAAATCTACTTTTGTTAGATCAAGCGATCTTGCAGGCCAATGAATTGGCCGTCCTATCCATCGTCCTGGAAGCTGGTCGTAGTTGACTGTTATATCGTGCGTTATTATTGTATGAGCGCATCATGTAAATAACACATGCACTGATGTATATGCAGAGGAACGTTTACAGAAACACAGGCATCTGATTTTCTAGAAAATCTAAATAAACTTCACAGTTTACCGTTTCCTCGAACAAATATGGTCTATTCACGAAATCGCCAAGAAGTAGTAACTATTACATAAGGATTTTCTTTTGAATAGTAATGAAAATTATGTCTATTTAAACATCCATTTTATGGAATGTCGCCTCATCCCGAAAAATACATAATCAAAGAAATCTCTTTTTGAATTTTTCTTTGAGCGCAGTTACTAAAATTTTTCTTCGTCGAAAATCATCATCCAATAATTCCTGGTGCAATTGAATATGGTATGGGTGCATCTTGTTTTAGATAGTATTTTTGTACACTTCCATGACTTATGTCTTGATCCTGGAAATTTCTCGTATACTTTTATTCGGATCATCTGTAACTGCCAACAATACATTCAGTTCATTTTCCTCGGTAACAATGCTTTTCGTTTTTCTTTCTTTTCATATACTACAGTACGTGTACAATTAAATCGATGCATGACTTTTCGAAATTCCTTTTTCAGGTAATCGGCGCTCTAGCAATCTCTCGTGATACACCCTTACTGTTCGCAAGCAATTTTTATGAAATTCTCCTAGTATCCAGATCTATCGACTAACTACAGGATGAAGTCAAAATTTGTACGTAAATAACAAGGAAATTAACCGAATAAAACTAATATATTAATTTTACAAGCTTGATAGACAAATATACTACCCTTCGTCAAATAATACTTTAAAATCATGGCAAACTGTAAAAACGCAGTCCCAAAATGTCGCTTTTATTTTTAAAAATCTAAATAAATTAATAACTGTAAGATTTTGGTATCGGAATGCTTAAGAATAGTAAAAGTATTTCTTCAGTACTTTTCAGAGATGATATAAAATAGAGAGTGTTCCATTTAAAATAACCGAGATAGTCATGGTGTGAGTTTTGGATCACCCTATACAAAATAAAAGTTATCACAAAAGTGATGTTTTAACAAAACCAAACTATCACGAAATTATTTTGTCCATGAGAGATTAACCTCAACTGTTTACTTTAAATAATATAGGGTGACGATTTCATTACGATTTTCACATAAAATGGCCATATCTTTAAAAGTACCCTGTAGAACCTAGTAAAACCGTTATCATTTAAATAGGAAATTTTTCTCATTCTCATTTGAGCCTAATTGAAATTTGACACAATATACAGGGCGTTCTATTACAATCAGAAAGATTTGGTATGCTGTGATTTATGAAATACTCTGTACATTATTAAATAATTTTAAAATGTGCAGCTTGTCTTTATGAATAACATTTATTTAAAACTCTCAAGGTAACGGAGTTATATTGCATGAAACAATGCCATTACTATTACACCAAAAAACTTTCAATAAATAAATATCAATTATAAAACAAATAGCAGAAGCAAATGGTTACATTTCAAATATAATCGACACTTCAGTTAAAAATCAAGAGAATAAATTATCTATCAGAAACATTTACCTAGTTAACACAAAACTGACAGAAAATTAATACGGATCTATTTCATAATTTAGAAAGATACCAAAAAATGTGCTCACACATATTAAAAAAGAACAAGGAGTACAATGTAGCTTACAAAACTAATAGAGATATCCTTAAAGGTTTATTTAATACCAAAGCTTCAACTAACGACATTTTGAATTTGTAAACTGAATTACATATTATCTAAAAAGAACAAATTAGATGTTTTGGAAGATTTTATGTTTATAAACATAAACGAACAGTTGATCTTGTAGACTCATTTTTAACGGGTATTTCAAATATACAATTACATCTTCCATGTTTGTTGTTTTACCTTAATGATCTGTTGCCAGTACTACTAGTCATTATTTTACTTATGTACTTTTCTTGATAATGAGACATATTGTATTGAAATGCGTTTAGAAATAAATATTTGTGTAAAACGTTGTTGAATTACGTTTAAAACACTAGTGCTATTAATTATGGAATTCCATGGAGTACGGTTAAAGAATACAAATTTAAAGGTCTAAAACGTTAACTGGAATAGATAGTGCTCTCACAATTAAGCAGTGGTTTATTATATCTAAAACGATATAAGAAACACTTTATTCGTACTGGTTAATGTCAACTTCGTAACAAAAAATGCAGATACGTACTTGACATTAACCCTTTCAGTCATGAATTATTGTTAAAGACCAAAAAATACATTTTTTCATCACTTTGATATACAGTTGAACCCTAAAACACGATTTTGCAAACATTTTCTGAGAAAATTGTTTATATAAAAAATAAAAGTAACTGGTGGTAAGAGACAATATTAAAGAGTAAACGTTATTTATTGAACAATTTATTAAAACCAAAATACATAAACATGAAATAATAATTCTTATGAGAACAGAGCAGCTAAGTAATTAAGATTTTTTGTGAAATGTTAAAAAACAGTTTCTTTCTTTATGAAGACAAAGGTGAATGTTGCATTTTCCACAAAACCACCTTGACTTTCCAATACATCCAGGTTTTTTACATCGTCTTACTTGACTCTCTTGAACATGCTGCGGTAAAAGTGTCAACATTGTAATATTGTATACCTCAGGTAAAGATCGAGTTTCCATTTTATGCCGCTTGCTGATTTTAGTATCAGCGGATGAAGGTCTTCCTACCTTTTTCTTACCTTGGACTGTCCCTACTTTCACAAGTAATTCTCCTATCGCCATTAGAAAATGTAGTAGGGCCAATATTTCCTTACTTGGCTTTCCATGCAACTTCATGTCTCTTTTATGTTCGAACCAAGAGTTTACTATAACCATATCTACGGCATCGAATAACATACGTACTATCCACTTACGACTTTTAGCTATAGACCTGTAATATGCGATTAGAGCGTCAGCTGTATCGATACCCCCTCATTGAATGACTATAATTCTGGATGATCTCGGGACGATTTACCTGAACAAAAGACCTTGTGGGTTTATTGCAGCGATTTACTTGATCCTCTTTACCTATACCAACAAAATTCGAAGCTAAAGGTTCCGGTTTGTTGTCCATCCAATTTACCAATACAATACCATCTTTAGATACCGCTTCTTCAGATGTTCCTCTTTCAAAAAAGCTTTCGGTTCCGTTACTGGCAGTTTACAGAATCGGTCGATTCTTACAGTGCCGGCAAAAAGTAACGATTTTGCGTTCGGTATTTTGATAAGATGATAAGTAGTGAAATAACGATAGTGATATGTTTACCAGGCGATACAATTTGGGTTAGTTGAAAAACTACAGATGTTCCTTGTCTAAACTGCTTTTGTAACTACGTATCGATATCTGTAATTTTAGTCTGGTATATGATAAAGTTGTAGGTTGTCCAGTTTCACCTCCTAAAATGTATATTTTCAAATGGTTGACCTGAATTTTTGCTTTAAATGGAACTATTTGTTCATCTACACAAACCTTTCTTTCGACTTCCAATTCTTTATATCTCTCCAATACTAAATTGTAAATTGGATGCACTTTTCACAGTATATCATGTTCATTTTTGTCTCTCAAATTATCTACGCAATGTACCGGGTGGACCAATAAACCGATCGTACGGTTATTTCTTAGGAACTGTTTATCGTAAAGCTTTGGGAAAAAAATTTCCTTGGATTAACCTATTTTAACGAAATTATTCGCATTCGAAATGGCGTAAATGAACCAATTACATCTACTATAAAACAATTGCATTTCGTTTTAATTGTCGTAGATAGTGTGCACTTTCGAATAAAAATCATTAAAATTCGTCTATGTTACAATTCTTAAATGGAAACACCTAAGCATTGTAAATTACAACGGAAACTGATTAAATTCGTAACAAAATGGCGCAAACCTCATGTCGATATGCTTTGTCTAACTCGAGATATAAGTAAAAACGCGTAAACATACATAAGTATTGGCTCACTCTGTATTACAACTTAAAATAACAAAATATATGAAAAGAAGATCACACACATTAAAACTTAATGTCCAATTAAATGTCCAATTAAATGTACAAAACGTTTTCCATCATTGTCCATACAAAGACATAATCTATCGCGGGTAGACATAACAGCTGCTTCAATCTCAGCTATGGATACACTACTCATTGCGTTTCTAATGCGTTGTTTCATGTCTTGTCGCGTGGTTGGTCGAGTTTGAAAGACTAACTCCTTCAATCTTCTCCATAGACATGTTAAGTCTGGAGATCTAGCTGGCCATGGAAATATACTTCCCCTTCCAATCCATTTATATGGATATCTTAAATTCAAATAATCTGTAACGTGCCTGGAAAAGTGCACAGGACACCCAACATGCTGAAATATCAGATCTCTTCTTGTTTGTAAGGAAATGTCTTCTAATAAAATAGACAATTCATTTTCCAAAAATTTAAGCATGTATCGCCATTTAAAGTTTCTTCAAAGAAGAAACGTTACGACTTCAAATAACTTAAAGCTGCACATCGCCCAACTAGTGCGGATTTTTTCAGCCAATAATGCATATTATGCAGATTAACACCATCCGCACTACTAAACGTGGCTTCCTCTGTCCATAAAATATTTGATACGATATGCGGTTGTTCTTCCAGCATACCTAACATCTAATTGCAGTAATCCAGCCTTGCACCGAAACACCTTTCAAGTAAAGCTTGGTGGAGAACTACATGATAAGGATGCAGTCTAAAAAATACAGAAAAACAAATATTTTTATCGCAATATGAAAATAAAACAGTTGAATCTAAAATTTAAAGAGGATTACAATTTTCAAACTTAAACATGCAGTTCATAATATTATAAGAAACCTACCTGTCATGCTTTAAATCCTTAGAACGGTAGTTTTTGGTATGTTTAATTCTGTGGAGATTTGCCGACTACTCATATGTGGATTCTGTTGAACTAAAGCAAGAACATTGATTACATTGTCTTCGGTCACACCTACTTCACGTCGTTTATAACAAGGACGATGAAAGCTACCAGTTTCTCGTAATCTTCTTGCCTTTCTTTTAAATACTTTGCCAAAATGCCTCCTGTCAGGGTACCTTATGGCACATATAAGTGAGCCAATAGCGGAATTTTGATGGCATTCGAAATAAACTCCAATCATATCATACATTTACTGATATTAGTAATATTAATATCTAATTAAGAAAAGTTATATTCGAGTTATATGCTAAAACTTCTTAAAAAGATGGCAATATTTTGACTACTGTCAATCAATAATCAATTTGAAGCCCTTGTTATTTTAAATTATAATACAGAGTGAGCCAATATTAGTTACGTATGTTTACGCATTTTTGCTTATATCTAGAGTTAGACAAAAGATATGGACATGCGGTTTGCGCCATTTTGTTACGAATTTAATCAGTTTCCGTTATAATTTACAATACTTAGGTGTTTTCATTTAAAAATTTTAACATAGACAAATTTTAATGTTGTTTTATTCGGTAGTGCCCTCTATCTACGACAATTAAAACTAAATGCAATTGTTTTATAGTAAATGTAATTGGTTCATCTACGTTCTTTCGAACGAGAGCAATTTCGTTAAAATCGGTTGGTCCAAACCAAAGTTATAGGAATTAATTCATATAAACATTTCCACTCGCCTCCACCCTTTTTTGAAAAAATAGAGAAAAAAGTATTTAACAAAAATTTGTGCAGAAATTATGAATCATTCTAATTTACTTATTTAATAACTACTATGATTGGACATATTTTATAAATAAATTGTTTTAAATTTTTCCATAAAGATTATGCCTCTAGAGATAAACAGTTCCTGAGATATAGCCGAAGGGTCTTATTGGTCCACCGGTACATGGACGTCAATTTGAAATCTCTTTTACTCCCCTGGTGTATATAAATGTGTCCACTTTTAGCTTTTTATCCCAATACACTCGAATGTGTGGGAATTCTAGGCATTCTGCAGTAATAGTAAGACCAAAAAAGCTATTGATCTCGCTAATACTTGTTGGAGCAAAGTTGGCACTATTTTTCAGTGTGTACCTTGTAACGTGCCAATTCTTGTCTATCGTTACCTTAATTCAAGTTTAGAAATTTGTGTTATTATTGATAAGCATACTCACATTACATTAGTATCTTTAGGCATTTCTTTTTCTTTAAATAATTAAATTTAGCTATATTTCGATATTTTCTCGTTAGTGTACATAATTACGAACATCCCTGTACATATGGTATGATCTATGTTTTGTACGAAAATGCAAACAGAACCCGCTTAATGCATTTCCATTTCTTCTATCGTTCAGTACGTTACCTTTTAAGTTTTGCTTCCATTGTGTAAGGTATGTAAGGTTTCTAATTGCATTCCTGTACATTTCGTGTTTAATAGGAACAAACAAACAAATAGGGTACGCCACTACATTAATGAAAACCTATTGTTAAGAAAAACTCTTAGTTTCATATTGTTGCAAACGGCGTGGTGGATGACGTCACGATGTCCATTTGCATAAAATGGCGCATGATGGTGCACAATGTCATATTCAAGAATTATAAATAGAGATACCTGTGTTTTTCACATCAATAACGCATGTTGTTACATACCTTTTTTATGATTGTGGACGTGAACAGGGTAAATTTGGCCTATCGTGCTAAAGCACTCAGGAACACTTAGGAGGATGGATAGAGGGTAATGAATTGCTAATAGATGCCTATGAACAGCTACCTTAAATTTTCTCATATCATAAGTGAGAGGAAAACAGGAACTAAGGAGATCATTCCAGAGTTTAGAAGCTATGTAGAAAAATGTGGATTGCGCCCGTATGGTACGACAAGTGGAGATTTGTACTGCATACTGATGATGTGAATGAGTGAACCGAGTGTTTCTCGCAAAGATAGCCCGAGATGGTATCAAAGAATACAATTCAGGCACAATAGCCGTTGTAATAATGTTAATACAAAGAAAGAACTGAAACCATCCTTTCATGCTCAAGGGACTGTATGTGAGAAGTTAAGGACGGGTCATTTATAAGCCTAATCGCTCTCTTTGAACACGATCAACGATATAGAGAGCGTATTGGGGAGCACTAACCCAGGGTGAGAATTATATTCCAGATGAGGACGAATTTGGGCCTTATACAGCAGAAGGAGTTGTCGAGAGGTAAAGAACTGTTTAGATCTGTACAAAAAGCCTATTTCACGAGCAGCTGTTTTAGTAGCTGACATAAGATGGTCAACCCATGAGAGATTTGAAGATATAGTCATACCCAACAGAGTAATAGAGTCTGAAAACTTAAGAACAGAGCCACTCATACTTACAACAGGAAATGATCGATCTTTTGGTGGACACAAGGCAACACTGAGTTTTGTTAGCATTAAATTTAACTAGATTATTGCTTCCCCATTCGAGAATACGTTGAATGTCTTTGTTGATTCAATTTGCCATTCAGATTTAATTTCTTGATTTGACATAGAAGGTGGATTTTGACTATGAGTAGACTGAGATGAACTACAGTGAAGAGTGCTGTCATCACAAAGCAATGGATGGGGTTAGTTGTTGAAGAATAAGGTCATTTATGTACAGCAAAAAAGTGTAGGCGCTATAACGGATCCCTGTGGTACGTCCGCGTTAATGCTAACTTCTTTTGAAAGAAAGCCACCAACTACGACACGTATTCGTCTTTCATCAATGAAACTAGAAACCCAGTTGGTGAGAGTATCATTTAACCCAAGCGAGGTGAATTTGGCAAGTAAACACTTATGCCAAACTTGGGAAATGCCTTTGAGATATCTAAAGCGACTACAACTGTTTCACCGGACTGCTCTACTGTATGGTTCTAAACTTGGATCGGTCTTATCGCTTTTTAGGGAACATTTGCTAACTTCCATGATGAAGGAATTCCAGAAGACATAGAGATCGTATAGAGCTTAGATATTACTGGTACTAGTTCGGGGAACATTTCTTTAAGACAATAGTTGGGATACCGTCTGGGCCAGTCGCCCTATTGAGGTCAAGCCTACTGATGATCGATTCTAAGAGCTTGTACCGAAAATGAATTGGTTTCATAGCGTATGAAGAAGAGTTGACATGGGGCACATGTTTTCCAGAATCATTAAGACACGAGTTTGATGCAAACAAATCCAAAAAAACATTCGCTTTGTCTACAGAATCAGCAACTACCGATCCGTCAATAGGCGTCAGGGGGGGAAATGAAGATGTTCCAAAGTTTTTACTAATGGCTTTAGCTAAAGACGAAAATTTACGACTGCCTAAGGAGATGTAGCTAGTTCATTGCATTTTCGTTGTTCGAACAACTTTTTAGTTTTAGTTATTTCACTTTTGCAGATATTTCTAGCACCAATGTATTCTACATGACTGTCGACCGATTTATTAGATTTCCATTTAATGTAATATTTGTTTTTAAAGATATTGCATCAGCACAAGCCTTATTGAACCAGGGTTGGGAACGTGAATGACCTATACGGTTCTGTTTTTGGGAATATATAACTCCATTTCCATGAGGATGACTTCAGATACTGAAAGAGCGATGTCCGAACACGAGGACGACTTAAAGCAATAGTCTCACCATGAGAAGGTTTGCAAAAAATCCCGCAAATCACTCCATCGAGCTGACTTAAAACACCACAAGGTTATATCGGTTTTGCGAACAACAGTGGAATTAGGTACAGTAGAAATGATTTCTATTAGACAATGATCAGAAAGACCTAAAGGCGAAAGAACGGATATTTTATAAACAAGAGGGTTTGATGTAAGAAAGAGGTCTAGAAGATGTGGGTATGGTTAGGGTTATCAGGATTCTTGTGGGTTCAGAAATCATTTGTGTGAGATCACATGAAATAGCAAATGTTTCTGCACTATGACCAGAGGATTTGTAGTAGATGAAAACTGAAGACAATTAGAGTTATGAACATTCAAATCGCCTACAATTGAGATATCGCAAGATGGAAACTGAGACATGAGATAGTCAACTTTCATACTAAGGTAATCGAAGAAGTCTTGAAAGTTACTATCATTAGGAGACCTATAAATGCAACAGTAGAATTTCACAAAATTAGGACCAGAATGTTTAAACCAAATCACGTCAAAATTTTATTTTCAAAGGAAGAAACCCTCTTGCAAGCAATACTGTCATTGATGTAGGCACATACGCCTCCTTTATATCGAAAGTTAGAGTGAAGGTGGTATTGAGAAATTGCAAGTCGGGTGACTCGGAGCTTTCAGAGAAGACTTGTGTTTCAGATAGAAACAAAATATAAGGTTGTAATTGTTCAAGATGTTGGTGAATAGCATTAAGATTAGACCTGATACCGCGGATGTTGCAGTAGTGAATCAGAAAGTTGATACTTTCGATGACCGAGGTCGCTTCGGCCCTGCCCTCCCGGACATCCGAATGGGGCAGGATTTTACGTCCGGAATTTAATACCCTAGAAACCACAGCCATCTTATTTTTTAATTTGGGACTTTTAATCCGATAGGAAGACAGTGAGGGCGAGAAGGAAGAATAAGGATGAGAATAGATTAAGGATGATGGAAAAGGAACCGGCAGCCCTTACCGAGCTCAGAAAATCGGAGACCCAATATTAAGGAGCTCATGGTAAGGGTGGTGGTACCTCGGCTAGCATGGAGTATACATGCCTACCACCTACGAAAAATCTGGTTTTGTTGTCTGATCTACATTTCCTTTATTTGTGTGTAGAGGACAAAATGGAAATTATCTTACCTTACCTTAGTTTATTTGTACGCGGAAGACAAATGAAAATTATAGTACCTTACCATACGTTTGTATTATGGAAATTCCGTTACCTTCATATATGGTCTACTTTTCGTTTATGTGTAGGTTATTGTCAAATTGAAATTACCTTACGTATGTTTATCTTATGCATGGGAAATGAAATTCTCATACCACAGTTCGTTTTAAGACGAAGTAAATATATTTTTGTTTTGAATGCAAGAAAAGTAAGTAGTATCCTTTTATTGGAATATACGTTTATGGAAATAACAAATCAGTATAGCGTTGTTTTGATACGGTTATACAGAACAGAAATAGCATACATATAAATACAGTTGTTTAGTGTTATTCAGGTTACCCATGGTATTAATGTACAACTTTCTCAATTTTTGTGGTATTTTAATTATTAAACCTATAAAATTTAGTGACATTCAACAACAAAAATCAAATAAATACTTTACTGATTATATCTGTAGACATATCTCTGCCTCCCTCACACCTGACAAAACTACAGTTTCGTAAAATTGTACCTTACTGAGTTACACCGTGGTGTAACTTACCATTTTAATACACCACTCAACAACATCCTAGTTTTTAATTGTTATAACATATTTGTATATGTGACCACGTCCTCAAAAAAACTGTATGGTATATGGTATATGGTAAGAAAATAATAGATTCTACTGGATTGCTTTCCAGGATTGTCAGGAATACTCCTAGATACATACGTTGTTTTTGATATCCAATCTACCTTTTTCTTTTCGGTAATCCATTGTTTGTATATACATTTTTAGTTATTTACTGTTTTATCTTCCTCTTCTTCATTTTCCTCATTGTCTGGGAGTTCTTCCTGTTCAATATTATTTTTGTCTTCTGTACATCGCCCACAATTTGTTGCTAAATTTTCTTCATTTTCGCTATCGTCGTCGCTTTCCAGATATTCTATGCCGGGTAAACCCTTCTCCAGTTTTTCCAATAACTGCTCCTTCGTCAAACATTTTTTGGAAGACAAGAAATGTAAAAAAAAAACCCAATAGATTCATTCCTCATATATTGTGAATGTTACTTCCGTTTAGTAATAATGTCCTCAATTGGGAACATTAAATTTTAAATGTACTCAGAAACTAAAGTTCGCTGTCTTTACAAAAAATGTTACAGACATACACTGTATCTGTCTTTATATTATACATTACAACCAAAAATACTCTGCGATTGAAGGGATTGGTACAAATAAATAAAAATTTAAATGTACCCACCTGTTAACCGTTAAGCACTTCACGAACAACTGAGATACAATTCAGTACTAGATGAAATCAGCCGTGCTGCCTTGCGCCATCTATGTTCTAATAGTAAAAATATACCTCTCAGAATGAAGAAAGTAACGTAGAAAAATTTTAAGTAGAATTCTTGAGTTTCGAGACCGCAACTAAATATGTCAGTTGAGAACGTGGTGACTGAAAGGCGTAATTACAAAGGCAAAGATTTTGCTCATTCCCTTTTTATATTTTGTCATACTTCTACGCTCTAGTATTTGTTTAAATATTACTTTTCTTTGTAAATACCTTTTTCCGAAGGTGTGGTTCTTTTAACACGGCCATTTTGTTGTGGTGTAAAATTATATTTTAGAAACTTTCTCTAATTTCGGTTTTCTCGGTGTAAATCACCATTTCTAGAGGAGAAGTTTTGCTTCAAAAATATTTCTTCATTTGTGAAGTAATAAAATCGCATTAACGCGGATGTAGAAATATGTTACTTACACCCGCATGGTGAGCTGGCTCGATTTTCTTCAAGCTTGTAATTGGAATCTTTCTTTTAGGTTTAAACTACTATATGTAAATTGAAGGAACTATACTTAATCAGTTCGTGGTAAAGTATCACATATAGCTCGTCTTCGACCTTTAGAAGTAAAACAACGCTATAAGAATAAACTGATATTATATACCTTACCTTTTTCTAGGTTTTATTTTTGTGTCTTTTCGTTTTGCGTTTTCCTTCTTCGTATACTGTTTGCTGTTAAGATTATATTATTACTACTGCACTTCTAAGTAACACACACAGTGATATTCTAGCTGTTAGCTTCCATTTCCCACCCCAAAGCATAAATTGTGTGCATTTGTATACCGGTTGTCTATCTCGATATATTTTTGTTTATATACTGTTTGTTGGTTTTAAAGTATCGCTTTGCTGCTATTCGGGATAACAGTGTTCAGATCATTGGTATCTAATTTTACTGGATTAGTTACTCGTATATGCATGCTAAGATTAATAAAATAAACTGAACAAGTTTCTTCGATTATTTAATATCTACATCAATTTGTGATGGTTAAAGGGGAATTCGTGCTTGTATATTGTGAAACGAAAGGCAAGTTGGATTGTTACCTTTCTAACGTCAACTATTACGGTTGTTTATGCATGTAAATTTTCCTTTCCAGGAATTTCGTGTGAAAATCTTTCAGCGTCCCAGAGAGGGGTATTACGTGTTATTAATAATTCTAGATAATTTAAAGGTGAATTTATCACAAGTAAATCTTGCGACTTGCCCTCGTCAGTGCCAATATTCATACCTGCGCTCAATTACGCAGTTTCACTATTTATCGGTGTTCTCATTATGATATTAGGATAAATTATGGGGAAAAATTGCATGCACTATAAGAATCCGTATAAATTGTCTTAGTTATTATTATTCATATATATACATATATATATATATATATATATATATATATATATATATATATATATATATATATATATATACCTACGTTAAACTTCTACAAATCTACATATACCAGTTTTTGGGAATTTAGAAATAAATTTACGCTTGTTGAGGGAATTATCGCTTAATTGCTATTCCTGTTACTCCCTGTTTCAAGCTATACAGGGTCTCTCTTTCAAGAAATAATAACTTATCTTTTCTTTCTTTAAAGCTTGTGGCGCCTGTATCTTGCCTGTTCTTCTTATCTCCCTGTCTACCATTTTGTTATTGTTTTCTAACTAACCTAACCATCTTACTTATTTTATCAACACTTCAAAACACCCACGCTATCCGAGTGCTCTGAGGTCTCAGGAGCGTTTGGCTGATTTGCTAGTCCAGCTAACCATTTCCTCTCCTTTTTTATGTGACGTGGTTGGTTAGACACGTTGCAAGTAATACCCCAGCTACCGTATTGTAAAGCAGTTATTGAAGGATTTAAAACCTGTGATGTTTAAATTGGAATTTTTTTATTCATAATACACATAACAACATTTACTTATTTGTACACACACACATACACACGCACACATGCATGCACACACGCACATACACGCACACGCGCGCATGCACACCACACAATTTTTGGTTTCTATCAAATATGTTTAAAACAGCTGTATTTTTCAAAGATGTTCGATGCAATTTTTTGATACGCCGCGTAATTTAGCGGCAAACAATTCCTAAAGTAGAATTTAAGTGTTAGTTCAAATTTTTTCATTATCTGAATAACGATTCATTTTATAAGAAAAAGTGTAGACGTATTTTTTAAAGAAAATTAAATTTTTTGTAACTTTCCTTTATAAAATTTTTTAATATAACGCAAGATAAGTCAAAAAATTAATTAAATATGAATGAAAATGGGTTTTTGAAGTTAACATGTACACTTCCTTTCAAAAGTTTCGCGTACACTTTCAAAATCAAGTAATAACGATTTTTCAAAATTTTTGCTGTGTGGATGGGTAATTTTGAGATTAGGTTAAAGATGATATTAACAGAATTAACAAAAATTATGATCTGTTCCCCAGGACAAAAATTATACTGTCTTACATAATAATTATAGATAAAAACCAATGACTTTCACAAATAATTTTGCAGAAATTAGTGATTGTTGTAGAAGGCAAGGGAGATTTATTGTTGCTGGATTTTGACTTTTTTCAAAATTTTAAATGTCAGAGTTGATTAATTACAACCCTGATTTAATACAACAAAAAATGTGGGTGTACGTGAAACTGTTGAAAGCAAATTTTGCGTTTAAAATTAAATTTTTATAATCGTTACTTTTAATACATAAACAAAAAGGTGGTATACAACTAAATATATAAACCTTTTTGTTTATGTATTTAATTTGACATTTGTCATCGAATATTTCAAAATTAAATTTTTTTCTAATCTTAAGTAAACGATTACAAAAAATTTTGTTCGCAACACGTGCGCTGTCATAATTTTAGTGCTCGGCCTTACATTTAAAACAGCGCACTAGTTACGAAAATAACTATTACAACATTGTAGGAAAGGAAAGGGCCACGTATTTCATTCCCTCCTCAAAGAGGAGGGCGGGCTGCTCGG
Source organism: Vesta saturnalis (assembly GCA_036346205.1). Taxonomy (NCBI): domain Eukaryota; kingdom Metazoa; phylum Arthropoda; class Insecta; order Coleoptera; family Lampyridae; genus Vesta; species Vesta saturnalis. The sequence goes on from JARFJB010000034.1 coordinate 90,880, forward strand.
GCTTTCCGAGCTCCTTCAGCTACAATCATGGATTCCCACCATACATACATACATTCCGTATATATGCATGGTGGGATTCAGGATAGGTGTGGTCAGGATAGGATCGGAAGGACGGAGTTAGGGTTCTGAGGGGGAAAATACTATCCCAGCATTCGCCTAAGTAGCCGCACATGGTGTCCATATAAGCAGTGGCCATGCCGCTACATGTGTATGAGAAAAAAATCTTGAAAAAACCTCATACAAGGTAGACGGGAATCGAACCCATTACCTCCCGTATGCTAAGCAGGTCGTATCACCACTACGCTACCAGCTCGGTTTAACATTGTATAAAAATGACGATAATACAGCTTAAGCATATTCAATCATATTTATTTAATTTTTACATTTATTTAAAATTCTGGCTCCATTATTTCCTTATACGCAAAACTACCTTGATACAAAAAAAAAATCGAAATCCATCAAGCGGTTGTCTCGCATCTGCGTGAACTAAATGACCCAACTATTCTAATATATAAGATATGTTATCTATCTGACATGAAGTCTTAAATGTCATGAAGTCTTAAATGTCATGCTGACAAATTACTTTTTTGTTTTTACAATGTTGCCTGTTTTCGTTATGAACGTATAAAGAAGAGGTTGCATAGTTACCGTAAAAAAGAATTGTAATCCAAACTATTTCATTTCTTTTAATTTTTTGAGCAAGCATCTAGTTGTCTATTAACCTCTGTAAGACACGAAGATTTAAACGTCTGATTGACATAGATTATTGTTTCCGTTTTTAAAATGTTGACCGTTTTAATCCCCATTTTGTAGGTTGGAAGGTCGTGTGGTGTTCCACGAAAGATATTTAATTTTGCATAAGAAAACTTGTTTTCACCATAAATAAAACTTCAATATTACATTTCGCCTATATGTAGGCGTTATCAGAAATATTTCATTTAAGTTAAATTTATATGTTGTGATTGATAAAAAAAATTAACAAAGTGAGAGCTTGTAATTTTCTATAACGCAATAAAATAAGATTGTATAATCTATAAGCGTGTGTAAGTTAAAATATAATAAGGATATCACAATACATATCTTACATCAGTTTTAAGTGGAAACTTTTTTTAGTACATTGTGTTCCATTCTATTGCAGTCTACCAAAATACACGATCTGGTACCCAAAAGATATGCATTTTAATAAGTTTTAGATCTAAAATGACCAAAAGAACTATTTCTCAAAATTCTTCATATCAGACACGCGCAGCAACTGAACTACTAATTCTCTCTAATAGAGGGGCGGTATAAAGTAAAGGAAACATACACATTGCTGGTTATCAAACGCCAGATTTTGTTGTATAGTTTCATAACTATATTTCCATTTCCATGAAAAGAGAGCATGTTGATCCGGAATATTGACATTACTTAGTAAATTGCTAAAGATTCACCAAATTTTTCATTTTCTAAACAAACTCACAATTGGCGAAAATTCACTTTTTATCATAAGTAACGATCCATTTCAAGAAACGTTCATCCCAAGGATTGGAAAGCAGTTGATCACAAACCTAAACTCGCCTTTCTGCCATTGCTGGCGTCGTGAGGAACTTCTCTACAGCGTCTATTAGCTTTTCCAAGTTGATGCAAATGGCGCTTTACGGTTTCTTTGGAATACGCAAGTTCTTCTGAGAACTTACAAGATGGATTTGCTTCAACAACATCTCGAAGTTCAACGTTACTTAACGAGTTGGGCCTACCAGAACCTTGTTTCCTCTTGAGACTTGTATCTCCGCCAGTAAATTTTCGAAACCAGCGCTGCGCCATACGAATGTTCACTATTCCTTCCCCTTCTACTTATCATATTTTTTAACTGCGGCGGTTGTAGGTACGTTTTGTTTCCAGTAATGACGCAACAGTATGGAAATTTCGTATTTTGACGTTTATTGCTAGTTAGAAACAAAAGAAAATTAGACGGCGACATTCGCCTGCTTGATTAGCTTTTAATACTGCATAGGACTAATATATAAAATGTTTTCTAGATATGAGCAGAAGGGTTCAATAAGAAACTCTAAAAAAAAAGAAATTTTTTATGGGCCACCATAAATTTTACAGCTATATTTTCTGCTTCATGAGGACAGGGCACCTTCACCCGAAATATTGACATAACTATAAAACAAAATTGTTCAAAATTCACCAAATTTGATCCCTAACAGAGATATTTTTATATGTAATAACAAGACTAATAACATATTTTTTAAATTTTGAATGCCTTCATATCTTTGATACCTTTGATACACAAGAATTTCAGAGTAAGGAATACATGTGTAGTGTATATATGTGAGTGAAGATACTCCAGTCATTGTTCGTTATCAAAAAAAAATTTGTGGTGTTGAGTTGTGCCCAAGGAGTGACATGTTGTGCCCTACAGATTTAATTGCCTAAATATTATGCATTTTAGCAAGAAATGATTTTTTTTAATTATTCTTTGAACTACGTTGTACCATAACTAGAGCTCGGATTTATATGCAGTCATTGTTCGTTATCAAAAAATTTTGTGGTGCTGAGTTGTGCCCATGGAGTGACACGTTGTGCCCTACAGATTTAATTGCCTAAAAATTATGCATTTTAGCAAGAAATGATTTTTTTTAATTATTCTTTGAACTACGTTGTACCATAACTAGAGCTCGGATTTATATGCACGAAAATTAGTTAATATATGCGTGTGTGTATATATATATATATATATATATATATATATATATATATATATATATCTAAAATCTTTAAATATGCACTTGATTCTGTAAAATATGCACAAGAATATGCAGCATATGCATTAAATTTTACTCACAATAATAAACAAAGTATTTTTATACATTTTATCTTTAAAATGATTCATATGCAATACATATAAAACAATAATTATAATATACTAATAGAATAATAAGACAATAACAGACAATAAAAATCATTAATTATTTAGTTTATTGTTATTTACATTACCAAAAGTTTATAATTATACATTTTTCTAAATTCTGCATAGTAAACGGTTGCCTTCTATCGGAAAGTATATTCATGTATATAGAAAAACTACGCTCTACATATATCTACAGGTGTACTTAGCACAAATTCACGTTGTAAAATTTTTGAAACATTTTCAAGAATGTTATACCCCTCATTTTTAATTAGAACACCACTAAGTTTTTGTTCAATGATATTTACAATTTTTTCAGTAACTACTCCAATCGATTTTTGAGACTATTAACTAATTCAACTGGCTCCGTCAAAGGCATTCCCTGTTTTTCTAAATTCAAAATTTTTTGACCGATAGTGTTATATTTCTTTCTACACAAATTTACCATCAAACAAAAAAAATCGTCGAAATCCGCCAAGCGTTTGTCTCGCAATTGCGTGAACTAAATGACCCGATTATTTTAATATATAGAATTATATAATTTCATTTTCATTTAATTTGTTTGAGTAGGTTAACGAAAACATCTTGAAACTTTTGGTATGAGCATTACGAATATTGCAATTGTTTACTAACATTAAAGTATCCGGTCTATTCACACATTCATAGAAATAATCTCATTAAATTGCTATTTGGAATTTGGATAACAAATGTAATTAGTCAAACGAACAATAATAGTAACTTATTGCCATTGGCCCTCAGAACAATAACCTATTGAAAATTTGAAACTGAAAGATTTATTGCATTCTACCTTAATAAGTTTCCTGTAGATAAATAAATATGCAAGAATACACTTAATTTAATATAATTCCATTGAATCTCCCAAATGGGAAAAAGAAAAAAAACGGCGAAAAACTTCGCGAATGTGTAGAATAAATGTAATTTTTCATTTTCACTATAAAAAAAATTTAAATTGAAAAAATATGCAATAAAATGCACGCAATGAGTGAAATATGCAAAATATGCACAACATCACGTGAATATGCAAAATAAGGTTGGTGTCAATCGAAATTAAATTATGCGATTCGTGTATGAACAAAATATTTTTGATGACTTATTTATATTATAGAATATGCATTTTGCATATAATCCGAGCTTTCCATTTATGAACAATACTTTCAATTCAACAAATGGTTAGTGTGCTGTTTTGTGCATTTTGATTTTTGAGAATATTAAAACCCTGCGACAATCTTCAATCTCGGAACGTTCGTCTATAGCAGTGAACTAGTGGTTTGCGGAATATTTATCAAACAATTAAAAAGAATTACTCTTTTATAGAGCAGTATTATACTCCAAATTTTGAGCTAACAAAGTAAATAAGTAAATAACTGTTATTTTCTTTCCTAAGTACGTACTTGTTTTGGGCCCGCTATAAGGTAAATTGATCACTGAGCTTCTATTGAATCTCAAAATTTGTCAATTTCGGATTAATCAAGCGTTAAAGTAATTTAGTTACTGAATTGTTGTATAAAGTAGTGCAGAATTGAAAACTAATGTAACGTAGGCAAACGTGTAAAATTTTTCCTTCGGCGAGGGTTTTAACAATTCTAACAGTAACATAATGAACAAAATTATTTTGGAACAAGGACGTACTCTTTCAAAGTGAATAACGAAATCACGAGCGAAAGTACCACTCCGTCAAAAAATCAAAAAGTTACAATAATGGCAGTTTTGCTAAGGTCTTATTATCAATCGTAAAAACTAAATGTAATGAAGTAGCAATTGAAAACATTAAAATAGATCTAAAAGAATTTGCTACTTAATCACGCGTGATGTATTACATCAATATATAGTGTACAGTGCCCGTCTAAAGTCCCCTCCTCCAACCTATTATGTGAACCATAAAACTGAAATTAATAAAATTTTGGGAAACCGAACTAAGGAATTTTGACGATAGTGAGTGACGTAACTATTAAAAATGGCGTATAGCCGCCGTTTTGTAAAATAATTTTAAAAGGGATTATATGGCAAGTAACATCTCATTTGAAAGCTCGGTCCAAGTCCTTTTCAACGACATAAACAACATTAAAATATTACTACTGATTCATGAGTTTCAATCCGAAGACGCCAATTAACGTTTTGAGGTTTTTGGGTTGAAACTGATATAAACCAGTAGTAATATTTTAATGTCGTTGATGTCATTGAAAAGGACTTGAAATGAGCTTTCAAATGAGGTATTACCTGCCATATGATCCCACTTAATATTATTTTACAAATAATTTTAAATGTTTAAATAATTTTAAATGGGATAATTATAAGATCATTTTGACGATTCACGTATGTGAAGTATTTTGATAACGTATGTAATGTATTTTGAATGCAGCTGAAGTTAGTTTGCATAAAAAGAATTTTTTTTTGTGTATTCGTAATGTAAGTTGGTGTAATTGATACGCCACTGGAATTTAGTGAGGCATAGGTGAAGGAAAGTTATTTGAATGTATTGAGTAAATTTTTATTGATACGGCACTGGTAAAACTACTGGTCTTTTGCTACTGTGTATGAAGGAATTTGAACTAAAGAAGAGGTTGTAAACGTATGAGTGAGTGAGTTTATGATGTATTGATATTTTATTAACGTGCAGTAGGGAATAAGGATGCATGTTTTTGATTGTGGAAATTTTTGGTAATGTTGTACAATATTGGTAAATTGAATGCGTATGTGTACGTAAAGGGACATTAGAATGAGATGATTTCGCGAAAATGACTCGGAAATAAAATTCGCGCACATGCAAGATATGTATGAAAAGACGAAGAACGACCTGTTGAATATACTGAATGAATGTGGTGATGATAGATGATTTTTTTGAGGAGATTTTATAAATTTTTACGTAAAATAAAGATGGCGGGGGTGTTGTACAAGATAGCGTGGCTGAGTCCATGTTGGACATTGTGACGTGATGTAGAGACGCAGTGAATACGCGATTATGATAGGTAGATTTTGAATTTAGCGCGACATGCATTTGGAAAGGAGGGTTAAAGGCATATAAGGGAGTGCCCGCCTTAAGATAAAGGGGAAGCTTAAGCAGATTTGAAAATTAAACAAGTATTTTGTTAAAAGTATTTAGTACAGCGCGTGGCATTGCAAAAGTTTAAGATAACCACTTAACTTAACGGACTGAAAATTGTAAAAGTAGCTTAAAGAAGTGGTGGTTTTATGAACGTTCGAAGTATATTCGTACAATCGTCACCAACTACAATTCGATTGAATGAAAAGCAAGTAAGAGATTCGATATCCAAAGGGAAAGCAAACATACCCTTTGTGTAACACGTATAAGTAGTGAAGAGCTAACATCTTTACATGTGAATGAAGAACTGTTCGCGGGTGCGTTAAAGTAATACGGTTGTTGTGTGTGTACCCAAAGTGAAGGCCGATTTAAAGGCTGTTAGCAAATAAAGCATTACGCCTCACCGATTAAATGGACTACATATCATACCGGCAGAAAACGGATTAAATGACCTTTGTTGTAAGAATTAGCTATAAGACTTATTGACGAATACGAGCACGATGACCTTTTTAAAATAATTTTCTTTCTTTGCTTTGACGATTATTCATTTAAGTTAAAAAAAAAGTAATCGAGCTGTATCGATATTTTTGTATATGTTTAGTTGTAAGATTTGGGGATTTTTGATTAGGGCTATTTGGTGGTTTCGACCACGGTTGTGTAAATATTTGTCCACAATATATGTACAGAGTGTTTGAATTATTTCGTTGTTCATTTGTAATATTGACTAGACTGTTACATATTTTTAATAATGAAAGTAATCCTTACCTTATTTTATTTTGGAGATTAAGGATCGATCTGACATCTTGTTTTGGCTAAATCGTTCACAAAATTTCAATAAAAATTTAGAAAATAAAGCAGAACATTAGTAAGAAAATACTCAATTTTGATTTAGTATTTCCATAAAGCAGAACGTTTATATTTGAAGTGATAAATCATAAATATATTTATGAATGTCTAACTACGATCACTAAAGTTGGTATTTTAATAAAATATAAAGAGATTATTAATGAGTAAAGCACTAATCATTCTAACGTTGAGTTACTTAGCAATTAACGAGTAGTTTTCATAGAGAACGAATATCATTAAATTGTTTCGTTTATTCCTTTTTGTGTTAGAGGTTTTTCTAAATTGGTCATTGATTATTTATTTAATTTTAAAGTTCATTAACCGTTGTAGATTTAAATTGGTAGATGTACGCGGGACATTTTACAAACTACATAAGTTAATATTTTATTTTTTGTTATGAATTAGAGTTTCCATTTATACGGGGTGTGTTCAGTAAATTATAACGACTCGAGTCTCACTAAATTTTCTGAAGTTTTGAGTTGATTTGTTTGGAAGTGTGTTTGACCTTAAGAAGTTAATGTATGAGTTTACTGAGTAGGCTTCAATCCTGTTTTCCACAATTAAACATGACTAGTTTACCATCTCGCCTAAGACGATTTATTTTAGCAAAATTTAAGATTGTGGTGGCGCCACGTCTTTCCCGGACTGAACTGTATAAGTTGTGAACTTATGGTAAGTGTAAGATGTTTGAGCTTGTTATTAAATCATTTTACTCCCTATCTCGACCCCGCCCATTTCCACTGTAGCTGGATTGGCAACCCGCTTACTAATGTAAGCATGCGTGACGCCTAGTGTGGATTGGACATATAACATCATATGGCAAGTAATACCTCATTCGAAGGCTCCTTTCAAGTCCTTTTCAACGACATCGACTCCATTAAAATATTACTACTGAATCACGAGTTTCAACCCCGGAAGTATTATTTCAAATATTTATTTAGTATTTATTTAATTATTAATAAACAGAGGTAAAGGATTATCTCAAAGTAAATGTATTAACTGGAAAATATGTAGCATTTTAATAATAATAATCTTTATTGTCCAACAGTGCAACTAACTGGATATTCAAATTGGTATTAAAGTTAACTTAAATAGCTAATAACAGTGTTCAAATTGCAAAAACTAATATCAAATGAAGCAGAAATGCTATTAAAGTTTTTGCACATAACGTGAACAGGAGACTTATAAAGCAGATTTGTGGTTGCTCTAGACTTGAAAATAGTTATTGTTTGTTGTGAAATATTTGGAACTAGAAGTTTAATTTGTGATAGAAATGTATTACAATCAAATCTTATTGTGCGGTAACTTATATAAAAAGGTAACAGAGATAATAACTCTACGCATAGAGAGTGAATGTGGGTTAAATTTTGTCATCAATGGTGGTAAACCTGCTCCTTGTTGTGGATATATACCATTTATTTTGTAATATAAGTATTTTAACAATCCACGCTGAACAGACTCAATGTTGTTTATGTGGTTGTTGCACATTGGGTACCAAATAAGCGCTCCACACTCAAGCTTAGAGCCAACTAAACTAATATATAAAGTTTGTAGGCCCTAATATTAGTACATTATTTACATGCTCCTGTTATAAACCCTAATGGTTTATAAACTGACTTTATTAAGTAAGAAACATGATTATCGAAACATAACATAGAGTCAAATATGATTCCAAGATCTTTAATTTAACAAATTTAATGTAATTTTAGTTGCTTATGGAAACAAAAGAGTATTATTTCAATTTGACAAATTTTTCAATGCTTCCAACTTTTAGTACAAAGTAGCTTTAAGTAGTTTTCAATATTTTGTGTGCGTTCTATTAAAATTCTAAATATGAGCAAGTAAAAAAATGTGTATAATATGTAAACAGTCACAAATGAATCCGTTAACGGCAGCAACATTGTTGAAATTTACAAGTATCTGAGAACATACCGTGTGCCCGTTCTCAAACCCGAACATAGGGATTTACCATTGGAATGAACGTTTTTGCAGTTTGAAGCTCGCCAATTCAACTGACAGAAACGCTAATGGTATCAACCAAAACGTAAAATGATTGCACATCCAAAGGCTAAAAGATGAAATATTTAGTTTTAAACACTAAGTAAGTAATTGGCGTTTTTCAAATATGATAGGCCTTAATTTCCAATTTGTTCCAAATGTGTCAAATAATTTTAAAAAGTATTTAACGTTGTTTAACACTGTCGTCAACGTTATTAAATTTAAAAGGAATAACTACTGCAATGAAGAAGGAATTTTCATAGTAAAAACCTTTTACAGTGGTGTTAGTTTACGGAGGGTCAGAGATTTGTTTGCCGTTAATTTCCATAACAGACCTATACCGTCTTTAAGTGCAGAAATTTGAAAGATCTGGAAATATTTCTGTCGAATCACAATCTAGGGGTGCTAAATAACATTTTTTTATCGTTAAAACACTAAAATTAAAAACAATTATATTACAGGAAAACGACAAATAGAATTAGTTGATCACACTGAAGAACGTGTTTTGTCGACGGTAAACTTGGACACGACAATTAGATTAAGACAAATTGCTATTGTTCCTTCTCGTGGGGCCACCTTCAAAGCAACCCAGATATAGTCTGTAAAAATAAAGATTTTCTATTTCGGCTTAGCGCTTTATTACTCTGAGACATTGGGAATATACAGCCGTTTCTTTCTAACGTTTGGGTTTCAATAGAAACGTACGCGACTTAAGTGAAAGCGTAAATTACCTGCTCAATGACTTAAGACCGCTCGCGAGAGGTAAACACTATGGAATTTTAATTCTATTCCAGAAGTTATAAAACGTTTTGAACGATTCTAAATTTTAACTATGTTGCAAAGTTTTTTTTGTGTGTGGATGCAGAGGTTTATTACTTAATATAATTCATTTATTTTGAAATGTGCAACAACGAAATCATTAATTGGTAATTAAAAAGGAATTGATCTGCATAAACCAGTTTTTATTGTTTACTAATAGTGACATTAATTGTACATGCAGAACATAACGTACATTAAAATATTATATAGGAATGCACTTATACCTAATGGGATGATTAGTAGAAAGTGATGAAAGTGGTAATCAATTCCTCATTACTTAATCTATTATAATAGGTGGCTATTTGCGTATTTAGACCCCAAAATACTACATTGCCTCAAAATTTTTTTAAAAAACGAACTTCGAATACCGCCGTAACGAAAGTATAAAAAAAAAATTTGGCCTTATCAAAAAGATAAAATTTGATAATTTCGAAATTTAATAACTGGAAAAGTATTTGAGATACCGGAATATTGAATTCAATACCGAACTGAGTTCGTTGAAAACGTTTGGTAACTTCTGGAATAGGATTACATTTCCATTGTCTCAGAGCAATAAAGCGCTAAGCCGAAATAGAAAATCTTTATTTTTACAGACTATATCAATTCTTTGAAGGAGGCAATAGAAAACGAGTGCCAGTTAATTACCGAAAGACGATTGGTTAACGTTAGAAGAGATTTTTATATTTATATTTGAATATTTATTGAAATTTTTAAACTCTAATTTTTCAATTTAGTATTTTAAACTACATAATTGCGTCTTTTGTCTTAATTAGTTTAAATTTTTTGATTCAGACCGTTTAACTTTTTTGAAAATTCTTTGTTCATTGCAGTAGTTATTCAGTTTTAAAACTAATAACATGGACGACAATATTAATCACCGCTAAATACTTTTCAAAATTATTTGACACATTTGACAGAAATTGCACATATTTAAAAAACGCCAATCACTTATTTAGTGTTTTAAACTAAACATTTCATCTTTTCGTCTCGCAATTAGCACCTTTGGATGTGCAATAACTTTACCTTTTGATTGATATCATTATCTTCCCTTTCGGTTGAATTGGCGAGCAGGAATCTGTAAAAAAGTTCATTCCAATGTCAAATCCCTATCTTCAGGTTTGAGACTGGACACCCGGTATATTATGTATGAAAAAAGTAAATTGTTTAGGATTCCCTTACGTCGGGCTCAGTAGCGGTCTGTTTACACATCGCGCCAAACAAAGCTCAGTTCATACATATATACGGGGTGGTGCGTCGCCTCACGCAGCGTAGGATATTCTTAATGGTAAAACCGAAATATAACGATAAGTTCGCCACATTGGTATCGGTTTTTTAAATTCGAAATGCACTTTGAAGATAAAAAAGTTCTGAAGCGAACCATACTATTTTCAAGTTTATCACTTGAATTTACTTGTACAATTTTTAGATAAAAATTGTCATAATTTGACAAATATCACCATAGCCTTGCCAATGAAAACAACGTTAACTTACATCAATGTATTCACTACAAAACGTGTTCGAACAAATCGCCATTCGCTGTTAAACAATAACCCTGTCGGTCATAAAAGTTATGTCTAACGTTAGCTAGCGTATTACTTGTAATTGCAGCACATTCCAACTCAATGCGATGTTTTTTCGTTTGTAAATCTTCAATTTTAAATGACCACAAAGAAGAAAATCATTGGGGATAAGATCCGGAGATCTTGCAGGCCATTCAATAGTACCTCGCGTACTAATGACATTCCCATTAATAGTATCCATCAAGTAGTCAAAACAGGTCTGCTACTATACCTGAGGCAGCCATCCATTTGAAACCAAATTTCTTGATTTCCACGAATTACTTCATTAACTGTAGGCCCTATGTCGTTCAACATCAATTCCAAAAACCCTTCACTTGTGAGTATTCCGTCAGGAAAAAACAGGTTGATAATATGATGCCCAAGTTTGCCCGCTCACGTTACCTTTTTCTGGGTATTTGGTTCTTCCTTGGAACAAGCAATGTGAATTTCTGGTGGACCATACTCTACATTTTTTAATATTAGGTTGGTTGTGTAGTGTAAAAGTGCATTCATCTGTGAATAGGACTTTCAGTAGCACCTCTATATCTCTGTTACACCTTTCCATCATTTTATACGAGAAATGGCTACCTCGATCTTACGTTGAAATCATTATCATCGTCGTGGCGCGGACGGTGTTTGGGTTCCTCAGCTATATCGCATTTGCAATCAGATAATAGAGTACCTTTCGGAGGAGAATACGAAGCATACCTTTTGTTTCAAGTTTCTTGATTATTCTCAGCGCCGTTGTGTTGCTGGGAATTGGCCGGCCTGGGTAATTAGCGCTAAATAGGTCGCTGACCCTACGAGCGCTATTCCCGCCATAAAACCATTTTACCATGTCCAACTTTTCCTTCAAGGCGTACTTCTCGATAGATTGCACAGAATCCAGAATATCGCAAATGACACGAAATAACAATATGATTTTTGCAATGCTATAATGATATTTGTCAAGTTATGAACTACGTTTACACGAAAAAATAACGCAGGTTTTTAACACCATTCGTTTTATCAACAATGATTTCCACCGGCTATTTACACCGACGTAACACTACTACCAATAGTAAATAATGAAAATTACCGTCGAGATTTGAGCTAGTGAGGTTAAGTTATGTGTTGCTGCAATTCGCTTTTTAAAGAGATGTCTCAACAATTGCTTCAAATCGTGTTGTTATTGCACTGGAAGAGATGCATGCAACTTCTTAGCAACCGTAATAATTTGTATTTTGAAATAATTAGTTCTAATCTGATTTTGTAGTCAATTACTCCTAGTATACTTCATAATAACGACGTCCCACAATGCATTACCGCAGGTTGGACCTGTATTACAAGCAAGTAATAGAAATATTTGGATGAAAAGAAGTAATGGGATAATACAGTGATGAAAAATATTTTGAAGGAAGATTAGATAGAAAATTTTCGGACGACAAACGATACGTTTATGTGGTTATGCAACCAGCTGCAAGTTGGTCTAGAGCCATCAAACTTTGTGTCAACACTAGACTATCAGTGGAAAACCAGGTGGCCGATACTATATATTACTTAGCAAGTTGTGCTGAATATCGGGTCGTAGGAGATACTTTTGGTATCTATAAGTCTACAGTGTGGAAGTGTAATGTAATTAATACTGAGTTAACTGGATCATGTCTGGTGCTGTAGAATCCCAAGATACCGCCTTTAATCATTAAAATCTGTGTTATGTGTCCGTGTAAACGTAGTCTATGAAAACCTTTGCGTTCACTTTTTACAAGTATTTTGATTGAAATAAAAGTTGCAGCAGTATCACTCGCTCCTGATTTTTTGCATTTTTCTACTGCGTATTGAATTTTGGAAATCGGTGCCAATCGGGCGAACTTAGCGTCTTCTTTTTAATCACAAACTAGTTTTTCCGAGGAGAAACTAATTCATCCTAAGTGTGTTAGGATAAACTGGTTTCTCCTAAGACGAACTAGTTTATCCTAATGCATTTAAGATGAACTAGTTTTACCGGATTTTAATATTTAATATTTCAGGACGAACTAGTTTATCCTAGGACAAACTAGTTTGTCCTAGGAAAAACTAATTTCATACTCCTTATTGCAGACAAACTAGTTATGTCTGAACCTGTCCTTTATCTGGCGGTCTCTAGGTTTATACGTGTGAATTTCTAATCAGTTTTATTTCGTCTTGTGCCCGTATCTACAAGTGTTTCTAGTCATTTTAAGTGATGTCTAGGTTGTTAGAGTAATATTTTCTCTGTGAATTTATTATTTCGCCTTTTATTAGGGTTTCATTCCAAGGTAAGCAAAATTTTATCTTTATTTTATTTTGCCACCATAATGTTCTTTATACGCCTCCAAATGCGGGCGTAATGTGGTCTTTATAGCACGGAAATGTCATTGATGCTAAGCAGCATGATTGACAGCAAACACATGACATGATATATAATAGCAATATCACAGTATCTTAGTAACAACAAATTAGCCTACTGTCGACTTTATTTCACTGCATTTGCATTTAAAACTTGCCGAAAATATTGAATCTTTTAATATTTTGTTCCCGTTTCATGGTGCAAAATAAAATAAAACATTGTATGTACCACGGGCATAATTGTAGATTATGGCTCTCAGGAATATAAAAGCTCTCCGCTTCGCGTCGGGCTTTTAACATTCCCTCGAGCCATAATCTTCTGATTATGCCCTTAATACATAAATATCTACTACAGTGGGTTTATACGACGTGATTTAGTTTTAAGCATAAGCATAAAAATTAGCATAAAAGATAAATTAATACATTTTAATGTATCTGTTTATACAGAATAACATAATCATAAACATTAACTTAAGTACAGCAATTTTATGTCAAAATTACAACTGGGCATGTGGAAGAAAATGTGAAAACTATAATAAACGATTGAAAAATGGGAAAAAAACAAATCAAATATGACGCTAGAGACAACTTTGTGTCATTGTTATGTGCCAATAATGTCAAATCCTGTGCTTATGATAATGATTAAAACAGTCCTGTTTGAAAATTGTTAAATCTATGTGTGTATGATAATGTTTATGTTAAAACTAAATCAAGATGTATAAATCCACCGTTAATTATCAAATCAACGCATTTACATACAAAAAGCGTTCTTAAATATATTTTTATGTATTATTTTCTTTTTTTACCAGTGTACCTTTCTCTTGAAACTGAGATGAATCAAAAGCAGTGGAGGCAGTAATTTTTAGAAGAGGTTTTGAGATTAGAAGATTATTTGTGAAGTTGAGGAGGCTGAGAGCGCTGAGAAAAGAACCCTAATACCAGAAAGGAGATTACAGCGATTTGGTTTGCTGAGCATTGGAAACGTCAAGGAACTAGTTTCACGATCCGAAGGAACTATCAAACACTAAATTACTGTGGATGAGTTGTATGACGTGATCGATGCTGCACGCGTAGCGGTAGGACACGGTGGAAGAGACAAACTATTGGCAGAATCATCTAAGAAATATGCAAATGTCACCAAACAAATGATTCTTCTTCATTTTTCAATATGTGAGACATGCCTACAAAAAAAGAAGAGAGGATTAGTATCCAAACCAATAACAGAAGATGCCAAGTGGAATTAGTTGACTCTCAGAGCTTACCAGATAGAAAATTCAAGTTAATCATGGTCTACCAAGGTCATTTTACTAAATTCGTATTACTTCGCCCATTGGAAAGCAAGAGAGCAGAAGAGGTGGCCTACCACCTCAATGACATTTTTCTGACTTTTGGAGTACAATCTGATAACGGAAGAGAATTTGTTAACCATGTTGTAACTGAACTTGCCAGTATATGGCCAGAACTGAAATTTGTACATAGAAAACCGAGACATAGTCAGAGTCAAGTGTCAGTAGAGCCTGCCAATCAAGATGTTGCAAACATAATTGCTGTCTGGTTGAAAGACAATAACTCAACCAAATGCGCTGAAGGCTTGAGATATGTACATTTCATGAAAAAAAAGAGCTCTTCACTCGCGAATTAAACAATCACCCTACAAGGCAATGTTTGGAATTGAGTCTAGAGTTGGACGCAAGACCAACTCATTGCCAGCTGAAACGATTGAAAATATTCGTGATGAAGAGGATCTACTAAAACTTGTGGAGCAAGAATAGACAAATCAGGAAGATGAAATTGTAAATGATCAAGTAATTGACGATCATCATGACACTGAAGAGAATGAGAGCTATGACACTGAGAACTTTGCAGCAGAACGTATTGAAAAAATAGCTGAAAAGAATTTAGAGAAACAAGCCGAACAAGGATGAAGTCCTCCTCTGATAAATTAGAAGAACCAGCCAAACTAGGGGATAATGTAACTGTAATTATACCCGATGTCAAACAAAGGAAGAGGGGAGCTTGAAATATCATTGCCATTGTTCTTCAAGTAACTGATAATGGGCTTTACCAAATAGGCACAAAACATGGCGTTCTGCAGAGTTTGTATGCTAGGTAATATTATTGAATAGGTATTGTTTTTAGGTAAAATATTAAATAGTTGACTTAAAATAATGATTAGTGTGTTTGTCTCTTGTCTTTTTACAGATCTCAATTTGACGATTGCCTGAAAAAATTTCTCTTGCAACAAGATGTCAACAATGAGATAAAAATTTCATTACGAACGGCAGCAATTAAACATTCTGTGGGGCCCGGGCAAGGTTTCGCCAGGTGTAGCTGTATGAAAAATTGTTTAACTGATAGATGCCTATACAAGGAAAAGAAGATCTTGTGCAACTCAAAATGTCACAAGAGCACATCTTGTAAGAACATACTTTCTTTTACTTTTACGATTTAAAAATATCTAATTCATTACTACTGTCATAAATCAAATTTTCAGTAATTATTTCTATTTATTTCCTTCTCTTATTGCTTTAAAATCACAAACGCAAGGATAAACTAGTTTATCCTGGGATAAACTAGTTTGGCCTAAAATATTAAATAATAAAACTTCGTAAAACTAGTTCATAGTAATTGCGTTAGGATAAAATAGTTTGGACTAGGAGAAACCAGTTTATCCGAACGCACTTAGGACGAACTAGTTTGTCCTAAAAAACGGTTTAGCCTATAACAGATCCACAAGTATTAATGTTTAAATAAGATATTTTTTTCTTGGAAACTTGTGTAAATAAACGTATAAATTAATTCAACTTTTCGGGATCGTCCTTCGTTTCGTTTGTCAAGAATTTTTGACCATTACAGAAATTTTCAATTTCGCACATGACAACACGTGACTGATTGTTGATTCTTATTTGCTACAAGCAATATTAATAAGTAACTATATATATATATATATATATATATATATATATATATATATATATATATATAGTTTAAGTTTAAATTGAGTGTGATTTGCCTCCTCGCTAGCTCAGTTGGAGGGGCCCTACTCTAGCAAGGTACAGGTGGTGGGTTCAAGTCCCACTCGAGTTAATCTTTCACTTTGTGCCCTTTAAAAGTTAATTTTAAAATAAATATAGTTAATAATGTATGAAAATGTAAACTTTCACCATTATTAACATATTAAAATACTTGTCGTTCTTGCGTTTTTTAATGGTGTATTTGTATATTAATGTAATACAATCTAAACGTTTCACTTACAGTTATGTGCATCAGTATTAATATTATCTATTAAAATTGTTAAAGATACTGAAACAATTTTATGGAATTAGGAAACTAAACATAAAAAACCCAAAAAAGATAAGTATTTTAATATAGTTCATGATTATTATCTTGAACTGCTGTTGATTCAGTAAAACCAATCTATACACAGGGAGTTCCATGATGAGCTTTCACTATCGATATATAGAGAAGTAATAAAGACATAGATTTGAATTTTTGCATTCGTAGCTAATCAAACATTTGCAATGTAAGGAAAATATTTTGGAGTTTATAGGACTTCCGATTCAACCGGACATAAGTATCAACTCTATTATTTTAAATGGAGCACCCCACATATACTTTTATATTTTTGAATTCCAGATTAAATTTTAAGGTGACATCAAAGGAAGAATATGTTGCCAGAGTTCGAAACACAATTAATGCTTTGTCCAACGCAGAAATTAGAAGAGCAACACATCAAGCCGATGGGCAAAGCTTTGAACACCTTTTGTAGAAATTGTTAAAAAATAGTTTTTGTTTAATTAACCCTTTAGCGCTTATCGTGTTCATATGATCATGCAAAACAGGTACCCTTATTTTACTACTCCACCACTTTCTTTTTCACTAACCAAGGTTATTTTCAAGGAAAATCGACAGAAGAACGTTAGTATTCTGCTACCTGCGTGAAGGTTAGGTCCTATTTAGTTTGTTTGTTATCCTAAGAATAATGGAAGCAGGTGTAAGTGCGACAATAGATGAGAAGGTCGCCGGCTACATTCGTTTCCGGTAAGTAAAATGTTATATTTACATTTATTTCCAGACAAATATCAAAAGTATAAAGTAAAATGATCAAATAGAAAGAATTTATATTAGATTTAATTCCATTTTAATAATTTATGAATTAATTAGGTTCGTAATTACAGCGTGATCATACGAATACGCGAATAAGCGTTACGGGTTACAAAATTATTACTTATGTATTTTTCGCATTGTTTGGTATTATTTTAATATTTACAGTGGCTTATCACATCAGCACGCGTTGGATTTATTAGAAGCAGACAAATTAGATGCTGAAGGAATATTTATTGAACCTCCAGAGGTGCACGGATACCCTGACGAAGATTCAGCTGACGAAGACTAGGGCGGTTTCGTCGACAATTTATCGGGGCGCCAGCTACGAAGTCGGGCGGAAATAGTGCTTCGAAGTGATGAGCGCATTAAAGAATCCGAAAGCGAGAATTTTGTTGTTCAACCAACAAATCCAGAAAACAAAACCAAACTTTCTCATGGGAGAAGCAAGCCATACCAGTATGCTTCCATCGGCAAATTACCTTCCTCCTGTTGATATATTTGAGAAATTCATCGATGAAGAAATAATAAATTTATTTGTTGGCGAGTCGTCCAAATATGTAGTCTTCACTAATAATAAAGACCCAAAAATAACGCCAGAGGAAATGAAAGTTTTCATAGCTATTTTGTTTTTGTCTGGTTACAATGTAGTTCCCTCCAAATGGTCATACTGGGAAGCTTCCAAAGATTTGAGAAACGAGTTAGTGACAAACGCTATAAAGAGGATCTAGATTTTTATAAAAAAATCGATTTATGCACTTCGTGGACAGCAATAACATTGACAGTGATGTTAAAGTGTGGAAACTATGTCCATTGATTACACTTCTGCAGAAAAGATGCATGGGCAATTTTCAAGCGGTAGAAAGTTTAGATTTTGATGAG
Organism: Vesta saturnalis; assembly: GCA_036346205.1. Classification (NCBI taxonomy): domain Eukaryota; kingdom Metazoa; phylum Arthropoda; class Insecta; order Coleoptera; family Lampyridae; genus Vesta; species Vesta saturnalis. The sequence continues at coordinate 109,388 of JARFJB010000034.1, forward strand.
TGCATGGTGGAAAATTTTGGACGGCATAGCTGTAAACAGTGCATACGAAATAAACTAATTCGTTTCGGATATAAGGTGTGGTGTCTAAATACGCCAACCGGGTAGTTGATAAATTTTGACGTCTATCAAGGAAAGAATTCGAAGGGCAATGATGAATTCGAAAATGTGTTACCATTCCAGTTATATTTTGATAATTTATATACAGGAATGCGACTATTGGCGCATTTAAAATCTAAAGATTATGGCACAACTGGAAGAATGAGGAAAAATCGAGTTCCCAAAGATTGTATATTGACTTCTTCAAACATCCTGAAGAAAAACGGACGAGGGAGTTTTGAGTTCCAAACCAGTACCGAAGAAAACATACAGTTGGCGAGATGGGTTGACAATAATATCGTAACAGTGGCTTCCACAATCCATGGGGTATACCGTGTTACAAAAGTAAATAGGTGTTCCAAAACGGAAAAGAAAAAGATTAGCGTATCACAGCCCAAACTTATAGGGCGGTATAACAAATTCATGGAAGGCACAGATCGAATGGACTAAAATATTGCATACTACCGTATAGGCTTCCGTGGAAAAAAATGGTACTGGTCACGGTTTACATGGATGTTAGACGCAGCAATTCATAACGCATGGTTGCTTTCGAGACATGCAGGATCACAATTTTCCCAGTTAGAGTTTCGACGGGAAATTGTAAACATATCTAGTGAAATATAGGAATTTACCATTAGGAACTGGACGACTAACTACTTCCAAAGGTAGTAGTATAAATGGAAGTGTAAGTGACGATATTCGCCTAGATGGAAGAGGTCATCTTGTGGAACCCAGCAATAGGCGTCGTTGTCGTGGGGTTAATTGTAATAGCACTGTGCGCACTAGTTGCAGTAAATGTGATGTTGGTCTGTGTATCCCATGTTTTAAAGCATTTCATGGAAATTAATATATATAACATATGATCACGCATCAAATCTCAGTCTTGGCACATAATATTCTAATAATATTTTGTATTTACAACTATAATATCAATACAATAGTATCATTAATTTAAAAAAAAAGCGGGCATTAAGGGGTTAAATTTTTTATTTTGTTCAGTTAACAGCAACACACTTTTACATACCCTTTTAATACTGACACAATACTATTTCTGGCGAAATCAAGGCTACCGGAGTCTTGGTTTCTATAAAAATTACTCTGAATTTTTTGCATTTCATGTTTATTGTGTTACGACTTCAAACCTCTTTACTTTAGCTGCACACACTATTGTTTTAAGAAACTTTAATTGTTACACTTAGCTACATATGTCATTAAGCACTACGCCAAACTTCAATAATCTACCTTAAATAATTGCTGAGTAATTAAAAAGTTTTTAAGCGGAAAAAATCGTCATATTTCTCGGAAAAAAGCAAATATCTCAAAAATGGGTCAGAATTTTAACACAGCCACATTATAAAAGGCACCTTAAAATTTAATCTGGAATTTAAACATATACAGATAAGTTGGTGCCTACTTCTGGTTAACTGGAAGTCCTAGAAACTCCTTTTCCTTAAATTGAAAATCATTGATTAGCTATGAATGAAAAATTCAAATCTATATCTTTATTACTTCTTTATATATCGATAGTGAAAGCTTGTCATGAAACTCCCTGTATAATGAACCCTCACATCCGGTTCAGGTGATGACCTTAAAGAGGTCAATAAATATCGGACAAAGTCACTGACCTCTCTCGTTTTGGGAAACTGGTTGCATTACTAAATTTAACCAATTTCTGGTGACCTCAAAGAGGTTAATAAACTTTAATTGTTCAATAACCTTAAATAGACCGATGACATTTTTTATGTAACGTCATTTCGAAGAAGTGGCTCTATTTTCTAGTAATCAACCAACTTTCAGTTTAAGTCGTGAAGAGGTCAATGAACATTTGGGGTTTGATTCTTGGTTAAGTTATTGACCTTAAAGAAGTCAATGTGTCTTGGGTTAATCCAAAGACCTTGCAAAAGCCAACAAATTTGACAATACCGTAAGTTTTAAATTTCCCACCAAAAAGCGCGTTGGGAATTCCACATTCTGTCTTTCTTATACTTATTGTAATTCCCTATCTATCTATTTCTCTCTTACACATGTAAATCCCTACGTGATCCAGCTACCACAGAGCTATACTACTGTTGAACCTGTACAATTTAAACCTGTAATCTAAAACGTGGCATCCCAAAGTCAAAGTAATGTTTCAGTGTAAAAGCAAAAATTAATATTAAAGGTAAAAGTATAAAACTAACTTTAGAAATCTTGAAATAATGAAATCTTTGTGAGTTCTATTCAATCGCATTCAATAAATTTCTTCATTAAATAGATTAAAGGGACGTTATCTGTATCCCTGGCTAATTAACGAAAGCATAAAGAAGTTATACTTATTACAAAACTAACGTAGGCTGTAACATAGGCCTAATAATTAATTTAAAAATAGAAGAGATTCTAATGAAGGTTAACCTTTAAAGCTTATTTATTGAAGAGCAGACAAACGTTTTTGGTTAATCGATGTTACCTTAAATAAATGACAGGCATACATTCATATAACTGTCATAAGCAAACAAAAACGAAATAAAGTTTCTTTCCGTTGAGAATATTCTCTAAAATTCAAATTATTTGAATTTCAAAAGTTAAGAAATTATATAGTAAACAAGGTTCACGAAAGTAAAAAAAAACCTTATATCTGAAAAGTTTGAAAATGTTTTGTAATAGTAGCAACAAAAATATATCAAAGAGATCTCCAGATTAAAGTAAATCTCTGATATAATTTCTTTTTTTCAGGATTTTCAAATAATATATATCTTACGGATTTTCTAACTTGATAAATATCGTTGATTCATCCACACATAGATTTTCTTTATGTATTGCTGACTATAAAATCCTTAAGTTAAAATGACATTTCGATATGTTGGAAAAGATTAATCATACATTTCTGAAACAAAAGGAAAACATTTCGATATTTCTCCGATTGACAATTGTCTTCCAAATTTAGAATCTCATTTCAGCAAAAAGATATAAATGTTTATTGTGGAGGTTACTGTTATTCTATTCAAGTCGTTCAGGCCAATTTGAAAATAGAAAATAACATATCCTGAAAAATAAATCAATCTGTTGTCACAAGCATAATGTTCGAAAAGGTTTTTTAAAAGTTAATAATAACTTTTACAAACATTTTAATAACAATTGGTATCTAAATCTTTAATATATTAAAATAATATAAATTCATCAAGTTTTAGGGATGTATAATTATTATAGCAGACTTATTCATTGCATTTTCATATATTATAATTTTTTTTTAAATTAACATAATGTTTACACGTATTATTTGCTGACGTCTACAACTGCTATTATTATTAAATCGTTTAACATTATTAATTAATACTGTAACTATATTTGGTTTACGACGACGCAAATTTTAAGATTGTGCATCCCTGTAACCTTAGTCAATTGAATTTATGAATTATATGTATCTTAACCATAAGCTAATTTGTGGGTCGATAACAATGCCTTTCTGCCACGTGATTTAAACAGAGCCATTGGTTAATGACTTTTACATCGTCCGGTAAGCGCACAATGAACACTGATCGTAGGTCGCTGGTTGCAGGTTGCCAGACGGCGTTGTGTAGTAACCAGTTTACTTTGTCGATGTCTAAAGATGAGTACCAACAGTAATAGTTAGTGTTGTGATATCTCATGATTTTTCATGATTTTGCTCTTCATCTCATGATCTAATGATTTAACTATAACATCTCATGATTTTCGTATTTTGCGTTTTAACATCACTATAGATTAAATAAATACAATTTTAGACGCTGGAATAATAAATTATATAGCAATCATATTTTATTAAAAATATTTTAATACGCTACGCTACTGGACATCTCCACCGCCTGTGCCGTTATTAACTAACTTCAGAAGCTTCAGTGGAGGATGTGTTGCGCATATGCATGCCCTAATGCTAAATCTTTGAACTCGAATGACGAATGACGTTTATTGTGAAGCCAGTAAACACAGGAACATAGGAAGTGCTTTCGATGACAAATTGCGCATGTCTTATCTAAATAAATAGGTATTTTTATAAATGGCTTAAACATCGCTTTCAATGTCAAACTTCTAGAGCGCTGGTGGTGTAGTGATAGGAGTCGTCTTCCACGCTGTTGGTGCGGGTTTGAATCCCGGCACACGTAATTTTTTTTTAGTTTTGTTTATATAATCTACTCTTGTTAGGTTATAGTAGTTTGGTATATCTAATCTAATTATGTTATGTTACAGTAATTCTGCTTATCTTATCTAATTAAGTTAGGTTACAGTTCTGGCGGCACCTTCCTATGTTCGTTTGTTTACCGCTTCCTGTTTATTGAGTGTATATTAAAATGTTAAAAGAGATTTGTTTTATTGATTTTTTAAATAAAGTTTCTACAACGCAGTTTTATAAATTAGCATGTATTGAAATAGCCCTGACATCCGTCGTTGTTGCGGTCTTGCCAATAGAATATTTATTTATATTTCTTAAAATAATGTGTTATTCATCGAATTTAGTTTGATTAGGTTAGTATAGATTCCTTCAGGACCCTTTATTAATGTTAATTCGCGTTTAAAATTTACATGAAAGTACCAACACAAATCGGCAACGCAACGTGCAGAAGTCGGTTAATTCAATACACGACGCCCTAAATTATGGTATGGATGGCAATATAAAATGTTAAAAAACGGCAAAATAATAAATAATTAAATACTAAATATTTACTAAAAATAGTCTCATGATTTTTATTGTCATACTCGTGAGTTTCAAACATCGTGCTCATGAAAAAGCAGAATCTTGATCTCACAACACTGAAGTAGTAGTAGTAGTAGTGAGAATGATTTTCTTATGGAAAGCGTTTATACAAAGACGAGAGCATTAATGACATAAAGAAGGAGATCAATTTGTACGAAGAGTATCATCTTTTTCCGTAATTAAAAACAGATACAGACCGTTTCTTCAAGTACATGAGAAATGATTCTGGAAACATTTAATTTCATGCTTTTAAAAATAGGACATCGCCTGCAATGACAATGTCGCAACTTCCACAAGCAACCAATACTATTTGGAGAAAGACTCGTGATTACACTGAGGTACGTATCTGTACATTTTGACTATACAACTATTATATTATTGCAGGTACTGTTAATTTTTCATATTTCTGTTGTAACGTTATTATCTAACAACTATAATAATTATCGAATAATAATAATATCATCTCCGTGATGATTCTATGTAAATAATGTCTATTTTACTTTTGTATTCACCCTGTCCCGGACTGAATACTACCTTAATCTCACTATACATAGTGAGATTACAGTTTTATCATCTGATTGAAATAAATGGAAAGGAAAAAAAGGAGAAGGCCAAGTATTTCTTGCCCTTCCCAAGGGGGAGGGCGGGCTGCTGCTGCTCGAGATTTCCGGGCTCCTTCAGCCACAATCATGGATTCCCAGCACAGATACGTATATTACGTATATATTCATGCTGGAATTAAGGATGGGTGTAGTCGGGATAGGATGAGGAGGAACGGAGTTAGAGTTCTGAGGGGGAAAATACTACCCCAGCATTCGCATGGTGTCCATATACGCAGTGACCATGCCGCTACATGTGAATGAGGAAAACCCCCTGAAAAAACCTCATACAAGGTAGAGGATAACGGGAATCGAACCCATTACCTCCCGAATGCTAAGCAGGTCGTGTCACTACTACGCTACCAGCTCAGTCAAATACATGGAGAAATAAATAATACATACTTTTTTCAACAGCTGAACTGATTTTATTATAACTTCTTAATGTTATTATACATAGCTCATAATAACGAATTCGTCAAACCAAAATGAATTTATAAGCTTTTTTAATGTTGAAAGGTTGACCTATGTGTGCTCATCAATGTAAAAAACGGTATTACCAAAATTCACAGTATCGGGATTGGAAAATGACGTTTCCGTTGAATATGGACTTTTACCTCGATAAGAAGTGGATAGGTAGGCACTATTTCTGGAATTTGACTTCTGAAAGTTAATTTACGGTTATCTGGTATTTTCCTTATCCGCGACAATAAACTTTTAAGAAATGGAGGTCTTCGTCATCGCACTTTTCAGAAGATTGTATCTTCTTGAGTTTCTCTTCCATAAGTTGCAATTTGTCACGTTCAATTTCGAGAATTTTGTCTTTCAAAGGACGTTTTGCCCTTTTTTTGAACTATACTGTATTTGCTGGTATTATCTGCTGATAGAGTACTTTCCTGCTTGTTGTTATCACTTGTTAGTATGTTGCTAACAAGAACGGAATCTGGTACCTCTTGCACTGGCTCCATCATTGATTCTTGCGTATCTGGACACAGATGAAACCGGATCGGTACTTTCATCTCTAACGTCAGATTTCCCGTGGATTGGCGTGGTTTCACGACATCTTTCAGGAAAAGTAGCAACTTCAAGTGTGGCCATTTACTCTCCCTGTTTCTCCAGCTTTATCTGCTGCTCTTGGTTTAATAATTTTTATTTCAATTGCAAACTGGTCTCTCAAGTACTTCTATTTTTCCTTCAGTTTTGATTTTGTAAAATATAACAAACGACTGAATAAATTATAAAAGTTCAGATACATATCGAAATATATATATATATATATATATATATATATATATATATATATATATATATATATATATATATATATATATATATATATATATATATATATATATATATATATATATATAGGACGTGGACCAATCTTGTGGCCTCCTCGATCTCCAGATCTCACACTAATGGATTTCTTTGTATGGGGATGCATCAAGGAAACTTGTGCATCAAACAGAACCTACTGCCGCAGAAGACATGAAAGAAAGGATTCGTAACGCATTTTCCATAGTAACTCCAACTGTGCTAGAAAAAGTAAGGTTCTCGTTTTTAAAAAGGATTACGAAGTGTACGGAACAAAATGGTTGGCATTTTCAATACGTATTGTAAACTATACTTTTTACAAGATGTTAGTGTTTATTTATGTAAATGTTTTTTTTAAATGTTCTTTCTGTAATTGCTAATTGTCTTTTTAAATAGAAAAGCTGAGAAATAAAATACAAACTTTCATTACAACTAAAATATATGGTTTGTGATGACTGAATGATTTCATAAAAGCTGCAAACTGCTTGCATGTTTGTTAGTGTTATTTTGACGGTCGCTTAATTAGTGTAAACCAAAATATTGCCTTTAACATAATTCCGAATAATTTTTCCGTCTTCTAGTGGTTTCAGTAAAAGTAAAAGATATAGACATTCCAAAATTACGACTAAAATTTATAAAATATCCTAATGACTAATAAAGCCTAAAATTTACAGGAGGTTTCATGTAAAAAATTCAAATTATTTAATTAGTGCATGTAAAATACATGATTTTTCGGTTATCACAAAAAATTTACAGTTTTCCGTTAACTTACCTACAAGTACTACGTTTGAAAGCTTATTAATTGTACTAGCAAATCGTAAAAGAGTTACAAGGTGATTCATTTGAAAATTTTGAGATATTGCTTGATTTAAGTTTTGTTTCACCCTGTATTAAAGAAGTCACAGATAGTGATACGACACTTACATTAAAATACAGAGACCTCTTGATTTATTTTGATTTACTGTACTGCAGAGTGCTAAAGAAGGGTAATTTTACTAATATTTGGACATATCTTTCAAAATACCCTATGTAATATACTAAAATGCTATATTTTTAACGCTCGATGTGATCTTTTCAAATCTTGAACAAAATATAGTATGTTTCATTTAAAAATACAAGTTTGTGCTGTCACGACTTTTGGAACACCCTGTATAACCAAAAGTATTTTAAATTGTGCGCTCAGTAACTTTACTAGCCCACACAGATTTTGAACGATATATCTCTTACCACAACGATGTAATCCTCCGATGTCAGAAGTTTGCCACCCTGTATATATATATATATATATATATATTATATATATATATATATATATATATATATATATATATATATATATATACACACCTTCAACTTTTATTATCGTTGTGATCTCTTTCCACTGCTGCCCAATAACGTAACTCTTTCATTCTCTTGTCCTACAAAGCATTTCTTTCGAACACAAGAGAAATTAACGGTTCCGTATCTACTTCAGAATCCGCCATTATTTAGAAAAAGGAGGAACGTTATCAAAACTATACAACTGCCGCGGACAATCTGCGCACAGGTATTAAGTGGACATACCCGTGAACTTGTTTATTCTTGTAGCCATCGCGCAAGTCCCCTTTCAGCGTTAGCAGGTTTCGACTTGTCAACAACCTGCGGCCCGCGACCTGGGGCCAGCTTTCACTGTGCGCTTACCCTTAGAGACCTTAGAGACATGTTGTACGTAGGACGTATTTTTGATAAAGTATGAACGTGAGTTAGCACGAGAACGTTTTTTATGGGTACATAATGTAAGTTAGTGTAAATTACCTGTTAGAGGCTAGAATATAAGAACATAAGGTTATGCAGTCGACTTTTATTTCACGGTCGCTAAATCGACTTATTAGTTCATTTTAAAACTTTTGGCCAATTTTCGCCGAGATCGGCCAAGTGTGTGTGCTGGATTCGTGCGTCTGTGAGTGTGTGACGATGTATGTTAGTATTCACGGTAACTCCAGAACGGCAACACCTACGTACTTAAAATTTCGTATTTAAGCTTGTTTTTATTTCGCTTGGAGCTGATTTTGGGAGAAATCCAGCGGCGGAGACGGGTGGTTTATTAGGCGCAATTTTTGGTATTTACAAATATTTATAGAACAGCTGCATATTTCAAAGATATAAAAATACCTTAAACATACCGATTAATTATGTTCCCTGCAATTTTTTGATACGACGCGTAATGTTGCGGCAAAAAAATTCCTAAGGTAGAATTTGTTAGTTCAAATTTTTTTAATATCTGAATAACGATTCATTTTATAAGAAAACGTGTGGTCATGTTTTTTAAAGAAAATTTAATTTTGCATAATTTTTCTTCATAAACTTTCTTAATAGAACTCAATGATCCAAAAATGTCTTTGAGGAAACGGTCGCTTTGCTTAGGCATTAATAAATCACACATACAACGAGTTTTGCAAGAGCGGAAGATTTATCCTTTCAACCCCATTTTTAATCGTAATTAGGTACCAGGAGACGAAGAGAAACGTCTATATTTCTGTTTATGGACAGGAAGCAAAATAGCAAGTAATCGTTATTTTTATCAAAACATTTTGTTTTGTGACGAAGCTACATTTTCTACCAATGGAACTGTTTTCTCGATATTGGAGTGACACTAATCATTTTTTTTAAATTACAAATCATCGGCAATATTTTTTTAAAGTCATTGTATGGTGTTCGTATTATGGAATAATAGGGCCATATTTTTTTGATAACAACGTTAACCGGGATACATACTTAAATATGTGCTAGGCAATTTATTCCATGACGCTTTAGGTGAGTTGCCTCTCAATTATCGGCTGTCAATGTATTTTCAACACGATGGTTGTCCGGCACATTACTCATAAATTGCTGTGAATTGGCTAAACCGTGAATTTGGTCACCGTTGGATGGCTAGAAATGGTCCAATTTTATGGCGATTTTTATTTGTGGGGACGGTTAAAACAACTAGTGTAAATACTTGTTCTTTGTTTTAATAACTTAATTAAAAATTTCTTATCTTTTTTTGTTTTGTGATCATCAATTATCATTAATTATCAATTCCAGATTTGTTCCTTTAAAGTCAAGCTGATACAAAGTTGACACAAAACGTAGTTGAAAATTGACACAAAAGGAATGTAGTTTACCTAGAACTAAACGCCTACTTGACCTTCAAAAATCGAAAGTAAACTAAAATAAGAATCCCAAATCTACCCACGTTCTATGGCTATTTTGTTATTATAAGAAATACAGTGTCGGTCAAATTAGCAAGGTTGGGCAGAATTACATGATAATTCAAATACCGATAAGAAAATTCAACGTTGTTACCAACTTTCTAAGATATCTGAAATAACTAAAAATCGTCCAAATTTTCAATCGGCTATATCTTTTTAATATTCAAAATACGAAAAGTTATAAGAGAGACTTTTGATAGCTATTTTACGCAAAATGGGAAAATGTGAATAAAACATTTTTTAGTAATTATTTTTCGAGCTACAACCCAAACATAATTTTTTAAATGGCAACTGTATGTGGCTATGAACTCATTCGATGGCTTATTTTTATGATTTCAAAATCTATAACTTTGTATGTTTAATATTATTAGTTAATTCACAATTTTCAAAAAAAGGTAATTATAATATTTATTAAACAAATTAAAGTGTGCCGTGGACATTTAAATAACAAGATAAGCACATATTCTACTACTAAATTAGTGGAAACAACAAGAAATAATGTACTATATTACCAAAATAAAAAGTTTTAAATAAATTTAACAACGAAGAGTAACAGCAAAAATATAAGCAGATAACACAATCGTAGAAGTGCTTCAAAATGCCCTCCATTATTTTGAACACATATTTGACATTAAAATTTCGTTTTCAACTTTTAATAAACTTTGGGTTCTAATTCAAAAGTCTCTTATAACTTTTCGTATTTTGAATATTAAGAAAGATATAGACGATTGAAAATTTGGACGATTTTAGTTATTTTCGAATATCTTAGAAAGTTGGCAACAATGTTAAATTTTCTTATCGGTATTTGAATTATCATGTAGTTCTGCCCAACTTGCTAATTTAACGACTCTGTATCTCTTGTAATAATAAAGATAGCCACAGAACGTGGGTAGATTCTAGACACCCTGATATATATATATATATATATATATATATATATATATATATATATATATATAATACATATACACGGTCCGCCTTTGGGAGCTGATCCTATGAGTATCTGCTAAACCAAACTTACTATAAGTTTGAAAATTTGGTGACAGGGTAATGATGTTAGGGCTAACTCATCTAAAATATTTTCACGTTCGTACCACTTCCGGAAGTCGGTACTTAGTCGCTTATTTTAAATGGAACACCCACAGTAATAACTCGTTAATTGTTCTGTTCCTGCAAACAATTTGAATAAAACTTTGAGGTGTTGTAGGCAAAGGTTTATTGCAACAGTGCAAAAATGACATTTGTAATTTTCATAAAAATAAAATTACGAATGTCTAAACTTGACTATCAAAAATGCAAGTTACTCAAAAAATCAAATGGAAACCCCTATTTTTATTACTCAGATCGATTTAACGTCAAAAATTTAGGTAAGTTTGTTTAAAACTTTATTTGCCTAAACGTAACAGTTTTATACTTATTATCAAAAAGTCCCAATTTTAAAATTTGTGATAAAAATGAGCTACATAATTAAATCTAGTATTCCTTGTTCGTGGTCACCATGGAAACCAAATAATTGAGAATTGAAATAAAGAAAAATATTTGAATAAGTTACTGCAAAAATTATAAAATTGATAATTTTGTGATTCAAAAGTCATTTTGCCAAATAGAAATTTTCTAAGTCATTTTTCAAATTCGATGTACAACATAAGTGTAAAATTTAATACTTTATGAGTAAATCGAAAAAACTACTTTTTACTGCGGAGGTAATACATACTTATCAGCGCATCATTACACGATAAAGATGCTTATTTATTTTGTTTTCTTTTGTAGTCAAAAATTTAATAAATTTGTTGACAGTTTGTGTTTTTCTTGATGAAATCGCTCGACTTGAATATTCTAATACAGATTATTTGAATTTAATTTTAATTCACGGAGAATGTCATAGAGTTGTAAAACGAACAGTAAAAACATTTATCGAACGCTATCCTGAGCGCCCCGACCATCAGCAGATACAATAAGACGTGTGGTTCAAAATTTGGAACAGTTTGGCACATTTAAACACTGCGCCTCGCAAAAAATTGCTATTGATAACGAACAGAATGAAGTTATAACTTTAGGATATTTCCGTGCCTATCCTTGTAATTCTATAAACGACGCGAAAACAGATATTGGCTTAACACCAGCAACTATCAGAAGAATTCTTAAGAAACATAAGTTTAGACCATACTGTTTACAATTAGTTCAACATTTGAAAGAAGCGGATTTCTTGAAACGTATCGAATTTTGTGAAACAATTTTGCTCAAAATACAAGAAATTCTAATTTTTGACTAATATCATATGGACGGACGAATCTAAATTTACGAAAATGGCATATTTAATCGCTGAAACTCGCATTAATAACGAATATAACGAAAATAGCAATCCAATTCCGAATGCCGTTTTCAGGAAATTTGGAATTTTAACGTATTTTGTGCTATTCGGAATAACGAAATCTTTGACGTGTATTTTTACAACGAAAATTTGAGAGGTTTAAAATAGTTTATTGTTGCGATTTATGATTACAAATTTAATTTCTAGAAGAAAATTATCTTGGGATATTAAAAACTCGAATTCAACTCCGATTAAATCTAGAAAGGGAAAATTTATGGTACCAACAAGACGGTGCGCCCCCTCACAACACCAACGCTGTTTCCATGAAACTTTATGAAATTTTTGAAGATCGTTGGTTTGCCAATAATGCCCCTTTCCATGGCCTTCTAGGTCACCTTATCTTACGCCAATGGATTTTTATCTTTGGGGTCGAATTAAAAATATTGTTTATGCTACACCACTAACGACTAAAGAAGATTGCATTGCAAGAGTGCAAAATGCCTTCAACTCTCTTTCTCCACAAGAAATTCAAAGGGCTACAAATGAAGCCGTTATAAGACGGGTTCAACAATGTCTTGTGTCTAACGGGCAACATTTTGAACATTTATTGTAAATTAATTTACATTTGATCACGAGCAAGAAATACTAAATAAGCGACTTTATTGTGTAAGAATGCACTGATAAGTATGTAGTTACTACCTCCGCAGTAAAAAGTAGTTTTTTCGATTTACTCATAAAGTATTAAATTTTACACTTATGTTGTATATCGAATTTGAAAAAATGACTTAGAAAATATCTATTTGTCAAAATGACTTTTGAATCACAAAATTTTTGCAGTAACTTATTCAAATATTTTTCTTTATTTAAATTCTCAATTATTTGGTTTCCATGGTGACCACGAATAAGGAATACTAGATTTAAGTATGAGCTCATTTTATCACAAATTTTAAAATTGAGACTTTTTGATAATAAGTATGAAACTGTTACGTTTAGGCAAATAAAGTTTTAAACAAACTTACCTTAATTTTTGACGTTAAATCGATCTGAGTAATAAAAATAGGGTTTCATTTGATTTTTTGAGTAACTTGCATTTTTGATAGTCAAGTTTAGATATTCATAATTTTATTTTCATGAAAATACAAATGTCATTTTTGCAGACTGTTGCAATAAACCTTTGCCTAAAATACCTCAAAGTTTTATTCAAATTGTTTGACAGGAACAGAACAATTAACGAGTTATTACTAAGACCGCATCTGTCAATTTTTTAGAAAAACGGTTTTTTTTAAACGACTGAAATTTCGTATCTAGTTTATTTAACAAACTTACCTTAAAATTCGATATAGAATCCAAAATGTATTAATATGCTCCATTTAAAATAAGCGACTATACCGACTTCCGGTATAACCGGAAGTGGTACGAACCTGAAAATATTTTAGATGAGTTAGCCCTAACATCATTACCCTGTCACCAAATTTTCAAAATTATAGTAAGTTTGGTTTAGCAGATACTCATAGGATCAGCTCCCAAAGGCGGACCCTGTATATGTATATCTATATATATATATATATATATATATATATATATATATATATATATATATATATATATATATATATATACACGTTTGCAAAATTGGGTAATAGATTCGATTAGTTAACTCATTATTTTGTTTAAATTGTGATAGACCTTCTTTATAGTTTAAAGTTTTAAGATTTCATTGCTTTTTTTAATGTGTGAACTGACCTAAACTATTACACCGTTAGAGATAATCAAACTTTTGACACTTTAGTTAAATAATTGATCTGAAAATTTATTATTTTGAGTCAGATGGATTACATTTAATTGCATTGCACTCCTTAAGAGTGATTGGTTACATAATGCTGCTCACGATTTGCTTATTAAGTAGAAGCTTCAAATTTGAATCAGGTCGATTCATTCCTACTTGCTAAGTTGTTGGTTAGATTATAAACAGTATTAGAGAAGGTACATTATTCACATACGACGTATTGATCGTGAAAGTTGAGAAATTAAAACATAAACATAAGCCTGCTAGTAATATAACAGTTTGCGAAATGTATAAGGTCTACTATAGAATTCAACTTTGGTAAACAATAACTGGATCATTAAAAATTAAATATTGTGAAACTGTCTTAAAGATGACAAATCAGAACACCCTCTAACGGTCGAAGGCTAACGAAGAAAAATGGCAATTAAAAAACAAATTTAGCAAAATTTCATTTGAAATTGATAGAAGCAATTCGAAATATAAACATGACATCGATTAAAATAATCCAGTTAAATTTAACAAAGAAATAGCTTTGTCGATAAGTGCAAATATTATTTAATAATGGAAAGCATAATGCAGAACGTTTTATGTAATTTTTTAATTTTAATTTTAATTTCAAATACTTATGTCAAATTACAGTGCTGTGGTAATTTAACATATAATTGATAAAGCATTTGCTTCAAGGTCTAGGAACAACAGCAAAAAACCTAGACCAATAGTCAAAATTAAAACCAAAAATCAACATGTGTCATTACGCCTTTTTTTTAAATTATAAGATGCTAAAACCTATTTAAACGGATGGCATACATCCCAGCATCCAGTTTACCATAGAAAAAGAAACTAATGGAAGTTTCCCATTTCTTCACAGATTAACAACTAAAAATAATAATTCACTATCTATTAAGGTTTACAAAAAGCCGACACACTGATTGATACAAAAAATGCTATTAAGAAAATTATCTGGCGCCGGTCGTGACACGGTTGTAGTGGGCTCTAAACAAACGTTATTAAAGATCCAGCTCCACTGTTGTGGATCTATGTCTTTCTAGCGATGTTTGGACTTGGTAATATACACGATACAAGTCTTGTTGAGCTGCTGCAGCGGTGTTGATTCTTGTCGACTTTGCAAAACTTAAATACCGGTAATTATCAAGACATGTTTCCGACTGTAAATGACTACGTCCGATGAGAAGAACCAAAAGATCGCTGTCCTCGCCTACTATGACAGTAGTGTTAACAATTGATTCTTCTATTGTAGTTTCGATAATTAACACATCGAAACGTAATTTTTTTACACTCAACATTGACTAGGCCTACTGGGGACACCATGTAAAAGAAACGCGCCTTATATTCTAGCTCACTCGTGGTGCGCAAACGGATACAGCGCTAGACGTTCACATTCGTCACTCTGTACTTCGCAAACGGTTTGTCGTACGTGAAAAATGAATATTACCATTTTTGTAGATAATTTCATGAACTTTCTTTCTTGTAACCACCTCAATTGACCCCCGAGCCATAGAAAATGAGACTTTTTCAAAAAACTGATTTTTGTGACTTTTGACCTTAAATAATTTTTTAAGCCTGGCTTATCGTTTTCTATTTTTAATATGTTATTTAAAACAACAAAATGAAGCGATTAAAAAAAGTTTACCTCTAGTATTATTTGAACCTACGACTTGTAAATTTAAAATATTAAAAAAAATTGCTGCCACCAGTTTTTTTTGCACTGACGACCTAAAATGACTGGACTACTGGTATAAATAACATTTTCAAAGACTTTGGCAAAGATATTCAAAATGCACAAAGACCGCAGATTTTAGAGACAAATTAAAAATAAATACTGATTGTTCAACAGAACATCTTTGAGCAATTTAAAAATATAAGTAGGAATACCATCGAGACCACTACTCTTCTTATTCTTTAGGTCATGAAATCCTTTTGTCATAATATCAATGTCCGTATTCAAACAAAGATCAAAAGCGTCTGCAGATAATTGATTACTATTACATCTAATATATAAAAAAGGAATGCTTGTTTATTCGTATTTTATACGATGCCGTGCCCTTCATCAGGTTGCGATAAAACTTTGATAAATTATTGCTTGCACTTGCGCCAAGAACGGAGCTGTTTTTTAATACCTTTCAGTAATAACTCATTTTGTTAAATATTACGTGATATATTAGGTACACCTGTAAAAATGAGGGTTTTCTAGTAGGTGCGACATCATATTTCATTTTTATAACCTAAAAGATGAACCTAATCAAGAGTATCCAGTTTCTAAACAGCAATTTAATTCTATTGCGAAACATAACTTTGTAGACCTTAAAGCATAAAGATATACGTTTGGCACACAATCTACTGCAAGGAAATGAATAAAATGATTAAAATGTATCATCATGTTGCTCATTTATGCACGGTCATTATAAGTTTGGAGCATGTAGTTTACAAGGTATGTAGATAAAGTTATAAATGTAGATTACCGACAATTTATTTCTAAAATTATAATGTAAGTTTAGACAGAAAAGCAACTTGTGTAAGATGTGGGTATAATAATTTACATCTAACTATTACACCTTAAAGTGTTCTAACTAACAACTTGTACGTCACTAATCGCATGTTTGCGTGTGAAGATTTTGTTTAAGTTATATAATGTTAGAGAAATTCGTTCAAAATGCTCTTAGAATGATAAGGTTTGTGACTTTCAATCAACGCATAACTTCACGTAAGCTTTTACATCTTTAATTCATGGATTCGTTTCATTAAATTCGCTTGATTATTATTACTTTGTACAATGTCATAAATTACTATTAGCATATTAAAAGAAATTTTACTAAAGAAATTCTACGAAATTAACTTGTTTGGCAATAAGTATTGTAGGTAGCGGACCTCGAAAATTTTACTATTGTAATAAAAGTTTGTCAAATCGCCACTGTTACCGCGATAGAAAAGATAATTAGTGAATTTTTTTTTATATCTTGATAATACGTAGTAATTTGCTAATTTTTTGAAAATATTTTATTTGTATATTTTATCTAAGGAATGTGGTATTGTTTGTAACTAATATTTGGCTGAGAGTTGAAAAACATGTGTTTCGAGGTCTAACTAGCAGGTGTACGCTTATTTTATTGAAGGGGCGTAACGAACCATTGGAATTTCTTATGCGCCGATCCTTGAGGTAAGAATGTCACTAGCTTAATGGATAATTGTGTGGTACAGACCGCGATCAAAAGATATTTTTGTTTGTTACTTGTCAGTATGAAACTGTTCCAACGTAAATTAATGTTGCTTGTTTTTATATTACTTTTGAAAAATAGGGGTTGATTGCAGGAGTAAAGATAGCTAGGTTTGAAATGGGGGGAAAGTTAGTTACAGTTAGAGTGTCAATTGAGCCAGATCGATCTTGAGTTAATTAATTACCTTCATTGTAAACAGTTCGTCTTCAAAAATATTTCGTGCGTCTATATTTTCTTTTCAATTAATCAACACTAATTTGTCCTTTCTTTCGGGGTTAGTTGTATTATGTTTTTCAAATATTAATCTATAAATAATAGTCACCCTTTTTGAAGTTAAATCGTGTATGTTAACGATATGTGTCTGTGACCAACTAAGGGAATATATACGAAAGTGTAAGTAGGTATTTTTATATAAATTAAGGCTGGCTGCAAATGATTCTACAAGCCTATAGCTGTTAAAATAAAAGACAGTACAGGGCTCCTTGCCTCTGGTATTGGAGTGCATTAGCATTGTTGCTTATACTTATATGTGTGTAGAGGTGGATTGATGAACGGGTACATGATACCGCTTTGGTTACTAACTGTAAAAGGCAATTACCAAGTGGGTACACATTCCCGAGATCAGATAACCATTATACACCTCGAATTTTAGTTTTATTGTTTTTATTGTTGTATAGATGAATGTGTAACCTGAGAAAAGAGCACTGTGTATTTTTAACGCCCTCAAATTTATATATCGGACCCGATGTTGTGATCTATTTATAATTTACCCTTGTAAGGCTTTGTTTTAATGAATTTTTTTTTGTCAGTTTATTTAGGTAGAATTATTTGCCTGCGAGTTGATTTCTTTTTGTATGTGATTTATTGTTAATTGACTTATGTTTTTGTGCTTTGGTGGTCACTAAACAATTGGGTACGTGTACATTCTTTGTCTGTTTTCATTTGGCCTTGTCTTTACCTTATTATCATCTGTGCAATTTTACTGTTGCTATATTTTATGTGTACCGTAATTTGCTTTATTGTTTTATGTGCTTATTCACTTAAAGACTGGCATGATTGGTTTTAAAGGGCCACATGTTTGGTATTACGATTTTTATTATGATTTTTATTTTGATTATGTGTGACCCAATTGTGCGTGTGACTACATGTGTTTTTTTTATTATCGTGTTTCTGTGTAACTAAACCGATTTTTATTCATTTTCTCTTAATGTTATAATTTTGTACGCGCTTTAACCTGATTTAATGGTGTTTTGTTGTATATTTAACCCTTTCATTATTAAATTTAATAATGTACTTACTTGTCCAATTACTTATTTATGAATGAAGTGGGTTTTATTGGAGTTTCTTTCCCACAATAGTACATTAACGGGCTGAACCACCGTTGCGCAAAGCTCGTTGCTTTTAATTTGAGTAGTTTCATTTTTTTACCTGCCCCTCATGTTGCAACACTTACCTCATCCAGTCTATCTAATTCAGATAGCACAACGTACCTACCACTAGACGGCCACTTCATATTTAAGGTTTGCTAGTAATTAAATATCAGACTTGTGAATAAATGCTAATGTTTTAATTATTGCCAGGAAAGTCAAAGTAAGGCAGGCAACTAATTTGAGTGATAGTAACATTATTGTCACTCAAGTCCAGAGAAATCACTCAGCGACTGTTTTATTCTTGAATTTGCATTATTGCAAATAAGTTCAAATTACGCTCTTCAAGAAAGGGTACCTGGGGGACGCTGCAGTATATCTTTAATAACTCCCATAACCTCAGTAATGATATATTATATCGAGATCTAAGGAAACAAGGGTAATATAAATTGACTTAAGCAAAATTTCTTTTAATTTATTAATCATAGATAATAAAACATTCATTCATGATAAATTCTGTTTGGTCAAAATCCTTTACAATTGCTTTCATTTTTAAATAGACGTACCTAACTTAAAAAAGTCGCCGGCGTTAAAATTCTTTGAAATTTCTCACACCATTAAATCTAACTACACGTTTTGCGTATGCTTATTAAATAAGCGGGTGGCCGGTTGAACTCGCCAAAAGATAAGTTTTAAAAACCTTATACTTACCATACAATAAAACTCATAAACGATTATAACGTCACTGACGCCACTGTGGTCAGAATTTTCGGTAAGGTTACATAAACATTAACGTGCCAAATTGAGTCATTGCTAATTTTCTAATCCTCCTTTCTACTTTATGGACATCGTTATAAATTTACTTTACATACTAAGATAAACTCCGCCATCCGCTCACTCATTTGAACTGAAGCTTCATTTGACTTAATCTTCAACAATTCTTACATCGCAAGCAATTTTTTAAACAATGTAAGTGTTGGTTCAATACACCTACAGAAGAACGATTTGGCAACAGTGCATGTCTTCAAGAAAGTGTTGGCATTTCCGGTCTTTTCTTGCTTTCTTCTGCTTTTGGATATTCTCTATTATTTGCTGACGCATCGATATCATGTGGTAAAGTGTAAGATTTCTATAATTTTTAATTATAAAACAGTCGAATATTGGAAATTACTCTCAAGAATATCTTGGATAAGATCCTTTAAGTCCGATATACACTACGTATGCGTTGGTTACCAATTTACTAATGGGGATTACACAATACCCACTTGGGTTGTGAATCAATTGTATATATATATATATATATATATATATATATATATATATATATATATATATATATATATATATACTGTGTTCATTTTAAAACACTCGTCAATATTTGTTTCAGGGGGGAACATTTTTTAAAGTCAAGGGGTTGATATATTCAACCCTGTAACCCCTAGCCACCCAATTTTAAAATCTCAAATGCAACTACTCCACTTGTTATACATCATTTGAAAGTCCGTTTCATTATCAACACACCAGTGTGTTCTTTTTTGAAGATTGGGTGAGATTTGAAAAAGTTATGGGGCAAAACCCACTCGGTTGACAAAAACTCTATTTATTTTATTTTCTTTCTGTTTTGTAAACTACTGATTTGAGATAACCCCAAAGGAAAAAGTCGTTTGGACGGAGATCACAAGATCTTGCTGGCCATTCTATTGCCTAGATTCTTCCTATACACCTATCAGGCAGTGTGTTATTCTACCAATCACGTACAGGTCTTGCAAAGTGCGCAGGTGCACCATCTTGTTGAAAGTGTAATAGGTCTTCTTGTAGTAAAGGATTTCCGTGCTGATCTACTTGATTTTCTAAAGATTCAGTGATCAGTAAGTCAACTTTGTCCTGACGCATATTTAGATACATCTCCCCGGTAAGATGATCATTTATAAATAAGGGACCTAATCCCTTCCTAAACATTTATCTTTTGGGGGTATTGCGTATGACCTTCCCGGAATAGATGGGGATTTTCATCTGACCAGTAACGGCAATTTTGCTTGTTCACTTGAACATTTAGGAAAAAAGTACACTCATCGGAGAAGCAAATATTTTTTAGTAGATTGGGTGATCTATTAATCCGTTCTGACATTATTTCGCAAAACTGAGTTCTTCGATCCGGGTCGGGTCATCTTCGTATAGTTCTTGAAGTATTTGCAATTTATAGGGATGGAACTTATGTAATTTTGTAACCTTATGTATTGAGCCAATCGAAATTCCAAATTGTTGGGAAACTTTTCTAATGGAAGTAGTTGGATCTGCCTCAAAATGATCCAACACTTCAATCTGAGCTGCTTCATTTAATAATCTAAACGTATTTCGTTTGGCATTGCTTACTGATCCGGATTCTTTAAACTTTTTCACAGGTTGTAACACATAAAAATGCAAAACATTTTTATCTGGATGCCTACCGTTAAATGTTTGCACTGTCTTTCGAGCAAATTAATTTTTTGCTCCATAAATGAAAATCATTTCAATTCTTTCTTCCTCAGAATAAACCATTTTGTCTTAAATAGTAACACAATGGTAAAATTGGGGTGTACAACGTTCAAGATTTTGTTAGCCGAGTAGTTTTTGATCCATGGTTTTTTCAAATCTCACAAATTTTCAAAAGGAATACACTGGTGTGTTAATAATAAGAAGGGTTTTCAAATGATGCATAACAAGTGGGGTAGTTGCATTAGAGATTTTAAAATTGGAATTGCTAGGCGTTACAGGATTGAACATATCAAGATCCCTTGGGTGTCAAAAATATTCCCTCCTAAAAAAAATTGACATGCCCCGGCGATTATTGAATGTGTTGTTGTTTTTGAATTACAGGGGGTGGTAAGTTTTAAAATGAACATAGTGTATACGGAACCTGTAATCTTACCTAGCTGTGATCGTGAGTACTGCTATTTTATTTATATGGTGTTCACTTCAATCTAAACTAATATTGGGAAGCTTACGAACAAAGGTTAACATCTGAATCCATGATATAATGGAAATTAGAATACCAGATGTTTACTACCAGAATCGTTACCTTAATTCCAATTAATAAGTGTTGCTTAAGCTCGCAATATCCACTGTCTAACGTACCTAAACTATTTAACCAGTGCTTACGGTTAAATCACTTTGGTAATTCTATAAACAAAATTTTGGTACAGTATAAAATTACTTATAAAAGGACTGTTGTGATTTGATATCTAAATATAATAAATTGGTGAACTTTAAAATTATTTAAAAGAGGATACTTTGCATTCAATTGTTATTAGTTGGGTAATTAAATTAGTTTATCTCACTATTTATTGTTCAAATTGCATACATGTCATGCTACATTACTGTGCCTACAAAGTCATTTCCTCCCTAGGTTCTATACCAGGTGGATCTGAAGTAAGCCTTTTGGGTTAAATTTATTAATTCCTTTTGGGATGTTGTGTTAAATTAATTTCATTGTTTAGTAATACCTTTGTCGCATAGATTAAACGTGCTGAAGATTTTTAGAGTTAATTTCTAATTGCATTATCATTGACCATTAATATTTCATAATTCGGGTTTAATTTGTATAGTAATTGTATACCTATACGCATAAGCTTGGGGATTTATTCCTCATGACAAATAATGACTAATTGGTAAAAAAAATTGTAGTAAAAGTTTATTAGTTTCGTAGATATCGGTGAAATCTCCTTTCAAATCAAGAATACATACAACATTTTAAAATAACACCACAGCAAACGTTCGAAGTTACTCCTCATATTTTCTATACATAATTAGGCTTGTCCAATCCACGAACTCACACTGGCGACCTAAACCAGCGTGTTGGCGGATTCTCTCGGCAGCAGCAGGTATCCAGTTTCGCAATTCTTGCTCAGCATTAACTTCTGTGGCGTACACTATACTTTTAGCTGACCCCAAAAATAAAAATCAACACGATTGAGGTGGGGGATCAAGGTGCCAGGCTATTGGCCAACCTCGACCTATCCATCTTTCGGGAAACGTAATTTCTATGTATTCTTGATTTGAAAGTAAATTTCTGGAGTATCTAGGAAACTAAAAAACTTTTACTACAATCTTTCACCTATTTGTCCTGATTTGTCATTAGGAATAAATCTCCAACTTTATCCGTATAGGTTGAAAATCACCCTATATATATATATATATATATATATATATATATATATATATATATATATACACACAGGGTATCCGTGTTTCGTGTGCTTGCATAGAGTCGGTTAAATTAGGAAAAGTTGCGCATTTTAATCTGGAAGAAAGTTAGAATTAGTTTTAGAATTATTGCAAAACAAATGAAAATTTTGGTTTTCGTTTTTATTTTTTAGGCAAAACCATTAAAGCTAGACGTTTTAAACTAAAACATTGTGAATGCACTTTTCACAAGGAATCTAAATCTGTCATTGTAATTTATGGGTCATAGGCGCAAAAGATACAACATCCAACTTTGTTTTTCTTATGTGCGCCATTTTGGAGTTTTACATTTTTATATCAAGTTTTTCTTTTCTGAATACAATGATATATCACACATAATAGTTCTTTCTTACATTTAGCCAAAATTTTCAATTTTCCAATTTTGAGAGGTTAGCTTTGGACAGATAAGCACGTTCGATTGTTTTAACGACAAATTTACAGTTCCACCATTCCTTGTGTGTAATTCACATTTGTATTGTTCTTGTCGCGAAAATGCCTTTGTCCAATGAAGAAAAGGAAATATGGTGCAATTTATGCACCGCATCGAAATATAGTAATTACTGCGCAAACATATTTGTAGCGTTATCCAG
The DNA here is from genome assembly GCA_036346205.1 of Vesta saturnalis. Lineage (NCBI taxonomy): Eukaryota > Metazoa > Arthropoda > Insecta > Coleoptera > Lampyridae > Vesta > Vesta saturnalis. The sequence continues at coordinate 132,840 of JARFJB010000034.1, forward strand.
AGCGACAACCGAGTTTAAGGATTTTTCAATTTATGGAAAGAAATTTGAGTAAATACAGTTCGTTTTATGAAGCCAGACAGAAGTATGGCAGTATACCCAATAAATATGGACAGGGAACTTTACAGGAGGTGAAAATTCACATGATTTTTATGACAAACACCTAAATACTAACTATAATTTTTTTGATTAGGTACAAGACGATACTTCTGTCTCAACTAGGGAAGTTGCAGATCAGCTAGACTTATCACACCAAGTCGTTTAGAGATCACTCAAAAGATCAGTATTGGCCTTATGAAATTCATGTTTGGCAAGTTCTGCATCCAGGAGACTGGTCAACGTGTAGCTTTGGAAGGTTTCTGATAAATCAGCTGCAGAACAATCAAAATTTCCGATAATGTCACATGGTCTGATGAATGCAAGCACTAATGCAGGAATGTTTAATCGTCATAATGAGCATTATTGTGAGAACCCACATCAGTTTCAGGCACGGCGACCCAAATACGTTTTGGCCTTACTTAATATGTGGGTTAGTGTTTTGGGCGATACAGTAGTAGGTTTATTCATCTATGAAGAAAATTTAAATACCGTTCGTTACTTCAATTTATTACGTTTTTAACGGACTTTATGGATAACAATATTTCTTTTCAGCGTTTAAGTAATCCGGTTCCAGCAAGATCGCGCCGCTGCATAATGCTAGGAGGGTTAGGAAGACTTGTCAGAAATGTTCCTCAATCGAGTTATCGCTAATAACGGTGTCGTACACTGACTACTACTTGTGGGGAGAATGAAAATTTATAACACGTTACCAGCTGATCTGGAGAAGCAATAGCTAACCTAAGAAAGCGAGCAGCGCTGTGCTTTGAAGTGGAGAGTGACCAATTTGAACACTTGCTTAATTTTTTACCATTTTTCTTCTTGTATTTAAATTTAGTAATCACCGTTTTCTTTGGATATTTTGTTTTGTTGTTTAAATAATGGTGGAACTGTAAATTTTTTGCTAAAACAATTGAACATTGTTATCTTTAATCTTATGGTGATACACCATTGTATTCAGAAAAGAAAACTTGATATAAACATGTAAAATCCAAAATGGCGCCACAAAGACAACTACGTTTGATATGTTCAATATACATACATACTATATATATATATATATATATATATATATATATATATATATATATATATATATATATATATATATATATATATTTCTATATCATATTCTAATACGCAACAAACTAAAAGCTCGGATGCCATATATGCGTGTTTTGAGTAGGCTAGTATAAATGACACATTTAATTACTACTGTCAACTAGAATTGAAAATCAGTGTTTTGAAGTCCGGCACAATACTCATGTATTCCACTGAAGAAAAATACAGATTATTAAGTGGTATTATTCAGGAAACACTGCACAAGAAATAACGGGCAGGTTTGCTTTTTCCTTTGAAAACAGGCCAATTCCATCAGAAAGTACGATTATGCGTACTGTTTGTAAATTTGAAAGATGTGGATGTGTAAATAATTGTACAAAATGGTGTAGCATTGATGGTAATGACGGTGAGCATCTTGGTCGTAATTTAAACGAAGAGCGCGAACTCCAATAAATTGCAGTGTGTAGTTTAGCAGAAACTAATTTCCCGTGCCATAGCACAAAAATGCTAAAGAAATGAATATTGAACCAATAACAGTTCGCAATATCTTGAAAAGGAATAAATACCGTTGCTATAAATTGCAAACTACACAAGAAACTTTTCCAGAAGATCATCAAAAGCGTGTTTTCAGGTCTGACTAGCAGGTGTATGCTTAAAAGAATGCTTTATTGAAGGGGCGTAACGAACCATTGGAATTTCTTATGCGCCGATCCTTGAGGTAAGAATGTCACTAGCTTAATGGATAATTGTGTGGTACAGACCGCGATCAAAAGATATTTTTGTTTGTTACTTGGAAACTCGAGAGAGAAATGAAGGGTTGTTACGGACTAATGCATATTTTAAAATTAAGATGTCGTGCCATAATTAGTATGAAACTGTTCCAACGTAAATTAATGTTGCTTGTTTTTATATTACTTTTGAAAAATTGGGGTTGATTGCAGGAGTAAAGATAGCTAGGTTTGAAATGTGGGGAAAGTTAGTTACAGTTAGAGTGTCAATTGAGCCAGATCGATCTTGAGTTAATTAATTACCTTCATTGTAAACAGTTCGTCTTCAAAAATATTTCGTGCGTGTATATCTTCTTTTCAATTAACCAACACTAATTTGTCTTTTCTTTCGAGTTAGTTGTAATGCTTTTCAAATATTAATCTATAAGTAACAGTCACCCTTTTGAAGTTAAATCGCATATGTTAACGATGTGTGTCTGTGATCAACTAAGGAATATATACGAAAGTGTAAGTAGGTATTTTATATAAATTAAGGCTGCCTGCAAATGATTCTACAAGCCTATAGCTGTTAAAACAAACGACAGCACAGGGCTCCTTCTCTCTGGTATTGGAGTGATTTAGCATTGTTGTTTGTTGTTTATACTTATATGTGTAGAGGCGGGTTGATGAACGGCTACATGATACCGCTTTGGTTACTAATTGTAAAAGGTAATTACCAAGTGGGTACACACTCCCGAGATCAGATAACCATTAAACACCTCAAATTTTAGTTTGATTGTTTTTATTGTTGTATAGATGAATGTGTAACCTGAGAAAAGAGCACTGTATTTTTTAACGCCTCAAATTTATATATCGGTCCCGACGTTGTGATCTATTTATAACTTATTCTTGTAAGACTTTGTTTTAATGAGTTGTTTTTGTCAGTTTGTTTACGTAGAATTATTTGCCTGCGAGCTGATTTCTTTTGTATGTGATTTATTGTAATTTGACTTATGTATTTTGTGCTTTGGTGGTCACTAAACAATTGGGTACGTGTAAATTCTTTGTCTGTTTTCTTTGGCGTTGTCTTTACCTTATTATCATCTGTGCAATTTTACTGTTGTTATATTTTATGTGTACCATAATTTGCTTTATTGTTTTATGTGCTTATTCACTTAAAGACTGGCATGATTGGTTTTAAAGGGCCACATGTTTGGCATTACGATTTTTATTTTGATTACTTGTGACCCAATTGTGGGTATGCCTACATGTGTTTTTTTATTATCGTGTTTCTGTGTAACTAAACTGCTTTTTATTCATTTTCTCTTAATGTTATAATTTTGTACGCACTTTAACCTGATTTAAATTTAATAATGTACTTGTCCACTTACTTATTTATTAATAAAGTGGGTTTTATTGGAGTTTCTTTTCCACAATAGTACATTAACGGGTTGAACCAAAGTTGCGCAAAGCTCGTTGCTTTTAATTTGAGTAGTTTAATTTTTTACCTGCCCTCATGTTGCAACACTTACCTCATCCAGTCTATCTAATTCAGATAGCACAACGTACCTACCACTAGACGGCCACTTCATATTTAAGGTTTGCTAGTAATTAAATATCAGACTTGTGAATAAATGCTAATGTTTTAATTATTGCCAGGAAAGTCAAAGTAAGGCAGGCAACTAATTTGAGTGATAGTAACATTATTGTCACTCAAGTCCAGAGAAATCACTCAGCGACTGTTTTATTCTTGAATTTGCATTATTGCAAATAAGTTCAAATTACGCTCTTCAAGAAAGGGTACCTGGGGGACGCTGCAGTATATCTTTAATAACTCCCATAACCTCAGTAATGATATATTATATCGAGATCTGAGGAAACAAGAGTAATATAAATTGACAAAGTTTCTTTTAATTTATTAATCATAGATAATAAAACATTCATTCATGATAAATTCTGTTTGGTCAAAATGATTGACTATTCTCCGTTTACAATTGCCTTAGAGTAACAAATCTTAAAGTGTTGAAATAGTAAAGGCATTTTTAAATAGACGTACACAACTTAAAAAAAAGTCTCTGAAATTTCTCACACCATTAAATCTAACTACACGTTTTGCGTATGCTTATTAAATAAGCGGGTGGCCGGTTGAACTCGCCAAAAGATAAGTTTTAAAAACCTTATACTTACCATACAATAAAACTCATAAACGATTATAACGTCACTGACGCCACTGTGGTCAGAATTTTCGGTAAGGTTACATAAACATTAACGTGCCAAATTGAGTCATTGCTAATTTTCTAATCCTCCTTTCTACTTTATGGACATCGTTATAAATTTACTTTACATACTAAGATAAACTCCGCTATCCTGTAGCTTCATTTGACTTAATCTTCAACAATTGTTACATTCCAAGCAATTTTTAACAATTTAAGTGTTGGTTCAATACACCTACAGAAGAACGATTTTGCGACCGTGCATATCTTCAAGAAAGCATTGACATTTCCAGTCTTTTCTAGTTTTCTTCCGCTTTTGGATATTCTCTATTATTTGCAACTGACACCTCGATATCATGTGGTCAAGTGTAAGATTTCTATAATTTTTAATTATAAAACGGTCGAACATTGAAATTACTCTTAAGAATATCTTGAATAAGATCCTTTATGTCCGATATACGCTACGTATGCATTGGACAACAATTTATTAATGGGGATTACATAATACCCACTTGGGTTATCAATCAATTGTACATACACTGTGTTCATTTTAAAACACTCGTCAATATTTGTTTTAGGGGAACATTTTTGACAGTCAAGGGTTTTGACATGTTCAAACCTGTAACCCCTAGCCACCCAATGTTAAAATCTCAAATGCAACTACTCCACTTGTTATACATCATTTGAAAGCCGTTTCATTATCAACACACCAGTATGTTACTTTTTGAAGATTGGGTAAGATTTGAAAAGTTATGAGCCAAAACCCACTCGGTCGATAAAACTTTATTTATTTTATTTATTTTATTTTCTTTCTGTTTTGCAAACTACTGATTTGAGATAACCCCAATGGAAAAAGTCGTTTGGACTGAGATCACAAGATCTTGGTGGCCATTCTATTGCCCATCTTCTTCCTATCCACCTATCAGGGAGTGTGATATTCAACCAATCCCGTACAGGTCTTGTAGTGCGCACGTGTACCATCTTGTTGAAAGTGTATTAGGTCTTCCTGGAGTAAAGGATTTCCGTGCTGATCTATTTGATTTTCTAAAGATTCAGTGATCAGCGCGTCAACTTTGTCCCGACGCATATTTAGATACACCTCCCGGTAAGATGATCATTTATAAATAAGGGACCTAATCCCTGCCTAAACATTTATTTTCTGGGGTATTGCGTATGACCTTCCCGGAATAGATGGGGTGTTTCGTGTGTCTGCATGGAGATCTCGCTTATCTTTAGAGGTAAACAGTCGGTTAAATTAGGAAAAGTTGCGCATTTTTATGTTGAACAATAATCTGGAAGAAAATTAGAATTAGTTTTTGAATTATTGCAAAACGAATGAAAATTTTGGTTTTCGTTTTATTTTTTAGACAAAACCATTAAAGCTAGACTAAAACATTGTGAAGGCACTTTTTCACAAGGAATCTAAATCTGTCATTGTAATTTCCATGGCATCACTTTGTTCTTTCTGATGTGCGCCATTTTGGATTTCTACATTTTATATCAAGTTTTTTTCTGAATACAATGATGATCACACATAATAGTTCTTCCTTACATTTAGCCAAATTTTCAATTTTCCAATTTGAGAGGTTTGCTTTGGACAGATAACAACGTTCGATTGTTATAACGACATATTTGACAATTCCACCATTTCTTGTGTGTAATTCACGTTTGTCTTGCTCTTGCCCTGAAAATGCCATTTTCTAATGAAGAAAAGGAAATATGGTGCGAATTTATTATGCATCGCATCGAAATATAGTAGTTACTGCGAAAACATATTTGTAGCGTTATCCAGAGCGACTACAACCGAGTTTAAGGAGTTAAGGATTTTATGGATAGAAATTTGAGTAAATACAGTTCGTTTTATGAAGCTAGGCAGAAGTATGGCGGTATACCCAATAAACATGGACAGGGAACTTTACAGGCGGTGAAAATTCACATGATTTTTATGACAAACACCTAAATACTAACTATAATTTTTTGATTAGGTACAAGACGATACTTCTGTCTCAACTAAGGAAGTTGCAGATCAGCTAGACTTATCACACCAAGTCGTTTAGAGATCACTCAAAAAGATAAGTATTGGCCTTATGAAATTCATGTTTGGCAAGTTCTGCATCCAGGAGACAGTGGTCAACGTGTAGCTTTTGGAACGTTTCTGATAAATCAGCTGCAGAACAATCAAAATTTCCTCGATAATGTCACATGGTCTGATGAGTGTGAGCACTGATGCAGGAATGTTTAATCGTCACAATGAGCATTACTTGTCAGAACCCACATCAGTTTCAGGCACGGCGACCGCAAATACTATTTGGTAGTAACTTAAACGAAGAGCGCGAACTGCAATAAATTTCAGTGTGTAGTTAAGAAACTAATTTCCCGTGCCATAGCACAAAAATGCTAAAGAAATGAATATTGAACCAAAACAGTTCGCAATATCTTGAAAAGGAATAAATACCATTGCTATAAGTTACAAACTTTTCCAGAAGATCATCAAAAGCGTATGGAATTTTGGAAGATATGATGAATCGGGCTAATGAGAACGAAAATTTATTGAAAATATTTTGTTTACCGGCAGTGTTCTTTAACTTACATGGTTATGACAATCCGTATGTCGCTGTTGGTTACTCTTGGGAAAACAAACACATTAGTATTCCTTACCGGACACAATACCCTCAAAAGTTAATGTGTGGGCAGGAATTTTAGGCAATTCCATAATTGGTCCATTTTTATCAACGGAAACTTGAATGCACAAATACTTGGAACTGTTGAGAAACCAGATAGTTCCAGCTGTTCAACGCCTCAATATACATTTTGTTGACATTTGGTATTAAGAAGATGGCTGTCCTGCTCATACTGCAATAAGAATTCAACAGTTTTTGGAAACTACGTTCTAACCATACTATTAGTTCAAGGTACTATTAAATATCCTCCTGCTCATCTAATATCACGCCGAACGACTTTTTGTTTGGGGATACGTATCCCAGCAAATGTATAGGCACAGGTATGTACGTGCTAACAATTTTGACGAACTTTCGTGTCAAAATTACAGACTCTTTAGACATCATCACCCAGAAATGTTAAAAACACCCGAACTAATTTTATCACAGACTTGGGTTACGCCTTGCGCAAGGTGGATGTCTTTTCGAAAAGTAGGTTTTGAAAAAAGTGCACTCTGTCAATTTTTAAAAATAGTTGGTTTTTCAATAAGAATTATAATGCTAAAGTTAAACCTTAAACTTAAGTTATACTATCTATGTAAATGTTAATGTTCTTGTTTGTAGCTCTCATAAGTTTCTTCTTGATTGTGCTTACGAGTAGTAATCGAACCATGTCATAAATTGCAATTACAATAAACTTCGATGTTTGAGGTACCATCATTTAATAATAAAGTGTAAAGTATTTCCTTAATAGCTTCAAAGAACACGCGACTTTTCAACATCATCTTAATTGCTTTGGCTTCGTTAGAAATGTTGAAGCTAGATTGAAGAAGACTTAAGTAGTTCATATTTTGTGCCTACATGCAAATATGGACAAGTGGAAACATCTGTAAAGTTATGTCTCTCTCACACTCATATAATGCTTATTGGGCTTCTTTCTAGCTTATTATAAATCGGACCCGCAATAATGCTTTTCCATACCTAGATATATATATATATATTATACTATACTATATATATATATATATATATATATATATATATATATATATATATATACATATTATCAAGATAGGCATCCTCACCATGGGAATCTACAGTACTTGTTGGAGATACAGCTTAGGTTAAATGGAAAAGTTGCAGTTTTCTTAACCTAAATTAACGACATTTTCAGAATTGAAAAGTTCATGGCTCTAAATATTTGAAAAAGAATTAAATTTTGCATTTTATTTAATTCTAATAACCCTCTTGTTATTCCAAAGTTGTGATATAAACTTTGTTTTTTAAATGGAAGGTACAGTAGGTTGTACCTTTGTCAGATGCTCATTTTTAAGCTCTGTAACGATATCAGACGTGATATATTTATTTTTAAAGGTAACACAGTTATAACGATTTTATTATTGATTTACAATTGGCCATGGAAAAAATGAATTAATTATTATGGTTTTGGCAGTTTTACACCCTTGCCGTAATAAATATATATATTTTTTTCATTTCAAACTTTGATGAGCGAAAACAAGCTTAGTGATTTTTCTTTTCACTGTTGTAGAATCGTTATTATTAGGAATACAACAGAATGACACGAATAAAAATTTTAGACACTTTAATGCGTAACGTGCCTACATACTAATTTCCTGCTCTCTTGAGTTAGAACAAAATTTTTTTAAGTAACAGTAATAGTTGGCTTTGACATTTTTAAAAGAACAAAGTTTTTTCTATAACGATATAACTATATGTCACATTTACTTTGATGAGTAAACGCGATACAAGAATTTTCGTTTATTGAGTGTCATGAAAAAATAAACTTATATATATATATATATATATATATATATATATATATATATATACAGGGTTTTCCACGGTAGGCGTTCGTTAGAAGTTTATGTGGTTAGAAACAATTTAGAAATCTGAATTTTGGACCTAACGTTATTTAAGATTCATTCAAAATTTTAGGATAAGTCTTATAAGGGTTTTTAACTGTTTCTTAGATATCTTGATTTTTCAAAATTTTGAAAGATGTAACCCTATTTTCAACACTGCTTGTCTTACTATTTTGACTGATGGAAAGTGCTTCTGGAGTAGACAGATGCATAAGAACTATACTTTTGAAATACTCATTGACAATTGATTTATTGCATACATGGTGTTCAAAATTTGATGAACTATTAAACAATTTTCAAAGTTGAAAAACTTTGTTAATTCAAATGTGACACCTGTATATTATTGGATAATAGATGCAGCATTTAGTTATGCATCGTTTGGCTATAACATTACCTATACCTATTATCGACAATTTTCTTGTAATTAATATTTTCTACTTTAATGTGATTTTTGACAGAAACTGAAATGTTTTCAAAATAAAATGAACTTAATTCAAACTACACAAATTCTATTTTATTAAAACAATGAAATAAAACAAGAAGATACAAAATTGAGAGCATAATAACAAATGAAAACATAAACAATTATTTGAACTAACTAGAAGAAAAGTGATAAAAAGATAAAATGAATCATTACAAATGTTCCACATGACCGCCAATTTGATTTAAGCATTTTATAACTCTATCATATACTTGCGAAATAGATCGCCGAATTTCGTGTGGACACATACTATTGAATGCATTGTGAACACGATTTAGCAATTCCTCTCTAGTTTGAACTGGCCTAGAGTACACTAAATTTTTTATACGAAGAGGTAAAAGTCCAGGGCGTCAAATCGGTGATCTCGGTGGCCAGTTCCAAGGTCTTTGTGGCCAATCCACCGAATATCAATGTCAACTGTTGGTGTACAGCTATAGTGGAATGTGAGCACCATCCAGCTGATACCAACCGTTTGCCTGTCACATGCAGGTAGAGTATTTAGAAAATCCATAACAAATCCACGGAAAATTTCAAGATATCTCGCCCATTCAAATTTTAATCGTACACTTGATATGCCACTCTACTATCCATATCTAAACAAAAACGTTAAAACTAAATTGGAACTGGTGATTACGTTCTCTTGTTACATGAGGATTATCTTGTGCTCAGTAGTGATTATTTCGGCGATTGAAAATTCCTTCTCTACTGAATTTTGATTCATCGGTGCAAATAATGTTGTGAAGAAATCTCGGATATTCGGTCATTTGTACAAGAATAAATTCACAAAGTTAACTCGTCGTGCCTGATCACCAAGATGTAATCCTTGCACAGTTATTACCGAAAAAGGATGCATTTTATACTTCTTTAATATTCTGTGGATTAATGTTTGTGAAATATCCAAATCCAGTGCAGCTGCTGTAATTGAAGTTCATGGATAATCGTTAAAATAAGCTAACACGTTCACCTCGTTAACTTCATTATCTATTACTGGCTTTAAATGCGTTCGAGTTGCCCTTCCAGTTGCAATAAATCGAGCTTCAATTCTTGCAAATTATTCCAGTGTCATTAATGGTAGGTGTGGATACCGTTCGTTAAACAACCTGCATGTTCGCCTAACAATTCGTCCACATTCACCATGCGTGTAAAACAAATTTAATAAATCATTGTTAGAATATTCTTGAATACATTCCATTATAAACAGTACTTAAAAAATACTTAAAAACTACAAAATCACTTAAATTGTACTGATTTGACATTAAATCATCAACAATGTTTTAATGCGTGTCAAAATCAAGGCTCACTAGATTGCAGTTTTGGAATTTTATCGGCTTTTACAATATACGGAGTTATACGAGTTATAAAATGCTTAAATCAAATTGGCGGTCATGTGGAACATTTGTAATGATTCATTTTATCTTTTTATCACTTTTCTTGTAGTTATGTTCAAATAATTGTTTTATGTTTTCATTTGTTATTATGCTCTCAATTTTGTTACTTCTTGTTTTATTTCATTGTTTTAATAAAATAGAATTTGTGTAGTTTGAATTAAGTTCATTTTATTTTGAAAACATTTGTTTCTGTCAAAACCACATTAAAGTAGAAAATATTAATTAACAAGAAAATTGTCGATAATAGGTATAGGTAATGTTATAGCCAAACGATGCATAACTAAATGCTGCATCTATTCATCCAATAATATACAGGGTGTCACATTTGAATTAACAAAGTTTTTCAACTTTGAAAATTGTTTAATAGTTCATCAAATTTTGAACACCATGTATGCAATAAATCAATTGTCAATGAGTATTTCAAAAGTATAGTTCTTATGCTTCTGTCTATTCCAGAAGCACTTTCCATCAGTCAAAATAAGTAAGACAAGCAGTGTTGAAAATAGGGTTACATCTTTCAAAATTTTTGAAAAATCAAGATATCAAGAAACAGTTGAAAAAGGTATAGGAAACCCTTATAAGACTTATCCTAAAATTTTGTCAAGAATCCAAAATAAATAATATACAGGTTGTTCCATTTAAAATAAGGAAGTTAGTGTCGACTTCCGGTATAACCGGAAGTAACATGACCTTGAAAATATTTTAGAATGAAAAAGAATCTTAAATAACCCTTAAGTCCAAAATTCAGATTTCTAAATTTTTCTAACCACATAAACTTCTAACGAACGCTACGTGGAAAACCCTGTATATATATATATATATATATATATATATATATATATATATATATATATATATAATACATGTTTCAGTAATATTATAAACTTAACAGGGTAGTTCCTCTTTAAATACAACTTGAGAAAATAAATTTCAACTCAAAATGACTTTTCGTTTAAAAGCTGCAGTGTCAAAGTTTAAAGGAATATAACAAATGTTGGTTATGACTCGTGTAATTTAAACCGATTTTGATGAAACTTGGAATAAACAATAAACAAACAGAGATCCTTAATTTGGCTATTGTAATGCTTACGTGGTTAACTATACATTATATTCTCCAACAGGCCGAAACTTGCTGCACTTTATCTGGGGACATTTATTGAATTTTTTTTCGTTAGCTATTTTTGTGCTTACATAAACACTGTCTACGAGAGCTCTTGCAGTGGTGAATAATAGGTTATTCGTTTAAGTGTTGGCTATACACCTTCGTAAGGGGTTCTACTTTACAGTTCCGGCTTTACCGAATTCATACTGGAGACCTGCACAAAGTAAGCTAAGTTGCAGCGGATTTGTTTCAAATAATCCTTTTTTTTGTAAAATTTACGTGTTTTCATTTGTTATATAAAGGTTAGGTTACAGATGAATGTTCGAATTGTTTTATAAAGTTGGGAAATTGGTTTAGGTATTTTTGTTTACGATTAGTGTACATATTGTCCAAGGGTTGGATTACTAATTGGAATCTTATAATTTTTTTGACAATTATTGGGTAATTGCATTCTTGTATGAGAGTTCGCGAAGTAAAAATTATTAAAATACACCACGTTTTGAAAGGGGTATATAGCGTTTGATTTCTTCCTAATCCCCGCTAGCTATGATTTTCTCGTCATGCTCGCAGGTGTTGTCTGCGAGAATATTAATGTAATTTAATTGTGCTTTTCTTTCCGCTCAACTAGGAATGTTATCTTCCTCCATATTTCATTGTCTTGGTTCGTATTTTTGGAGAAAACTTACATAAAAACTCGTGGCGCCTTTCTTTTGAGTAGATTACACTTATTATTTCTCTTTCAGGTCCTTATTACTATTACGCCCACGCACCCAGTGTCTCCGAAGATGGAAAAATCTTCTACCGAGAAGTGAGGAGATATTTCCAGGTCGCAGAGAGAGTCACCAACAGATACAGTCTCGCTCCTGCCCTAACACTGTTAAACTCGCACAGGGTTTTTAAGGCACTTATAGCTTAATTTCTTTAGTTGGAGAAAAGTAAAAAAAAACGTCTTGATAAACTGAAATCTTGTGATAGGTATAGTTTGAGATATTAGTGTAAATGATGTTAAATTATTGACGTATTCATAGTTTTTGTTTTGGGGATCGTACTGAGTATAGAACAACAAAAAGTCAAAGTCTCGAAATGTTTTGGGCGTGAACAAAATCTCGTATATAGAGAGATTTCGACGTAGTATGTCAGATGGCGCCTGGAATCGCAAGGATTCATAGGCAAGACTGGGGAGTAATTGTTAAATAAAGTAGAAAAAGGGTTATACTGCGGATTTCAATTATAGAATAGGGAAATTACTTAGGACTAACTACAGATCGCTACCGCTTTTCCTTACGTTCTTAACACAATTTTTAGCGTAATTTCCTTAAAACTAAGACATCGGGAATAACTTACTTTTCACTATCATCTGAATAATTGTGTTCCAATTTTACTGTTTCTTTTAAAAAACTTGGGTACGGCTTGCAAATGCAATGTTGCCAATTTTCGGAGGCACAAACGTAACTACATTATAGCGAAATCTCAACTCATATGTTCGGAGGCGATTACGTACCCACGGTATCAAAACTGCGCAATACTATAACTTCATTTTAAAACTTACCATACCCTGTAATTCAAAAACAACAAAACATTCAATAATCACCGGGGCACGTCAATTTTTGTTTTAGGGGGGTCTTATGTTCAACCCCTAGCAATCCCAATTTGAAACCATTCGGTTGACAAAACTTTATTTATTTTATTTATTTTCTGTAATAGTTAATGTATGCTTTAAATAATTATTTTCTTACGTATTTAATAAATCTGTACATTGAAAAAATTATTTGTATCACGTAGTTTGAATGCTGTAAAAAGTCAAACTTATTCTTACACGTGTGCCCCTTTTAATGGTGCGTATAAAACATGTTTTGAATACCTACTGAGTCAAAGATCACTCAGTTGACAGAACCACAGAGGGTGCTGTGATTTACTTGTGTATTTGATAAACGTCAAAACTGAAGTAACCTATTGTTTGCTGTAGTTTGAATGTTGTAACACCCAATTTTACTATTGTGCTATGAGCGTCACACTACTTTAATTAAAATGGCGTAGACTGAACGCGAAAGGTAAGCAAAGCTACAGTGGTGCCGGGGAACAGGTTGCTCTCGAAATTATGCGAAGTCACCTGATGTCGGCCCTCCCCCATGCCCATACGCTTTGTCCGGCACAGTGTTTTCTCTCCCCACTTCTGACCCCAAACGAACTTGAACGCGCATTATTGATTTTTTCCCATCAATGTAAGTTTTATTTTTTTCCCGAAAGTCGTGCCGGATCGTAGGATGCCGGATTAGAGGAAGTTTACTGTACTAGCATGTATCGCCTTCAGAGGCAATAAGGTATCCTCGATATGTGTAATATTGTTGGTTGCTTTGTTTATTAATTTTTTTTCTTGCTGTTAATAAATGCTTCTTATTTTACGTACAAGTGTGAATGAGCTCATAGAAGCTTAACATTCAAATTATTTTCTAACAGAAAACGTTACACCTAAAAACTTCATAAATGTCGAGATTTTTGACATTTACCCTACAAAACAAATACCAAACCTCCAGTTCTACACATTTACTACTATTACATCTCGTGTCGTTAATTCAACAAGTGAACATTTATTGGCAATTCCACTCAAAGCCATTCATTGTTTGAACACCATTTAGTAAATACAGTACATTAAGCCACAATGCAATCGACTCATGATTTAATGATGTGTGAGAAAATAAAGGTATACGATTTTTTAAAAGGTATCATAACGTTAAATCGTGTATGTAAGCATAAACCGCAACTACTGTATCACGAACATTTAATTCAATGCATAAATTTCTGATTTATAAACTAACAGTTAATATAAGTCCTGCACATAATATCCGATTATTATATGTTTTAACGATAAACCCTTAGAAATACGATTTAAGTTAAAACGTCAAAAGCATGAAAATGTACATACGTAGAAGAGGTTTTCGAAAATAAACTCCGTAGTTTTTTTTTGTTCGAGGAAACGAGGAATAGAGTGAATGGGTTGATTGAAGTGTTTCTGCGTATCTATCGTCATTTGTTTTGTTTCCTAAATAAGGTATATATTTTTTGGCGCTTTTCATGTTCAAAGCGTAAATGTTATTATTTGCTAATCCTTTTGTCACCGGACTCAATGAATATCAGTTTTACCATTTCTCCATTCCAATTGTTTTTTCAGCTAGCTTTTATTTTCATTTGGTCCGAGTAAAATGATTTATTTGATGTGTTATATTAAGTGAGAATTTTGATTAAAATAGCTGCCAAATAAACGCTTATTTTTTCGTGTTGTCATGTTGACTAAAAATCAAATAACCTAGAAATAATGACTATCTGGTATAATGAGAATGTATTTATCGATGTTTATGATTGTGTATGTAGATGAAGCCTTTATGTTATAATGGAGCTTTGGAACATGTTATGCAAATCTGTGGTATATTCTAAGTTAGCATATATTACTTCATGTTGAATTTTAACTACCTCCCCTAAAGAGAAAACTATTATAATCGGTAAAAAATCGAAATTGAATTGAAACCGGAAAAAATTGTTTTTAAAAAATTTTTGTGTGTGTGGGTGCGTGCGTGCATACGTATGTGTATGTAGCATGTCTGTGATTAATATTTAAAAACACAATATATTGTCACGTTGTGTGAAAATTTTAAGCAACACCCGGTAGATAGTTCGGTCCTTAATAAATTGAAGTTTTTGAATTGTATTCCTGGTTATTTTTAGTATTATTAAATGTAACTCGTTGAATTAAAATAAAGCGTATATCAGCAACAGTTAGTGACTTCATTTCTTTCTTTGGTTAATTGTGTTCTTTATAAAGTTCGTAAAGTTTTGTTGCTCAACTATGTTCCGTTATAATTAAGCGGTGGGCTTATCAGTTCTTGGAGGTAGCACCTTTTCATTGTATGAAACTTACAGCTTGCATTTTTTCGTTTTGGATAACCGCGGGTGATGTAATCTCTTTTCGACGGCTTTTGAGTTCGATTCGTTTTTAGCGCGATTTAAAATTTTAAGTAATTCTTTTTATGATTGGATAATTTAACATAGTGGGAGATATTAGCGAAGATCTGAACGTTAATCTAGTTAGGACTGTAGTACTAGATTCACGTCTTCTTTTGGGAGGCGGTCGCGATGTATGCAGAAGGGGCTCATGGATTTAGTTATGTATAGCGGGGGTGTATCGAACTATCGTGGAGTAATTAATTTCCATTTACAGATATGGGATAAGATATAGGTTGACCACATCCTCGAGTTAATTTTATGGTTTCGTGTCTATAGTGACAAGTTTGGGCCTAGAAGTAGCTCTGGTGTTTGGTTTACAGTGCTTAGCTTCATTCTGTGGCACCCTGTTTATCGCAATTTGTTGTTTTGCAGATTAAAGTAACGAGTTCCTGGTTAAGTTTTTATGATAGTGCTGCGTATATAGCAATAGCCCGCCAAATGAATGATAAAGTTCGCTTTAGTTAGTAATGTGTTATGCAGAACTTGTATACGTTTAAAGTAAAGATCGCAATTCAAGTATAAATATATCACACAACCAAACGGGATGAAATCCGACCGCAAGTTAATAATTAAGACGACGCATCGCTATCCACCACGAGGGAGTTGGAGCGCGGATATAACCTCAGTCACGTTGCCGGGGATAACAACAAACCTCTAAGTCGCCAGTAGGTGATCTGTATAACAAGGGGCTGAATCGAAATAATGTAAATTGTATGGTGAATGTACTTTTTCTTTTTGCTTTTCATGGCTGACGAATGTTAATACAATTTTTCTGTTTTTTTATGCATGAATTGTTTTGTATGTGCATAAGATTGAATACGATTCCTAGTTGACCAATTTCGATTATATTAGCGTAGAATTTTATGGCAAACGTATTCAATGCTTCGAAATTACAACATTTCTTTGAGTACTTTGTGTATAAAGGTGTTATCGATAGAGTTTGTGTCAAGAATTTTATGGACAAAATCTATGTGAATAATCATTTGTTTTGGTGTGACAGTGACAAATTACAATTAGCGCGATTTCTGGGGAACACACAAAAAGTATTATGACATAACGTACAGTTGTACAGGAGGGCACTTACAGCCATTTACTAAGAAATAAGTGGGGTTTTCAAGCCAAATTTGTTTGAAATACGAAAATCACACTCATCAGTAATCATCTGTAACGTGCCGATTATTGACTTACGTCACTTATTTGCGATTTGAAGTTTTAGCTGTTTTTTATGAATTTTCTTTAAATTATTTATGGTATTTTTAAGTGTAATGCAGTACCTTTACCTTATGTATTGCTGTCCTTTAACATAAAAAATACTCCCATGTACCACATATTTATACTTTGTCGACCACTGATGATGATAGCGTAGCAATTGAAATGTGCTCGGTGTTGTTCAGTAAGATATTTTAAATCTAAGTGAAAAATAGACTGAATCCCTCCCTAGTAAATTGAAAATGTCTATAATATTTGACAAACAAAATTTTTCGCCTTCAATATTTTTATTCAAATTTGAATAACTAGTAACTATTATATGTGTTTTTGTCACGTATTGTTACTTGAGATTTTTTGGCACTAACAATAAAGGTGATGGCCAATCACAATAACTTATTTAAATGATAGAATCAGAGAGAGAAAGAGAAAGAGAATGAAGTCTGCACAAGATACCAATTTACTGTATTTACTAAAATGCATATTCATGAACCCAATTCAATGAGCTTCAAAGGTCAAATGCCATTGACACAATTTCGTATTATTTTTTTTGTATTCTCCCCAAAAATTAATCTTCCGTTTAATACTAGACACGGTGATATGTTCACTATGTGTATAAGTTCCTCATAATTAAGTACGCGCTTCTAAATCTTTGACTTCACTTATGAATTTTTATGTGCCCTGAATACTTTTCAATAAATATTATGTTAAAGGTTTATTTTTAAGGTCAATGAACGGTAAAATAGCATGACGCAACAAAAAAAGGGATTTTGATCGGACGCTCGCCTTAATTTATATTTCGAATTGTCCTAAATTCCAAATATACGTAAAATGGGTTCCAAAATTATAATCCCCTATTTATTATTACTTTTGTAACTAAAAACTAGTAACGTAAACTGTAAGTTTTTCCAACAACCATATAAATTAATTTAATTAATCTAAAATTAATTACGTTAATGTTTTCCAATAAAAAAATATTTCTACGCACATATAACAGGCATTGAAGAAAGTAAATGTGTCGAGTAATTACACAGGTCTGTATGGCTATTTCTTAAAATCCATACTTAAGCCTACTATACACTTATTTTAGGTTATACAACGTACCACAACATTGGTGGATGGATATAAATCCTATCATAAAATGTATTACAAGTCCGGTTATCTTGTCAAAAAAAAAAAAAATGAACGGGCTTTGGTATTCCACCGTAAAACAACATAAAATTGAATTAAAGATCTTACTAAACTTGCGTTATCCGATAAAGGTCGCTAATAATGACATCGTCAACCGTTGTATTAGTTTGAATTTTTTTATACAGTGAGTCCCAGAAGTTATGTCTGAATTCATTTAAAGTTCAAGAGTCCAGTTTCTGGAGAAACGCTCGGATCCGTCGATTTTTATTTTTGACTGCGGTTTTTTTAGTGGTAAATTTTGTACCATGTTCTATACCTAAAGTCAACAGATCTCGAGAAACTTACAATTGAACGTATCAACAATTAAGACCGTATCAAGGAAGGAGGCCATTGATTTCTGTCGAAAGGAACAATTTATTCAAAAAACAACAACAGATCAAATCAAATGTTCAAAATGTGCACTATTTGCGGCTTGACGTTTGCCAAGGCGATGAATAAACTTTCTTTGCACGTTTTCAACCACTTCTGGAGTTGTGAGCATCTCCAGATTGTTTGGCCTGTCAACATATACATTTAAAAGCACTAAATCCAAAATCAAACAATCTTTCTGCTGAAAATTTCAATACTTATTTTGCTAATTTATGTAAGGCGGGTTACAATACTGCACAAGTACAATCAGATGCGTTAAATTATTGTAAAGTTACGGTACCTAATCATTTAATATTTACTTTAAGTCTAAGTTCACCGGTGGAATTAAGACAAATGTTGCTTTCATTAAATAATAATACTTGTAAAGATACTTATGGTATCACTGTTAGCCTTATAAAGTGCAATATTATCTTATACGTTCTACCACTTATTAAATTAATCAATGATGCACTGTCTGAAGGTATTTTTCCTGATGCCCTAAAAGTAGCAGCTGTTGTACCCTTACATAAGAAAGGAACTGACAATAATGTGGCTAACTACAGGCCGATATCCATATTACCGGTCTCTCCTAAGATTTACGAGAAAATAATCTCTAAACGAATTATTGCTTATTTTGAAAGTAATAGACTTTTCTCAGCTAACCAATATGGTTTTCGGTCTAGGAGGTGTACAACGGATGCTATAAATTCATTTATAAATAAGACTTTAAATTATTTTGAAAATGGACAACATGCGAGAAATGTGTTTCTAGACTTATCGAAAGCTTTTGACAGTGTTAATCACAGTATCTTATTGAAAAAACAAGCATATAACTTTGATGCAGTTAATAACATCTTATCTACATAACCGCTATCAAATCGTCAGATGTAACAATGCTTATTTTAGTAAAAAATCTTAATCCAAAGGTGTGCCTCAAGGTAGAATTCTTGGACCACTGTTATTTTTGATTTATATCAACGATATGCCCTTTTACGTATCCAATGAAAACTGTTTGTTATATGCAGATGATGCCACATTACTGGGCGGAGCGTGCAATGTAGAAGAAACAATATTATTTCCTGAAAATCTATTTAACAAGGCTAACGCATGGTGTCATGCCAGTAAATTAGATGTGAACGTTTCCAAAACCGAAAAAATCTTTAAAGCCTCTTTCTTTAGTAAATATCTCTCATGTCAAATTCTTAGGAGTGTTTATAGATCCAAAGGTAACATTTAATGCTCATGATGAATTCATTGCGAGCAAAATTTCGAAAAATCTGTTTGTACTACGGAAATTGTCCAATAGTGTTAGTGAATCAGTTTTAATAACTGCCTATTATGCTCTCTGTCTCTTACTCTATAACATCTTGGGGTAATTCAGCTTGCTGGAAGCGAATATTTCGTCTTCAACGTAAAGCTGTGAGGATCATATGTAATCTCTCTTTCAGAACGGACTGTCGCCACGCTTTTATTAGTTTGAGTATTCTAACTCTCCCATGCATATATATTCTTGAGTGCGTGTGTTTAGTTACTATCCGAAACCCACCAATATGACACCCGCAACAAGAAAAACATAATCATCCCTCATTGTCGTTTAGATAAAACTCTAACTAGTGCAAATATTCCACCAATAAAATTATTTAACCATATTCCACTTTACCTTAGGTCCTTACCGTATAATAAGTTTAAGCAACATATGAAACTAATTTTGATTAGTCAGGCACACGGCGGCCTAAAGCAGCCTGAACCAGACCATACCAATTATCCATTGTAAAACTACTCTCCGCAGCCTGCTTTCATTTCCTGTATTGTGATTGAAAGTTATTCAATCCCTCCATTACGTACATTAAACTAATTTGTGCAAATCCTACACATTTTCGCTAATATAAAACATACCGTATCTAAACGGTACTTATAAATATTTTGTTTACTCCTACCATGCAAATAAAAATTTAAAACTGCAAACTCCAATTACATTCACAGAAAAGGTAAATACGTTTAAGTATCTTAATAATTCATAGTGGTGTTGTAAATATTGCTCTGGTTAAATTATTACTCTACGTAAAGCTACTCTTCTACAAAAAGCACTCCCAAAAGCCATTTATTATTTAAGAAAAGCTTACACCGAAAAATTCTTTTTATTGCATATTGTGGACACTGATACTACCTTTTTAACAAAGCTTCAAAGTTAAACCTCTTATATTATGTGTTAATCCAGTCAGGTTTTTGACCTTTACTCTACCAGAACCCTTTCAGTATTCCGAAAGGAAAATCAAGCTCTCTTTATAGAATTTTTTCTTGGATACGTCTACAGTTTTCCTCTTTTCAAAGCACTCAATTAACCTAATGTTTACATGAATTGGGTTACAAGCTCAGCATCGTGCAGAATTAGAGAGATGAATGTAATACATTTCCACTATTTTCTGTACTACTGTGTAAGTATTTATGTCACAGGAATTTTAATGCAAATTTGGCATTGCTGCTTTATGGTGTTATATAAGCAATGCCCTTTTGTTAAAATTTATGCATGAATGCAAATGTAAACTATTGTTGTAATAAATAAAATTACAAGTATGATTCTTTAAAATTCTCAACATTATATAGTTTGTTAAAAAGTAAAAAGCTCTAGTTTTTTTTTGTCTACGTTTTATTTTCCTTTGATGGTCGAATTTGTTGTAATCTTGTAAAAGAAATTGATAAATGATTTTTTTTTTAACTTTTCTCTTTATGCTTTAGATTTCAAATCATATATTTTCATTTATGTCACATAAAAACCTCGATAATAATTACAGTAGTTGTCCTCGTAAATGATAATAGTTTCAATAAATTAATGCAATTGGGAAACGCAAAAGTCAGATTGCCACAAACACGTATTTGAAAGCCAACTTCGGAGTCTTATGTTATTGTATTTTAATAAAGATTAACTATACTCCGTTTACCGAACAGCATCAGTTAAGCTCCTCCCCAAAAATTCCCGCAATATTTAAATGCAACTTTGTTATTGGTCGGACTTTTAAAAACCGGAACACTAGCAATTACTTGCTTTCAACTGTTTTAGCTCGCGTAGCTAACAGAACAGACGTCTCTAATTCTGTTTTATTCAATATCATACAGTTTAACTGTTTCATGTTCTCTGTTTTTTAGAATAAAGTAAAGTGTGTTTTGCAACCGTATCTTATTCTAAACGTTGTATATAACCCTATCGTCCTTATAAAAGGACGCCTTAGTTTGACCTAATCTAAAACTTGAAATATTTTTGAACTATGTT
Organism: Vesta saturnalis; assembly: GCA_036346205.1. NCBI lineage: Eukaryota > Metazoa > Arthropoda > Insecta > Coleoptera > Lampyridae > Vesta > Vesta saturnalis. The sequence goes on from JARFJB010000034.1 coordinate 154,438, forward strand.
TGTGTTACTTTATTTCATATAATTAAAAACAATTTGAAAAAAAAATAATATGTGACGAATCTTTGTTTATACCGAAATCCACCTATAATTTCCAAACTTTGCTTTACTGTAATGATTTGCAGTCTCTTGTGCTTTCTTTAATATGTTCTTACGTAGTATTTTTACAAGTAATAAATAATTTTAAACTTCTGCTGTGTGTTAAAGTGCCAATACTAAAAACATGTCGCTTTGTAATTTAGTCTTAACAAACTGACATTTCAACTCGAGGTTTTTTAATTTCCCGGTTTTTACAATTTTTTTGGTGTATAACTAGTCGCTACTTACATTGGCCAAAATTTAGTGGGAGGAGCGTAACTATTTCTGTTGGGTAAACAGATTTTAGATCTTTAATAAATTTAATGTTATTAAACAGCTTTGAAGGTCGTAAAAGTATTTTGGGCCAATGGTAATATTTCGTACTCTATCGTACAACAGACGTATTATTTAGGTTGTGTGAAAGAGTATTTGTGCACGAGATTTTTTTAAATAGTGGAAGCATACATAGGTGCTAGGTACCGATACTTTTAGCGTTTCGTAAAATGTCAATAAGAATAACATTTGAGCATATAATAATAATATTTGACCATTTAAGGGATTATTTTTAACATTTGGATGACCTAGCGGGGTCATTATGTGACCACACAGATAATATTCGTATTGTATTTCTTTCAGTTTAAATTTTTTTCGGTTCAATGATTTTTTTAGCTGACTTTTTCACCTTTCCCCAAGTTGTGTATTTACTTTAAAATTATGTATACTTTCGAAAACAAAGTTTTGTGCATGGGGTCACTTAAAGAACCCACGTGACCTTCCATGTTATAAAAAATTTCGATTTAACAACTTAGTCTGAGCCTAATTCCAAGTAAATTTTCCAAATGAGACTTGCAAATAATTCTGTAATTGAATAACTATACTTATTGCAAAGTTATTTTGAAAATTAATCAGAAATTACTTTTGCAAAAGTATTTGGGTTTAGTTCATAATTTAACGATGTCGCGTAAAGGTATTTCCGATGTCGAACTTGAAAAGCTGTCAAATGAATTTAGCTGCTGGTATTTCTGACGAGTTGCTATCGGAGAGTGAAGATTTATTCGAAGGCAGTGATGTTGACAGTGCGGATATTGGTAACCATTCATCTGACGATAGCGGTAGTGAACCACCTGTCGATAAAAACATAAATACGACTGTGACCAAAGATGGTACCTTGTGCTGAAAAATCAAACCATGCCTAAGGTGGCGACCTTCAAGAAATATTATAACGGAGAAGCCTGGGCTTACAAATTATAGTGAAAATATAGTTATACCTAAGGAGGCATTCCAGTTATTAAGAAGTGATGAAATGTTGGACATTATAATTCAAGAAACCAACAGCTATTTCGTTGAAAGGAGATGAATGGAGAAACGTAAGTCGTGTTGAAATGAAAGCGTTTATAGGTGTATTAATTATTGCCGGTTCACTGAAAGCATGTCAAGAGCCAATTCTAGAATTATGGAGTCATCGAAATCTTGCATTACAGCGAATGATTTTTTCTGCTAGAATGCCCCGAAATAGAATCAAAGAAATACTGAGATTTGTTAGATTTGACAACATAAAGACGAGCCCGGAACGTCTAAAAAAAGTATATTAGCAGCAATTGAAGATATATTTGATATGTTTACTTAGAACTGCCAGAACGCATATATACCTAATGGTGAGGTTTGCATTGACGAACAGCTTGTTCCATTTCGTGGCAGGTGTCCGTTCTGTGTTCACATAAAATCAAAACCAGCCAGGTATGGGATAAAAATAGGGACACTGTGCGACGTGGAAAATTCTTATTGGTGGAACATGCAAATTTATTCAGGAATACTAAACAATTCCCCAGAGAAGGAACAGGGAAAACGGGTAGTTTTAGTTTTGGTGAAAGGTTTGTCTTCCGGTTATGAAGTTACCACCGATAACTTTTTTACATCCGTAGCTCTCGCACAAGAATTATTTAAATAAGGGAAAACCTTAAACGGAACAAGGCAAAACAGAAAAGAAGTTCCACAAAAGTTGTGTCCAAATAGACAAAATACTGCTTATTCAACGCAAGCCATATATTCACAAAGTGCTATGATGATTTCCTATGTTCCCAAGAAAAATAGATGTGTAGTTTTACCATCGAAACATTTTGATTTGGATATATCAGACGAAACAACTAATTTCAGACCAAGTACCATACTTGACTATAACAGGTGCAAGGGAGCTGTAGATTCCTTGGATCGTAAGGTTGGAGAATACGCATGTTCTTGTGAAACGAAGCGGTGCCATTAGCTTTGTTCGTTCATATCTTGGATTTGGCAACGATAAACGATTTTACCTTGTTCATCCATAAGCATGATAATTACGAGAAGAGAAAAACTTCCAGAAGACGTTAATTCCTCAAGAGATAGCGATGGAACTAGTAAAACCACTAATAGCTGAACGATTAACGGAACATCCACCTAAATACATTAAAACCGCCATTAGTGTGATTTTGGAAACCCACGACCTAGAAGACCGACAACAAGGTGATAAACTAGAAACAGGTGCGAAACGTGGTCGCTGTGTTATGTGTCCAAGACACTCGACTTTACTTGTAAAAGTCATATTACTGTTATGAAATCCACAATATGCAACCCTTGTAATGAACAAAATAGATATTGATTTTCTTGTGTATTTCGAAAGTTGTAAAAATTATTGCTCGAAAACTTTCTTCGTTTAGTTCCATTATTCGAACAACTTGTCAACTTTGAAAATTCACGGTATGTACACACTATATGTGTCACACTGACACCTTGGATTTGATTATACATCAAGATAGAGGTTAAGTTTTAGTGGTGACATTTTATTAGCGCCACCTACTATGCTCTGTATGCAACACTTAAATGACATGACACGTTAATCGTCATAAACTAGGCAACTTACAACTGCGCATCGGGGTGAATCCATCCCTTTGTCAACAAAGCCAGAAAGCTTGGTGTTATTCTCGATAACAACCTTAACTTTTTGGCTCACGTAAATATACTGTTACAGAGTGGTTACAATGTCTTGAAGCATATTTGCGCTAATAAAGGTCTTTTAATGTCCACGCGAAAATTTTTTGTGTGAATCTATAGTCTTTTTCAATGTAACTTCTGCGACGTGTTATATGTTCCCTTTCTTTCATGTTGCTGATGTACAGCGGATCAAAAAACTTCAAAATCGTGTCTGAGATTGATATATGGAATTCGAGGTCGATCTAGAATTTCGCATAAGCTAGTGGATATAGGTTGGTTGAATATGGGTAAAAGAAGATAGTTACATAGTGCACCACAAAGTTATTCATTCTCATCTACCTACTTACTTCTACCATAACATCACTTTTCGTACTGACGTACATAATTTGAATTTGGGCCTCTTATTTTTAAAATTTTATTCGTACCAGTCCTGTATGTCACTTTCGCATAAACTTTAAAATCAAGTTCAAACAGTACCTCACCTTACATGATAACCATCTGTAGTGTTTGTGTGTGCATGTTCATCTTCGTTTACTGTGTTTCTCTCTCAGGTTTCAATCGTTACTGTAAATACACGTATACCCACTTAATAATTATCCGCTACATTTTATGATATCTCGTACATAGTTTATTTTCTTCCGTATCAATTATTAAGCTAAACTGGTTAGCCTTGAAAATTGAGCAACACAGGGTTGACCGAAGTCTTACCTTTTTCCGTACTTATTTATTAATTATGCACATTTCGTAATATCGTTAAATATTATAAATATTGTAGTAATCTATGGAAGTTATGGAAATAAACATAGATTATTATTAATCAAGGTTTCAATAAAACATAGAGTAAATTTTACAATTCAAAACGGGGACAGTTTCCGTATTTACCCTGTACCTAAAATGGTTACCTTCAGTGTATAGAACGCTTGTGATTATGAACCATAGTTAGTTAAGTTTATAGCTAACATCACTGTATTTTGTGAAACTTTAAATAAAGAGGTAAGGGAATATCTGACCAATGTCTAGTAAAATGTGAGTAACCTATTTCAAATTTAGCGGGTTAAACTTCATCATTTTTCATCACACAACCTCGGGGTAAAAGGAGAAAACAAGGAATGGGGTTAGACAGATATGCAACAGTCAAGTTACATGTAGTTCCGAAAAGTGAGCCAGAAATTAGATTACACTCCAGTCGAACACGAGAAGATAACTCTTTATTCAATAGAGCGCGAATTAACTAAGTGTTAAGTGTAGGTCTCTAAGATAAATTTGAGATAATCGTGGATGTAATAGGACTTAACTACATCGTGTAATAAATAACTTGCTTAGAAGTTTTATATCATGACAAGGAAAGGGACAAGAATAAATCCATTTATCAAGCTAAAGTACAAAAATTACCTATGAATAATAAATAGTATTGGAAATATTTGGAGTAAAAAAATTATAAGCAAAAAACTGTGCATAAGTAAACTAAGTATCGGTTGGTGGTGTAAACGATATCGAGTGACGGATAAGTGTTCGAGCCTTTTCATTTAGGGTATCGGAATTTCACGGTGCGATTTGCATCGATCACACGCGTACTCCGGGCTATCAATTGAAAGTGCAGATCAAAGTAAAGAAAATCAGCGATAAAACTAGTAACGTAAGATCTTTAATTTAATATTCTGTTTTATTTTGAGTGACGGTAGCATATCAAATCCGTCATTTTTCTAGACCGGGTAACCGGGTGGTGTATTGTATAAATTGAAAAAAGTATATAGGAGACAAGTATAGATTTCAAAAATAGCCATACAGGCATTTGTAATTGCTCAACGCATTATTTTCTTCAATGTCTCTTTTATGTGTACGAAAATATTTTCTTATTAGAAAACTTATTAACGTAATTAATCTTAGATTAATTAAATTAATTTACATGCTCGTTGGAAAAACTTACAGTTTACACTACTTGTAGTTTTTAGTTACACAAGTAATTATAAATAGGGGATTATTATTTTGGAATCCATTCTATTTATATATGGAATTTAGGACGATTCGAATTATAAATTAAGGCGAGCCTCATATCAAAATCTTTTTGTTGGTTTATGCTATTTTACCGTTTATTGTAACGGGTTTTCGGTGGTGGCAGGTGAAGCTTGCCCCCAACGAAGTCCAACATAAAAATTAAACCTTGTTTGGGAACATTGACGGTAATTATGAAAATGTATGGCCACTTCTGGACAGGCTGAAAATGTCGGTTGTCTTTCCAGGAGGTTGAAAAACAGAACTGGGCGCCACCCAAAGATAAACTATTCTTCAGGAGGTCTTTGGGTCCATACCTGAACGTACACAGTTTTTCAAACAGGCTGCGTCGGGTGGAGGATAAAATTCAGGGTATTACCTTACGGTAGAAGATGTACTTAAAACTCCCCTTAACAAACAAAATTCCTTCACCAATGATGGATGAAAGTGAATGATTCTCAGTAAATATGAAGTATGTGAAATTATTTAAATTTAACTGATTACGGTTTAATAAAAACGGTACTCGGTAGTAAATCAACTTTTTACTACTTGTCAAAATAAAATTAACTAAATTTTTATACTCGTTTACAGACCAAGTATTTACTAAGTTGAATTGTTATTTTTTGTAGTTGAAATTCATAGAATGTATTTCAGGTTTAACTTTAACTATTCATATATAAAATATGATTTAACAATGCAATTTTCTACGAAGTGAATTAATCAATATTATAAAGACGGTGTCAACTATTACTAATTTATTCTATTAGGTATATTGATCGGATTTTCAATTCTATTTTTGGATGATTTGGTTGACTACTATTAATATAAAAGGCTTTGAATGTAATTTTCCATTTAACATGTGCGGTTTAATACAAACTAAATTATTGTTTATCAAAAATTTTTAAGATTTCAGGAAAGATGAATGGCCGACGATCTAAATCGAATATGGGTGATGAAGAACTTGAAACTTTTATTTTTAACGTGATCTAAATAATAGTTTTTCGAAGTCCGTTGTTCGTTACAGATAAATAAGATGTGACCGTCTAGCTCAGCTGATTAATAGTAAGCAGAAAATGTAACAGCTTAGTTTAGTAAACTCGAACCCTTAGAACATTTATTATTGCAGTGCATTGACAGGCAAGTAAATAATCTATTTCTTCACTTAAAAAGAAAACTTCTAAGAAGTAATTTGCAAAACGCAAAAGACTGAACACACATTTCTCAACTACCTAAATGTACACAACCTACCTTGCATGTATAAGTGAAGCACAAATAGCAATTAACATAGAGCGGCGCTAATTCATTGGTCCCAGTAATAGCTAAGCAAACACAAAAATTATCTCGGCAAAACAATAACTACTGCATTACCTTAATAGCTGACATATTCTAATCGATAATTCTTATCGATATTCAACGGTACTAAATTAATTTACGGACTTAATTACGGTTTTTGTTGGCGGAGTAAAAGGAAAACAACTAATCTTCACATTATTGGCCTCAAAATTAACGTTTAACATAATGATTGAAAAGTATTCATAAGCGAAGTCAAAGATTTAGAGTTACGTGTTTAATTATCAGGAGCTTATGCACATAGTGAAAATGTCACCAGATCTAGTACTAACCGGAAGATTAATTTTTAGGGAGAATACAGAGAAATTATTACGAAATTATGTCAATGTGATTTAATCTTTGTAGCTTATTTAATGGCAGTAATTGGGTTCATAATATTACATTTTAGGAAGTACAGTAAATTGGTATTTGAGTATTAGTACAGATTTCATTCTCTCTCCAATGTTACCTCAGAGTCTAACTAATTATAGCGTTTTGCTAAATACAACTCTATCATAAATACATTTTTCCATCATGGCCATTTCGACTTTATGTGTAAGGTGTGGTATAAATGCTGCAATATTCTGTGGATTACTGGGGAGCTCTTAAAATAGAGGAATCTCTATTTTGAGTGTCCTGTATACCTCATTAGGTAGTGAGAAAACTGGTTACTAATTTAGCTTAGATGCTTTTTTAACGAAATTCGCACACAAATAAAGCGATTTTGAAATCCCGGTGGGTACCGAAAATGAATAAGGTTCATTATTGGACTCCAATTCATTCCGTTGTACACTACGTTAAAATCCCGCTTTTTTTATGTAACTGTTCGTGATTTATAGGCACATTTACGTGTGTTACAAATTTACCACGAAGTTTGAATTCTAGTTCAATTATATTAGTAACCATATTAATAGCTTCTATTCTTACAAATATACATATATTGACATACAGAAAACGCACAATCTAAGATGTTTAAATCACACGTTGTTTAAATAACTTTGACATTTGGGCTGCTTAAGGATAAAGTATCATTAAAAAGTTAGTCCGATTGGTCATCACCTTTATTATTAGTGCTAAAAATCTCCAGTAACAGTACGTAGCAAAAACAGATAATAGTTACTGATTATCCAAATTTAACTAAAAATATTGAAGACGAGAAATTTCCTTTATCAAACATTATAGACGTTTTAAATTTACTAGGGAGAGTCAGTTTATTTTCACTTACATTTAAAATAGTCCTACTGAACAATACCGAGCGCATTTTAGTAGCTACACTGTCATCATCGGTGGTCAACAAAGTATAAATATATGGTACGTGGGAGTATTTTGCATGTTAAAGGATAGCATTGCATTACACTAAACCCCATTATTAAGGAAATGATTAAGAAAATTAATAAATAACAACTAAAACTTCAAATCTCAATTTCTAAGTAAATGGTTCTAAGTGTCCTCCTTTACTACTGTACGCTCTATTACGATAGCCAGAAACCATTTTAAAACGTAATGTGTCCATATCTCATCATAATCTTTGCGTGTTCCCAGAAATCGCGCAAAGCGCCATTTGTCACTGGTTTGTGCTTGTAGTTCTTCATTCGAATCTTTGGAAGGAATTTAATCATTGATGTGTCTCTCCCTCTAAACAAGTGGTTTCAAAACCTGGATAAAATTATAAGCCCTATATTACGAGATCTGTAAATAAAGTACTGAGACTGATATTTTTACAGTCAATCTGGCAACAGTGTAACTCTGACAAGTAGACATATGTTTAGCTGAACAGATGATTAAACAGTGAGAATTAATATTTTTAGTCTATTGTTGTCAAGTGATATGAAAGAAAACTTTTTTCAAAAAGAAGTTTTTGTTGTGCGTTCAAAAATGAGTGAGCCCGTGTGAGACCTGTCATCAAACACAACTGGATGCTGCATTCCCATGGTACACCTTGTCACATTGCACTTCTCAATTACCGAGTTTTTGACAAACAAACAAATACATTCCCGTCGTTTCTCAACCATCCTATTTGCCTGGCTTGAGCCCATGTGACTTTTTTCTGTTACCTAAATTTTAAAACCACCTCAAAGGGCACCATTGGGGAACAGTAGAAGACATTAAAAAACTGTAACCGACCAGCCGAAGGTTGTTCCAGCGTCTGAGTTCCAGCATTCCTATGAAGAGTGGAAAAATCAAGGGAACTATTTTGAAGGAGATAGGCTCCATGTCTGATTATATTGTAAATAAAAACTAGTCTCATTACTTTATTTACAGACCTCGTATGGTTGCGTTTTGCATTAAACTCTGAATGACATTAAACGAAAGTAACTAAAGAAAAATTCTCATTTGAAAGAGTGACACTAGGAAAAATATCAACTTTGTATTGCCGAACTGCATTTTTAAGTATCTCCCAGAAAGTAAAAGGGACATTTAAGAAAAAACTTGTAAAAGGTCCTCATGCCATATAATTTATGTAGATGCAGTGTTACACATGTGCAGAAGTTACAACAAGCTTACGTAGAAAGATAGCAATACCTGGCGTATACAAATAAATATTTGTGAATAACTTTAAGCAAAGTTATCGTGATTATACGACACATTAAAAAAGTTAAAGTTGCACTTGTGTTGTATAATAGTTTAGCAAGCAGCACTAACGGAAGTATTTTTTTTATCCAAGGAGAATTTATAAATTATGAAACACTTTTTACAACTCAATACTAATTATTCATACCATATAATGTGCTACAAGAGCTGTAATTACCTTAAATTCTCACTCATGAAACTTTAAAAGCAGTTAGTTACATTAATTATGTGTATAAACCCGGTTAATTTGGCACAACTTCAAAAACTAGAAAATAAATTGTTACACACATCTTTTCTTTTATAAAATAATTACTGTAACACGTATAAATGCGTTTGTTATGTTCTAATGATTAATGGATTTGATGATTCCCAAGCGCTCGACAAACGCTTTAATATATTTTTTTATATGCCACAAGTAGGAAAACTTATTTGTCTTTCTCCTCAAACGACGCTAAAAAATCCCCTTTTTATAGTTTTCTCACAACCTGTTGCTTTCTTTACCTACAGGTTGTCAAAAAATTGATCCTTTATACAATACATTATTAAGTGCAAGAGGAAGGTAGGAAATTTGTATAACCAAGTACAGACATAAATAAAACTACCAAGGAGAGGTACGATACTTCATGTATTCGTTCTAACCCATACACGCTATTTTTGAGACAAGTGTTTGACTTATGTGATGTCTACAAATACATCGTAATACAAGTAGTTTCAGTAACGCAAATCCTATTTGGTGCACGTAATAGAACTACACGAACAGCGATTAATTACATTTTCAAGACAGTAATTCTATTTCAATTTAAGCGTCTTGGGATATTATAAGTCAATATTGCTAAATTAACCGAAAGCACACAACGTTATTTCAGAGTGTACGTTACTAACCATGTGAGCTTTGTTTATTTCTGATTAATAATACAATAATCATTAGCACTAATGTTTTAAATACAATATAATTTCACAATTCTTTTTTTATAATCATTTATTTCTCTAGGTGTTTCGATACATGTAACACTATCGAGACTGTAACACTGATGTAACACTCATGGAAAAATTAATTGCCTGCCTTACTTTAACTTTCCGGGCATAACTAAAACATTTATTCACAAGTCTGATATTTAGTTACTTGAAAACCCCAATTCTGATCATACAAAGTGCCAGTCTAGTGGTAGGTACGTTGTGCTATCTAAATTAGATAGGCTGGATGAGGTACGTGTTGCATCATGAGGGTCAGGTAAAAAAAATTAAACTACTCAAATTAAAATCAACGAGCTTGGCTCAGCGGTGATTCAGCCCGTTAATATACTATTGTGGGAAAGAACCACCCATAAAACCTACTTTATTCATAAATAAGTAATTGCACAAGTACATTAGTAAATCAAATAACAAAAAAACAAAACAAAGAAGGGGTTAAATATATAATAAAACACCATTAAAATCAGGTCAAAGTGCGTACAAAATTATAACATTAAGAGAAAATGAATAAAAAGCAGTTCAGTTACACAGAAACACAATAATAAAAAACACATGTAGTCACACGCACAATTGGGTCATAAATAATTGAAATCAAAATCATAATAAAAATCGTAATACCAAACATGTCGCCCTTTAAAACCAATCATGCCGGTACCTTTGTTTAGTGAGCACTACAGCACAAAATGCATAAATCAAATTACAATAAATCACACACAAAGAGAAGTCAGCTCGCAGGCAAATAATTCTACTTAAACAAACTGACAAAAAAGGCTCATTAAAACAAAGCCTTACAAGGGTAAGTTATAAATAGATCACCAACATCGTGACCAATATATAGGTTCGAGTACGTTAGAAAAATACAGTGCTCCTTTCTCAGGTTACACATTTATCTCAACAAATACAAACAATAGAAATAAAGATTCGAGGTGTTTAATGGTCTGACTCGGGGGTATGTGCCTACTTGGCAATTGACTTTTACAATTATTAACCAATGCGGTATCCTGTACCCGTTCACCAGCCACATCTACACAAATATAAATGTAAACAACAAACAACAATACTAATTCTCACAAATGTGTCAACTTGATATCTTCGTATCTATCTAATAGAATGCAAACGGTTAAGATTGGTGACACGTATTCTAGTCAACTTAATCTCAAGCAAGGAGTTCCTCAGGGCTCTATATTGGGGCCCTTACTCTTTCCTATATATATAAATGATATGCGTTATTATTTAAATAAATTAAATAATGTATTATCAATTTTCTTTGCTGATGATACCACTCTTACCGTTTCAAACTCTGACTTTGACACTGCACTGTTGCATTTAACCATGCCGAGACATGGTTCAACTCTAACGATCTAGTTTTAAATAAAGATAAAACTCAGAATGGTGTATTTACATTAAGACCCTACATCGCTGCCGGAAGCTATAGTAATGAGTGCATATTCTTAGGCATCAGAATGGACACTAGGCTATCTTGGAACAATCATATAAATCATATCTCGCATAAATTAGCAAAAAACATCTTTGCATTACGCAATTTAGCTACGTCTGTTTCAGCTGAAATTTTAAGGATTGCGTATTTCTCGCTTTGTCATTGCCATATTTTATACGGAATTATTACTTGGGGACACGCCCCGAGCGCAAAAAGAATTTTCGCCTTGCAAAGAAGAGCTATTCGTGTTGTAGATCGTCTGCCATACGCTTCGACTGTAAGCAATCCTTCGTTAAACTTCGTGTAATGACCATGTACTCGTTATTTGTTTTGTTTGTTTATGTTATGTCAAGAATAATATTCCTACTTTTGAAACATATAGTCAAATACATTCTTATGATACTAGGAACAAAGATAACTTACATTGTAATTATGTAAGATTATCTAAGTCACAAATGGACCTAACTTCTGGCTGTTAAATTTTTAATGCACTACCTACCAATGTAAGAAATTTATCTTTTATTCAATTTAAATCCAGTATTAAAGCAGTGTTACTTAAGAACCCGTTATATAATATAAACGACTATTTTGTTATTCATTTTAATCAGTGAAATGTGCCATTTATGTATTTTAGATACTTAACAATTCTGACAAGTGTAAATATTGGTGAAATAAGCTACACAATAAATATTATTATTATTATTATTATTATTATTATTATTATTATTATTATTATTATTATTATTATTATTATTATTATTATTAAATACCAGAGTGAAGGAGCCCGGTACCGTCCTTTAATTTTAGCGAATTTCCACTTACTGAGCCCGAGTACGAATGAGATACCTTCGCAAGGCAATGTTAGATTCTTCTAATACGTTACATAGGCTGGTAAAATGATTATACTTACACTAGAATAAATACTCCCTTAATTAATCACAGACACAACTCGTTAACATACGCGGTTTACCCCCGAAAGAAAAGACTTAGTGTTGGAGAATTCAAAAAAATGTACAGGCAAGAATTATTTTACAATGTTTACATTGAAAATATTTAATTAACCCAGAAATCGATCTGGCTCGATTGACACTCTAACTGTAACTCCCTTTCCCCCGATTTCAAACCTAACTGTTTTAACTCCCGCAATCAACCCACATTTTTCAAAAGTAATATAAAAACCAAGAAACATTAATTTACGTTGGAACAGTTTCATATTAATTATTGCACGACATCTTAATTTTAAAAATATGCATTCGTCCGTAACAACCCTACATTTCTCTCTCCAGTTTCCAAGTAACAAGATACCTTTTGATTGCGGTCTGTACCGCCACAATTACTTATTAAGATAGTGACATTTTTCCATAAATAAAATATTTTGAAAACATTAGCAAATTACGACGTATTAACAATATATTAAAAATCCACTAATTATTTTTTCTATCGTGGTTACAATGGCAATTTGACAAACGTTTTATTCAAAGAAAAAAAAGGTAATCGAGCTTATTTTGTTGCTTTTAGTTTTAGGAATTGAGTAATTTTGGTCTGAACGTATTTATGTGTTTGGTGGTTTTTTTAAACCTCGCCGTTTTATCTATTTACATTCAGAATTTGTCAATATAGATCCACTGTTTATTTTATTTTGACGTCTATTTGTGTCAATTTTGTGCCTGATTGGTTACACCTGATAGGCGAAATTAGTCTTGGCATATTTTCGAATTTAACGATCGATTGGAAATTGCGTAATAAGCCAGATCGATCAGAACATTTCATTTTAGCTTTGAAATATTATTGCAGAACACTACTAACAACGTACTTATTATTTTTTTTATTCAGCATAAATTACAGTTTTGAAGTAGTAAAGTTTAAACCTATGTGAATGTCTAAATACGATTTTAGAGGTAAAGTATTAATAAAATATAACGATTTTATTAATGATATAAGCAATAACCGCTCTATGTTTGAATTATTCAGCAATTAACGAACATTTTCGTTTGAGATAACAATTTATTGTTAAATCAATTTCGTTTATTTTATTTAGAATTTTCTAAATTGGAAATATTTATTTAATTCAAAGTAACAGACATAAATTTACAGGTATACAAGAGACGCTTAAAAAGTATTGAAATTAACGTCTTACGATTTGGGAATTGTCATTTGTACAGAGTGTGTTCAATAAGTTGACGACGACTAGTGTATTTTAGAATTTTCCTTAAGCTTTTGGATAAATTTATTTTGAAGTGTGATTGAATTTGAATGGTGAATGGTTTTACTGCGTAGGTTGCAATCCTGTCTTCCACAGTCAGATAGGATTAATTTACCATCCCGCCTAAGACTATTTACTTTAGCAAAATTTAAGATTGTGGTGGCGCCTAGAGGCATTTTTTCCCGGACTAAGCTTTGTGAGTTGTAGATTTATGGTGTAAGGTCTTTGAAACTACTTTCCAATCATTTTATTGCTTATATCGACCACGCCCATTTCCACTATAGCTGGCTTAGAAACCGCTTATTTCCGTAAGCATACGCGACGCCTGGTGCGGTTTGGACTTGTGACAATGATAATTCGAACTTTTACTTCCAACTCAAACGTTTCTCATAAATAAATAATACATTCTCAGCAGAATTAAATATCACATGCAATCTAAATTATTGATAGCTATGTGACGTTAAATTGAAGAATTTGGATGTTGGTTTGATTGACTACGAGTTCTGTACGGTTATTCCAGCTGCATACAGCCCACCAGTTTTTAAAATTCATCAAAACCAAGGATGTATGTACGATTATTTTCTAAGTAAACATAAAGTTTAACCATTTAGAGTGCAGCATATCTTAATTCCAAACGTATTTTTTGCTTCCATGTACAAGTTAAAATTAATAGTATATTGTGTCACAAGGGCAGAAAATGACCTTTAGCAGCCCGCGGTTATTATTAATAGGTAAGGGCTGCTAAAGCGTTTTCTGCATGTGTGACACACAACTGTTTTTCGTCTGCCAAAAAAAAAAAAAAAATAGAAAAATATAACGAAAATCTTTAATTTTATAAATGCAGACAAAATTTAATAAGAAACTTAACGAATGTACGAATTTATTTATTATAGTAAATAATGTTAAATAACCCTTCAGCACAAATATGGATGGTAATACCAGAATTGATAGGCATTAGGTGTTTGAAGTGCTAGCAGTATGGTGACTTATTTCTACGGACGAAGTTGATGTTACATTGGAATTATCTAGATTAACTGGGAATTCATTTAATTGATCAGAATTATTTAACACTTCAGTTGTGTTTTTTCTACGAGTATTAGGTGACTGTTCTTGGTTTGTCTTAACTTTGTAAGTAACAAATTTAGAGAAACGTTGCTGGCTTCTTCATGCAAGCCTGGTGGAGTATTCGTAAATTATTCATCACTCTCTGAATTACTATTCCTTTTCACTAATTCACACAATCACAATTTTTCAGAATCAAAACGTATTATTATTTTACAGTTTTCATCTCTTGATTCCAGACTTTGATAACTGACGTTTAATGAAAATTTATGTGACAGTCAACGTGAAAAACTACAAAATCGTGTTTCTATAAATATTAGCAGCCCAAGGGACGATAAACATTACTTTCGGTGATATTTTTAGAGTTGATATGATTCATTTTGACACATGGTAGGCGAAACAATTAATAATGATGTTAGCTTGAGATTTTCTTATGTGTTTAATAATGAATTTAATTATAATTGGTCTAGAATTATCAGAATTATCATTACACTTTTCCAAACGGTGACATCTGTCTGTCATGGTATCGTAAAATGTGAAATCTTTTATTTTTGTTTACTGTTTAAAAGATTAATAATAACATATACAACATCTTAATTTTAATTTTCGATTTTGAATAAGATCTTCTATTCGATAATTTAAGTTAATTGCTAAATATTTTCAGACTAGTACGCTTTGGATAACTGTATTTTATAAATGCAAAAGATTTCAGTTTAGATAAAAATTCTCCTTCCTTTGTAATAGAACGAGAAATGTTATACACTATTGCCAAAAATAAACAGTACTGAAACTAACTTGGCGGTGTCTCTACGAGCGCGCCGTCGTATTCACGTAAGTTAGTGTAGACCTGCCAAGTAAACCATAAACAACTAATTAGTAGGCCCCAATTGTTAAAAATGGTGTTAAGTACAGAGCAGAAAGTTTTTCTGGTGCAGCATTATCCTCGCTCATACGGAATCGGCCGAGTCAATGTGATCAATTTACAAAATAGTTTAATAAACGTTCTCTGAGAGATTCCGTAATTTTAAAGGTTGTTGAACGCATTCCTGAGCAGATCTCAACGAAAGACTTGTAACTTGGTTTAAAGAAAACTTCCTGGCAAAGAATCGCGAAGGAGCTGGTTGCATTTTCGTGTGTGGTTCAGGTACACCAACTGTTACATCCTCAGGATTATCGCAGTAGAGCGGAATATCGTATCAGAATTCTCGCGTTACAGTGTGAAAGTTCTAAATTTATGGAAAATCTATGATCAGGCCAAGCAAATTGTGCGCATAAATTGATTTCTGGGATTTTCCAGACCGACGAAGTTGAAGGAGTTCCTTTACATAGTGCAAAAGTGAGTGTTTGGTGTGCAGTTTCGGGACACGGAACCATTGGTCCGTACTTTACCAACGAGAATGGTGAACAAGTCACCAGTGATATATACAAATTTGTATCGCTTTATGCCTGATCTACGTCGATTCTGTATTGCACGTAATTTGGCATTTCGTGGCCAAGTTTTTCAGTAGGACGGGGTAATTTGTTGCTTCCGCAGTTCGTCAAATTCTTCAGGGACCTTTTCAAAACAAAATCATTTTACAATTTACTGAGTCCCCTTATCGTTCACATTCGGCAGATCTCATCATCTCTCAGACGCATACATTTTGGGCATAGTGAAAGACACAGTCTTCAAAAGGTCACCACAAATCATCTATGAATTAAAGTATGCCATTGGAGCCTTTTTCACAGAACTGAGATAATCTTTATTTGATAACATGACGACTAATTTGGAGCGTGTGCACATTTAGAACATGTAATAAAGTATAAATAATACGATTTATTAAATAAATCAAAGTATTACAAGTTCGGTACTGTTTATTTTGGGCTATACTGTATTTAGATAATATGGTTAAATGCTAATTACACCAACACTTATTCTACCAGTTTCAATGATCTGCGCTTTTATCATACACCTGATATTTACCGGGTGGACCAATAAGCCGATCTTCCGGTTATATCTCAGGAACTATTTAATCGTACAGCTTTGGGAAAAAATTCCTAAGTAAAAACGGCCAAGGGAAATCGCTGGAAATAACTTTCAAGTTTCCAGCTTCACTGATAGAGGGCATAATCTATAGAAAAATTTAAAAACAATTTTTTTTATAAAATATGTCCAATCATAGTAGGTATTAAAT
The DNA here is from genome assembly GCA_036346205.1 of Vesta saturnalis. Lineage (NCBI taxonomy): Eukaryota > Metazoa > Arthropoda > Insecta > Coleoptera > Lampyridae > Vesta > Vesta saturnalis. Next base: position 171,218 of record JARFJB010000034.1, read on the forward strand.
AAGTAAATTAGAATGATGCATAATATCTGCACAAATTTTGTTAAATGCTTTTTTCTCTATTTTTTCAAATAAAGAGTGGGGGAGAGTGGGGAATGTTTGTATGAATAATGCCTATAACTTTGGTTTGGATCAACCTATTTTAACGAAATTCGAATAAAAAAAATTAAAATTTGTCTGTGTTACAATTTTTAAATGGAAACACTTAAGTATTGTAAATTAGAACGGAAACTGATTAAATTCGTAACAAAATGGCGCAAACCGCTTGTCCATATCTTTTATCTAACTCGAGATATAAGTAAAAACGCGTAAACATACGTAACTAGCATTGGCTCACTCTGTATTGTAACTTAAAATAACAAAATATATGAAAAGAAGATCACACGCATTAAAACTTAATGTCCAGTTAAATGTTCAAAATGTTTTCATTCATTGTCCACACAAAGACGTAATCTATCACGTGTAGACACAACAGCTGCTTCAATCTCAGCTATGGATATACCATTCATTGCGTTTCTAATGCGTTGTTTCATGTCTTGTCGCATGGTTGGTCGAGTTTGAAGGACTAATCTTCCCCATAGATAAAAGTCTAGACATGTTAAGTCTGGAGATATAGGTGGCCATGGAAATATACTTCCCTTTGCTATCCATTTATATGGATATCTTAAATTCAAATAATCTCTAACTCGCCTGGAAAGGTGCGCAGGATACCCATCATGCTGAAATATCACATCTCTTGTTGTTTGTAAGGAAATGTCTTCTAATAAAATAGGCAATTCATTTTTCAAAACATTTAAATATGTGTCGCCATTTACAGTTTCTTCAAAGAAATATGGTCCTGTGATATTTCCATCAACTATACCACAACAAACATTAAGACTCCAGCCAGCTACCTTGAAGCTGCACTTCGTCCATCCAGTGTGGATTTTCTTCAACTCAATAATGTATATTATGCAGATGAACACCCCTCCGCACTACTAAAGGTGGCTTCGCCTGTCCACAAAATATTTGATATGATATGCGGTTGTTCTTCCAACATACCTAACATCTAATTTCAATAATCCAGCCTTGCACCAAAATCCCCTTCATGTCAAGGTTGGTGCAGAACTACAGGATAAGGATGCAGTCTAAAAAACATAGAAAAACAAATATTTTTAAGGAATGAATGAAATAATTAAAGTGCCATGTTGCCGTTTTTATCGCAATACGAAAATAAAAACGGTTGAATCTAAAATTTAAACAGGATTACAATTTTCAAACTTAAACGTGCAGTTCATAATAAAAATCACAACTAAAGCAACAACATTGCTTACATTATCTTCGGTCAGACCTACACCACGTGGTTTATAACAAGTACGATGAAAGCTACCAGTTTCTCTTAATCGTCTTGCCTTTCTTTTAAATACTTCTTTGCCTCCTGTCAGTATATCTTATGGCATATATACGTGAGGCAATAGCGGCATTTTGATGGCATTCGAAATAAACTCCAATCATATCAAACAATTCGGCATTTGATATACTCATTATGAATTACTGCTGATTATTTACTGATATTAGTAATATTAGGTAATATCTAATTAAGAAAGGTTATATCCCAGCTAACACTTCTTAAAAAGATTGTAATATTTTTGCTACTGTTAATAAATAAACAATTTGGAGACCCTGTCAACTTTATTTCGCAGCCTTCTTAGTGTAACAAATTCTAAAAATACTGACATTTTGAAATTTCAAATTATAACATACAGTGAGTCAATACTAGTTACTTATGTTTACGCGGTTTTACTTATATCTCGAGTTAGACAAAAGATATCGACATGCGGTTTGCGCCATTTTGTTACGAATTTAATCAGTATCCGTTGTAATTTACAATACTTAGGTATTTCCATTTAAAATGTTAACGTATACAAATTTAAATTTTTTAATTCGAAAGTGCCCTATCTACGATAATTAAAACTAAATGCAATTGTTTTATAGTAGATGCAATTTTTCATCTACGCCCTTTCGAATGAGAATAATTTCGTTAAAATAGGTTAATCCAAACCAAAGTCATAGGCAGTTATTCATACAAACATTCCCACTCTCCCCACTCATTATTTGAACAAATAGAGGAAAAGTATTATACAAAATTTGTGCAGGTATTATGCATCATTCTAATTTACTTATTTAATACCTACTATGATTGGACATATTTTATAAAAACATTGTTTTTCTATAAAGATTATGCCTCTAGAGGTAAAGCTAGAAACTTGAAAGTTATTTCCAGCGATTTCCTTGGCCGTTTTTACTAAGGAAATTTTTTCCCAAAGCTGTACGATAAACAGTTCCTAAAATATAACCGGCTTATTGGTCCACCGGTACTTATTGCAATACATAGCAAGTAGTATAGCTATAGGGATCCTGACTCACTTTTGTCACTAGATTTGTCACCAGATTTGGAAAAGTTACCACAAAAGTTACTAGTTTCAAGGTCGGTAACATTGCCTATTTCAAGGGGTAGCAACCATGCTGTCAAGGCCACGTGGTTGGTAACCCTGTTTCTTCAAGGCCATGTTGTAGGAAGGGTTGGTAACCCTACTAAATCTCTTCAAGGCCACGTTGTAGGTTGGTAACCCTGCCTCTTCAAGGTCATGCTTGCACGAGTCCTTCAAGGTCAGTAACTGGAAAAGTCACTAGAAAAGTTACTAGATTATTGATTGTCCACGTCAATTTTAGGTTATCCCCTGCATCTATTCCTGAAGGTCATTGCCCTCGGTCTCAAGCAAGTCTATACATGTTTCAAGGCCACGCCCCCAGTGCCCTCAAGTGGTTTCCCAAAACAGGTAGACGTTTCCTAAAACAGGTAGCCGTTTCCTAAAACAGGTAGCCGTTTCTAAAACAGGCAGCCGTTTCAAAACAGGGTCCGTTTCAAAACAGATAGCTGTTTCGCAACCGTTTCCATATGAGAGAACGAAAGCGATTCATTGTTCAGGTCGAAAATAGATTGTTAAATACACTTCTAGGAAATCAAGAACAGAGACGATGCATTGTTCAAGCCGACGGTTCAAGGTCTATGCTTACAATTTTCAAGGTAAAAGAACAAAGGCGATTCATTGTTCCGTTATAATTTCTAAAAATGGATTGTTATCTAAACACACTTCGATTCTGAGAAATCAAGAACAAAGGGGGCCCATTGTTCAAAGTCTATGCTTACAATTTTCAAGGCCACATCAGAGAAGAAAGACGATCTATTGTTCAGGTCGAGTTATAAAAATAGATTGTTATCTACATCTCAATACTAGAAAATCAAGAACAAAGACGATCCATTGTTCTAACCAACGCTTCAAAGTTTATGTTTATCATATTCAAGGCCACATGAGAGAATAAAGACGATTCATTGTTTTGGCTGAGTGATGGCTTCTGAAATTCCATGAAATCAAGAACAAAGGGGCCCATTGTTCAAAGTCTATGCTTACAATTTTCAAGGCCACATGAGAGAACAAAGACGATCTATTGTTCAGGTCGAGTTATAAAAATAGATTGTTATCTACATCTCAATTCTAGAAAATCAAGAACAAAGACGATCCGTTGTTCTAACCAACGCTTCAAAGTCTATGTTTATTATATTCAAGGCCACATGAAAGAACAAAGACGATTCATTGTTTTGGCTGAGTCATAGCTTCTGAAATTCCAGGAAATCAAGAACAAAGGGGGTCCATTGTTCAAGCCGACGCTTCAAAGTCTATGCTTACAATTTTCAAGGCCACATGAGAGAACAAAGACGATTCATTGTTCCGTTATTCTAAAAATAGATTGTTATCTCAATTCTAGGAAATCAATAACAAAGACGATGCATTGTTCAAGCCGACGGTTCAAAATCTATGCTTACAATTTTCAAGGTCACACCTCTGAGAAATGAACAAAGACGATCCATTGTTCTGGTTGATTTATAAAATATATTCTTATCTAAATACACTTCGATTCTGAGAAATCAACTTTCAAGAACAAAGGCGATCCATTGCCAACGATTTAAAGTTTATGCTTACAAGGTCACACCTCTGAGAAATGAACAAAGACGATCCATTGTTCCGTTATTTTAAAAATAGATTGTTATCTCAATTCTAGGAAATCAAGAACAAAGACGATGCATTGTCAACGCTTCAAAGTCTATGCTTACAATTTTCAAGGTCAGATGAGAGAACGAAGACATTCCATTGTTCAGGTCGATTGTTAAATACACTTCTATTCTAGGAAATCAAGAATAAAGACGATACATTGTTCAACGGTTCAAAGTCTATGCTTACAATTTCTAAGGCCACACGAGAGAACAAAGGCGATTCATTGTTTTGGTTGAGTCGTAGCTTCTGAAATTCTGAGAATAAAGACGATGCATTGTTCAGACTGATTAGGTCATCTAACAAGTAAAATATTTTTTTATAAAACTACCGCAATATACGGATAAAAAATCGATTTAAGTAAATATACATGGGACTTAACATTTTGTAATACCTTTGCTGGATCATGTAACATTACTCCAACCATATGTAAACATGCTCATTTCGTAGTGTTTAGTCGTAGTGCGGTTGTGGACAAGTAAAGGCATGAAAAAAGCAATAAAATCACACCTGGATACTTCATGCAATAACAATATGAATAATAATTTAACATTTTGTTGTTCATGCTGTCAAAATAGTGATGGTAGTAGTAGTAGTAGCAAAAATGAAGAGAAACAAGATGAAGGTTATTCCGACTGGTCATCATCATTTCAACATAGGGCTGAGGTGTATAAACAGGCAGCTAATGAATACTTAATCGATTGTGCTTCCTATAACCTATCGAACGATACGCATATTGAAATTGGATACAGTACACACCTTAACCTTGCACCAGTAGTGCGTATAAGATGTGGCAACAGCGTGGTATTAGACGTGAAGGAATGGAATGAACTTCTAAGATGGTATTCATACGTAGAAATACAATTTTTCCGATCCCAAGAAATTGAAAGCCAAATTGATTGGTCACATGTAAACGAGGAGGATATAATACATGAGCAAGATTACGAATCTCTATCTAGCAATCTAGGTATTTATTACAATTGGGAATTAATTAAAGGATATGAGAGAATTTTGAAAACTGTTATGATAGAAAACTACAACTGTTGTTCGTGTACATTCAATGCCCACCATGTAGAAAAACTATTCGATTTGAAGGATATAATAAGCTATTGATTGGAATTTCTTGAATCTTACAATCTGGTGTGTTTCTATGAAAGTGGTTGACTACCATCGTTTTCGTGAGAAGAAATTCGGTGATGATGACATTTATAAAGACATTCATGATGTTATAAATGCCAAATATAATATTAATTCACATAACACTGTATGCTTAATGGAAATATTGTACTATCGCCCTGCTTATCTAATGTATAGCATTTACTAAAAATAAAGTTTTTACACTCTCGATTTTAGGTATAAATACCCTGCCCTATCCCTCAAGGTGAACAATGATAGGTAAGAAGCGGAAGAGTGCAGGTGGTTTAGTGAATACGCTAATCAATAAACTTCCGGTGGAATTGCATTTACCCGGTTACCAGTATTGTGGTCCCGGTACAAAATTAGAGAAACGACTAGCACGCGGTGACCCCGGTATTAATCAATTAGATGCGCAGTGCAAACTGCATGATATCAGTTATAGAGACTACCAAGATTTAGAAAGTCGACATAGAGCAGATAAAATTTTAGAAGAAAAAGCTTGGGAACGCTTTAAATCGGCAGACGCAACGTTAGGTGAACGAGCTGCAGCTTTAGCAGTCGGTACCACCATGAAGGCAAAAAGAAAATTTGGAATGGGGTTTAAACGTCGGTCCAAGAAGAAGAAGAATGGTGAAAGTTTATTGCATGTACGAAAAACAATAGCTAAAGAAATGAAAGCTAACGGAGATTTCACCGACACAATAAAGTCAGCACTGTCAACGGCAAAACGTGTAGTAAAAAGGTTGGGGGGAAAGAAAAACATTAAAGTTCCTAGAGTAATTCCCTTACCTAAACAAGGAGGTGTTTTACCATTTCTTATTCCGTTATTCGCAGGATTATCAGCAATCGGTGCTTTAGCTGGCGGTGCATCGGGAATTGCCAAAGCAGTCAATGATGCAAAAAATGCCAAAAAATTGCAAGAGGAGACATCGCGCCATAATCGTATGATGGAATCGATCGCTGGTGGCGCATTTTATCTAAAACCATACAAATCTGGTGGTGCATTATACTTAAAACCGTTTCCAAAAAACTGAGTAGATTACCCGAAAGAGCGTTAACAGATATTGATTTAAAGAAATACACAAAAGATGTACCATACTTTAGGGCATTTTTATGAGAGATAGCCTGCCTAAATTACCACAGAAAGATGAATCTGGAATCATCAACTTAGATAGTCAAAGCGGACCGGGTACACATTGGGTTTGCTACAAAAAGCGTGGTGAAAAGGTATGGTATTACGATAGTTTCGGTAATCTTCGACCACCAGTTGAAGCGATTAACTACTTTCGGGGATGTAAAATTTATTATAATTATAATCAAGATCAGGAATTTAATAGCATTATTTGGGCACCTATGCCTACAATTTATATATAAATAATCGACATAACCTTACATTTTCTCAGTTATATCAATAACATTCAGTTTAGAAGGTGTTGGTAACATAGCTAGCTGCAACTTCTACCCACCGATAGAGCTAGATTTGGAGAAGAAATACGTTGTTGGCATTAGAAACATTTATACGGGCAACGATAGATTTAATATTAGAAAAAATTCATCTCATTTGCGAGTGATTAATATTCCACACGGTGCCTATGAGTTAGATGAAATTAGTGCTTACTTGAAATCAAAGATACCCACAGAAAAATTTTTCATTAGGGCAAACAACAATACGCTTAAGTGTGAGATAAACAGTTCATTTGAGATCGATTTTACTAAAGAGAGTAGCATTGGTCGCATGCTCGGGTTTGAACCTAGAATATTAAAAGCGAATATCTTACACATCTGCGTTAGACATCCAAATAATTAAACACACTAATCTACACGTAGAGTGCAACATTATAAAGGGATCTTATCGAAACGGTAAACCTGCAAAGGTAATATACGAAATTGACGTTTCCGTACCCTCGGGCTATCGTTTGGATAAAGTTCCAACCAACACTCAATATTTAGAAATAAACACAGACATAATCAGTAATATAACAATCAAATTGACAATAAAAAGGGTGAGTTAATAGACTTGGTGAAAGTGAACCATTCACGGTACGCTTAGAACTAAAAGAACATGGGTCTGCGAATTAATCACAGGACAATTCCATCTTCATACAAAAGACCCAATCAACCCTCATTGCAGTTAATATTTGCAGAGAAATACTTTTTAACATCAATTGGATTGAAAGTTCTGAGTGACCAAACAATTAAACGTGTTTCAAAGCGTACATTTTAATAGAATTAATGTATCTCTAAGAAATGTTAAATTTGTTGAATGAAGTTTACTTGTATGTCTATCTCTTTTGCACAGTGATGTGTTCAGCTTACACACATCGCAACCTGAAATTAATTTATCGCTCTGTATGTATTCATCTAAAATATGTAATGTTTTATTGAACAATGGGTTTTCTTTGTTAATAATGCATTTGCATTCTTAAAAATTTGTAGGAATGTAAAAAATTCAAGCTAATAAAGACTTTCTTTGTATAAAATACACAATGCATCGCATTATTTAAAATTATTTTAATAACTTTAAAACTTATATACTACTTAATAGACTTTAATGAAAAAAAAAGGTTTCGCTATAAATAACAATAGCTTTGCATTATGTATGTAATTTAAAAATGCAGTATTTAATGTGAACAAGGATTTTCTTTGTATAACAATGAAAGCTTTTATAGTGCCTTCTTAAAAATATGAATTAAAAACTGTAAAAGGCATAATTAATAACAATTAATTTTATAGGTTTGAAAAGAAATTCATACAAAAGACATCATCCCTTTAGTAAATCTTTAATTACTCATCAACCCTCATTGCATCTACACAATGACCGAATCATTAAACATCTTTCAAAATGTACATTTTGATGATGCTATAATTAAATCAGATATTCACACCTATCTTCCGTATGGCTCTTCTAAGTATGGACCTTCCGAAGAAATACGCATTTTAATTCAAAGTCAGGATCTAATTACAGCTACTTATGATAGTTTTCTACATAGAAGGTAAGCTGAAAAAGAAGATGAAGGAAAATCATGCAACTTAACCAATAATTTCCCCAACTTCCTTTTCGAAGAGATTCGTTATGAGTTAGGCGGTCAAAGAGTGGACGTTTGCCGAAATCCAGGCATAACATCTACACTTAAAGGATATATTTCTTATACGACAAGCAAGAGCAAAGCATTAAGCCATTTGGGGTGGTCACCAAAGAATGAGGAACCATTACAAGTAGAATTCGATGAGAGAAATGGCGAAAATCCTTTACAGTATGCATACCATTGAACCACATATTTGGAATAATGGAGGATTATCGTCAAGTGATCGTGAATATGCGTCAAGAGTTGATTTTAATTCGATCTAGAAGCGATACAAACTGCTACTATGGTGACGTTGATGCGGAAATAACCCTAAATAAAATTCAATGGAAAACTTAACCCTTAGTGATGCCGCGAAACTAGACTTGTTTGAAGGAATAAATAAGAATTCTATTATTACTGTCCCATTTCGTCAATAGGAGTTATATGAATTACCTGCTTCAAAACAAGCAACCTCTGATATATGGCCAATAAAAACTTCAACGCAACTGGAAAAACCACGCTGGATAATTGTTGCATTCCAACAAGGTGAAAGGTACACAAAGTCTGCAAGAGCCAGAAATTTTGATCACATTAACATGAAAAACTTTAAAGTACATCTGAATTCCTAGTATTATCCCTATGAAACAATGTATTTGAACTTCAGTGCTAACCAATACATACCTGCCTATAGCAATTGTTTGAACTTCCGATGTGACTACTATGGTGAAGATGCGTTATTCAACTACACCGAATTCAAATCATCTCCAGTATTAGTAATAGACTGTTCTAAACAGAATGAATCCTTAAAAAACTCAACAGTAGACATCAAATTGGAAATGGAATCTCTAACACCTTTCGATAATGGAATCGTTGCCTATGGTCTTATTCTCCACGATGCTATTGTGCAATACAACCCACTCACCGTAGAAGTGAAAAAATTATAATCTGTATTATATAAATAAAAATGTAATTATTCGTTTAGTTTCATTTCATCCATCAAAGATGAAAGTAGTTGCGCAGAAACAAAAACTTCCAATTCAAAATCATGACTTTGATGAAAAGTCTGGTACTTCAAAACATGGTGATTTACTTCCTAATAGTATACGTGGCATTATATGTGGCCCCTCCAACTGCGGCAAAACAAACGCATGGATTAGTTTTCTTACTGAGAAATATGGTTTGAAATTTAAAAATGTATACGTATACTCCAAGTCACTCAATCAAAACAAGTACAAACTTTTACAGAAAATCCTACTTCCGATAAATGATATAGGTTACTTTACGTTCAGTGATAATCAATATGTGATTGGGCCGAATTGTGCAAAAGCAAACTCTACTTTTATCTTCGATGATATCGCCTGTGAAAAGCAAAATAACATAAGGGCATATTTTTCTATGGGTAGACATAACGATATTGATTGTTTCTATTTGGGTCAAACTTACAGTAAAATTCCAAAGCAATTAATTCGTGACAATGCGAATCTAATTATATTATTTGAGCAAGATGAATTAAACCTAAAACATGTGTATGAAGGATCATATAAGCCCCACCATAAGCATGACTTTGTTTCGGGATGTGTTCAAAGTGCTGGATAGATCGTTTGGGTTCATAGTCATAAATAAGGATGCTGAAGTCAATAATGGTCGCTATAGGAAAAGGTTTGATGTATATATAATACCTTAACCTGATTTCAGTGGTTTAGTAGTTACACATTTAGGTATTAACAGCCATTTTGATTCAATGGATAATAAGGAAATGATATTAAAGCGAAAAATTATTCAGGCTCGTAAAATAATACAGCAGAAATACAACAGTCTTAAAACTGCCCGCATTGATAATGAAAGAACGTTTGAAAGTACTTATAAACCCCTAATAGAACCTCTAACTGAAATAGCGAATAAAATGGACCCTGATAAAAAAACAAAGGAGTCCGTTAAGCCCAAAAACCCGCCTTTGTTCATATTTCGAAGAAAGCATGCTACTACTAGCCCGCCACGCTTCGTTTCACCAAGGAAGAGTGCTACAAGCCCCCTAGCTCAGCTTCCGTTTTTTCAAATAAATCCCCCTCCTCGTACACCACCTTTCCTAGAAACATCTGTCGTAGGAGAGATTACTGCCGAGGAACCTCTTAGTATCGCAGGTGATTCCTGTAATGAACCCATTTCTGAAGAATTTCTCGAGCAGTACCACGAATTACCTCGTATATATGTTGAACGTATTATGAGGGATCTTGAAGGTGCTATTGATCACACTTATGGAGTCCACTACGACGCAAAACAGACAAATGGACAATTGGTAATACCCCCATCATAATTAAAGGAAAGGATATGATCATTAATGGTGTCACGTATAAAGGGACTCCAGGTTTATATGATCTGCTTATTACGAATGAACCCGATTTAAATCTAGTAAATTCAAAAGATAGAAAGAATTATAAAGGTATTTTAGTAGCTACGAATGTTGCAAGGCGAGATTATGATGTAAGTGGACAGATTCGAGGAAGCCGCAGCAAAAAGTATACACAAATAATTAAACCCTTGCTGTCATCACCCACAACTCAGGGAGGTGGAGCTATGTTTTCTAAGGAATTAACACCGATTGAATATAAGTATTGGAATGATGTACATGAACTAATTCGTAATCTAGAAGTATTGTGGGCAGAAAAATTGGCTGGAAACACAGGTGTCGTAAATGATATAATATCAATTGTAGAGGAATTGTATGAAGATGGATACATTGAAAGACCAAACACTCGTTTTCTGAACAATATAAATCAGAATGGATTGATGTCGACATATCATAACTAAAATGCCCCTTGATAAATTTGGACGGTCACATGCCCTGTATCAATTTAAGAAATTAACCTCTCAGTTTTAACTTATTGATGATAATCAATTCGATATCGAGAATAAGAGACTCAGCAATGTTGCCAACTCCATAGATCCTCAAGATGTCATCACCAAGCAATACTATTTATCGACAAGGTTGAATTTGGATGGAAACCGTTTGACACAGTTGGCGGATCCGGAAGAAGAAGGTGATGCTATAAGTAAAGGATACCTTGATTTTTGTCTGCAAGCAGTTCAGAAAGCTGTTAAAGGAACTATAACGCTTATCTAGTGTTGGAGGAAAAACTACATCAACTTAAAGAAATTGTGGACCATGTCCAAATTACAACTCGTCAATGAATTGCACAAACCCGCAAGAAAAATTTTAAACGAAGGCGCACAATAATTAAGGGATATGATGACCTCTGGCAAGAGATTTGGCCGAATTTAACACATATGCCAAACAAAATAAGGGCTATAAGTATATTTAGTAGTTATTGACTGTTTTTCGAAATACTTGTGGACCAAAGGATTAAAAACAAAACGGGCTTGAAGTTGCCAAGGCCATGCAGGCAATCTTCAAAACGGGCCGGAAACCTTCCAATTTGCAGACAGATGCAGGAAAAGAATTCTACAATGACCATTTCACTAAACTAATGCAGCGTTATGAAGTCAACCATTACTCCACCTATAGCACAAAGAAGGCAGCAATTGCGGAACAAGTGATCAGGACCGTTAAGTCTGCTCTATATAAGTCATTCAGCCTACAGGGTAAATATAAATGGATTGATACAATTGATAGCGTAACGATGGATTATAACAATCGTAAGCATAGAACTACAGAATGAAGCCCAAAGATGTCGGTAATCATACAAGGCTAGAGGCTTATACTCACATAAAAATAGTTGATAGGAATCGTTATTGTGTGGGTGACATAGTACGAATCAGTAAGTTTAAAAGTATTTTCGCTAAAGGATACACCCCCAATTGGTCAAGTGAACTATTCAAGATTGTGAAAGTTTGCATTACTAACCCAACCACTTACATGTTGGAGGACATGAAAGGATCACCTGTACGGGGAGGCTTTTATGAACATGAATTAGAGAAAACAAAGTATCCGGATGTGTACCTTGTGGAAAAAGTGCTTACATCATCTTATATAGTAAACCTAAAGTATTTCTATAATCGTTTAAATTACTAGACGGCCATATTCCCGAATCTGGTCCACATGTCCATCCCAAGCAGGAATCACCTTTCTCAATGTTTTCCAAAATCCAGCGGTAAATTTTGTGGTGTTCCTCATTTTCCCACGGTTGAAACTTATATGTAATGTTTTGTTCTAATAATACTTCAATTAAAATAGAGGCACTTGTAATTAGCATAATATGCTGCTGTCTCGATACATTAACTTATGATAAAGAAAGTGTCTTTATAAACAATATTTTGTACGCTAGCATTTGTACACAATGAATCACCCCATAATAACTTGTATATGTACATTTTAAGGGTATGTCACCAAGTAAATTCATGCCATCTAAAATCCTATTTACATCATTAGAAGTTAACGAACCTTTATCGGTACACAAGTTCGTAAAACTTTTAATGGTATTGTCTAAGCTAATTTTTCTATCAAATAATGTCTTAATAATTACTTCATTTGCACACTTTGAGTTTATAGCACACCAGTTAAAACACTCATCGGGAATAACAATATTTTGCAATATATTCAATATAAATGTATAGTTTTCAGGAGAGGTCAAAAACGCTTCAGGTACTTTTGTAGATTTGATCACTACTGCACTGCAGCTCTTCCTGCAAGCTGTCCTGAAGACTGCTCATTGTTTACTGAAAGTTGTACCCCAGGGTCTAGTATCAGTGAAATCAAAATTTACTAAGCGTTTATCATCATAAGGATTGAGTATGACTTTATTTTGTTTAATGGTAAACACATCATGTTTCTTTGATCTTATGAGATGTTGATAGCGCCTTATTACGCCACCATCAAATAAAACCTGTTTATAATCATTAATCGTGATCTGCCTCGCGCTTGCTTGCGTAGAACCCTTTGATTTTTTTACAACCCTTTCATCAACCGCGTAAGCATACATTTTTGCGCGAAGTCCTACAAATTCAACCATAATTTTGCCATGATTTTCATCCTTCATTAAGCCGGGAACCATTTTATTTACTAATGGAAGTCCAAAGATGTTGTCGGGACTATAATCAGATGTATCGAATTTATCAATGCCCTCTTTAATACATTCATAGATATCAGGAACCGAAAAGGCGTATATGAGACTATCCGTATCCGTGTACAAGAGCTTAGCACTATTATGGAACTTGGGTAGCGTGTAACCGTAATGAAAATTATATAAAAAGTTTTGAAACGTCTAAAACACTGAATCCTGCATATATAGGTTTATTGAAATATACTTCAAGCTTATTCATTTGAATGATAAGCATATCATTGTCAAATATTGTACAACTATGAAAATTTGGTTTTGATATGTAAGCACGAGCGACCCTCCCATTTCGTTACTAGCCGTATATCCTTATGCTTACGTACATTTTCCATCAGCTTCCGAAAACACTATTAATCATTAATTTATAGAAATTTTTATCGAATTCATTTTGAGATTGCTGACGCATGGCTGTATTTAAATCTATATATTTTTTAACCATAGGGACTGTTTAAAACGTAATATACGGTGTACTTTTACCAACTTCAATCCATATTTTAAATATACTTTTAAATTTCTGTAATGAATTACATAATTACGTTTTGGATACAAGGTAAGCAGTAATTTTTCATTTTGGAATCAGGCGTGGGTGGAACCATATGTTCGGGTGCCAGCGGTAGATCACTGTGACTCTCATGTAATTCTATAGGATAGTCTAAATCACACTCGACTATATAACCAATTTCCGAATCATCAGGATGGTTTATTAAATCTAAACTTTCAAATTAGCTTCATCAACAAAAGAAAAATCGCCAAATGGTAGAAATTCTGACATGGCGGCTCCATATAAATTATTCACGTCGTAGTACATTAAATACACACTTTCGGAGGTGGATCAAATTTTTCCCCATGTACTTATTGTTAGCTTTAGCATACCGATTTGAACATTGAGCTACACCACCTCTAATCCTCTCTCAATAAACATTAACATATCAATGTCTGTAAATAATTCTAACTTTACTTGTGTAATTTTAAGCATAGCATCGAATGCTAAACCGGGAGCTGTATAATAATGCAGAGGATCAAGGTCGTAAGTACTTAAACAAGTTTGCCGAAAGTTCTCGAAAATATCTGCTAAAAGTACAACGTCTGTTTTTAGATACAAATCGAGTATTCCCCTAACGATTTAATACTAAATTTGTTCCAAACGTTAACCGCATGCGCAAAACTCTCATCACTGATTCCCTCATTATTAAGATGACTGAAAAATGCTTCTTTGGGCGGGAGCGTGGTCTCGTTTAATTTATCCCACGTATCAATATACTCATAAGGAAACACACCTTTGCGAACTACTAGAGAAAATTCCTCCTCATTGTTGCAACTAGCGGGAAATAATTTTTACTATCCTCCAAATAGTCTGACAACTTTTCAATACTACTACTCATAAATCTGAAAGAGTCAATAAATCTAAACTTAATTTTGGTGCTTTCCATTACCTTCGTAAAATCTTTCTTTGTTTATGGGTAGCAGTGAAATCAAACCGGGAACACTAGCCAATTCTCTAATGATGAAATGAGAATCATAACCTGATAAATTATGGAATACAACTGGCAGAATGTGGGAGTCTGTATAGTTTAGGTTACATGCCTGGTGCGCTGCCCCCCGAAATGTTCCTGTAAGATGATTATGGTCTCTAACTTTTATATCAGAGTTAGTAAATGGATTCCGGCAAATGTGACAAATCGTGGCGCTTTCAAATTGCTCAACCTGACTGAGACTTAAAGTACCCATTGGAATAATTTGATTGATTATTTCGGTAGCCCAATGTGCAATACTTTGAAGCTCGTTAACAAACCATTGAATGCAATCCTTTCCTCTATAAAGACTAAATCGGGATAAAGAATCATCATATGAACACTTCAAATAGTAAACAATACTGAAAGGTGTGTGTTTGGGGTGAAATAGAGTATTACTTTCGATACCATTTGCACACTCCTCTAAAATACTTTCTAAATCAGCATAAATGACAAATGGCACCTTTTCCTGGAATGCAAAATTTTTGAACTGTAAATTCATTTCCGCTTCGGTAGGCAGCTAGTAGAGCATTGATTAAGTTGCTGACAATGAGTGGTATGTTTTTGTAGAAGGCGATCTGAAGAAAAATTGTTTCAAGCATCGGTAACAAATAAATTTCTTGCCCTTATAATTCGATATCTGTTTTGAAAATAAAGCTGACATATTTTTAATCCATGTGAAATGGTATACAGTGTTATCCGCGGCCGAAAGTATTAAAAGATTTATGGGTTCTTTATCGCTTTGCTGATTACTCAATACAAAGGGTACAACTTTTTACCATTTATGCAGTACAAATTAATTGCCAGGTTGTTTAGTTTCTCAAATTTTTTACATCATCCAGCTGAATGGGAAGTGAATTGAATCAAACTTCAAAACGTCTAGAAAATGAGGATAACTTTGCACCCTTTCCGTATTACGCTGCGGCCCACAGGAAGCAAAACTCATCGTTATTTTTAACATTAACAACAGCATGCTTTACTTCTATGAAGCGTGGAACTTTAACATAAGTTGAACAACCACCTCTAAATGGGACATAGCTATTAATATTTACTTTTAAATCTAAGACTTCATGTACTGCCCAACCGGAATCCCTTTCGAAAATTTTATCCGTAACTTATCATACACGTTTTCATTGTACCAGACACGTATATTGGTTGAAATATCAATAACGCAATTTTATGTGGCAAAAGTCTTCAACTCAATACTATGATTTTGGGGTTGCATAAAATTGCAGCCTAAGACCACATTTACCTTTAGCATAGATTGCCTTAACATTAATTTCACCTTACCTGCAAAACTATTATATGTGTTTAGTAAAAATATCAAAGGGTCCTTAATGTTTGACATATTGACTATAATTCCTGTTAGCAACCTACCACTAAAACATGAGTCTAGGGGGTACCAACGTAATTTATGCATACCTTTTTTATTAACAATTCCACTACCAACTTTCTTTGAAGCGTTCTTTAACCGTCTCAATCTAACCAGATAGCACTTGAGCAATGCTAAATTGTTCTCAAGCTTAAGCAGACTTTCATTGGTCTTCATAATAAATTTTATGTTTAATTATATCTTGCAATAGCTTGATATTGGTGTTAACTATACGGATGTGCCTCAAAATTCCTTTTTGTTTTCAATAAGGAACAATACGCTTTGTTAAATTAACCATCTCACTACTACTTGGCATACTCATAGCTAGCAATATGAAGCACACACGTAATAATGAACTTTTAACAAATTGCTCTTCACAACGGTTCTAGTCACGATTGTAAAAATATGATGCACAGACTGGTAATTAAGCAATAATAGTTACTCTTTACGTTTAACAAATTGCTCTTCACAACGGTTTACAATAAAACTTTTAGTCAGGATTGTAAAAATATGATACACACACTGGTGATTAAGTAATAATAGTTGCTTTTACTTTAGGTAATTTGTTGTTGTGACGATTGCAATGTATCGACTGACGTGGGACTGTTCTTTATCTACTTATATAGAGATAAGTTCGGTAAGGTCGGATAAATTCGGATTACCTTTTCATAAGCTACGACTCAGCCAAAACAATGAATCGTCTTTGTTCTCTCATCTGACCTTGAAAATTGTAAGTATAGACTTTGAACCGTTGACAATGCATCGTCTTTGCTCCTGATTTCCTAGAATTGAGATAACAAACTATTTTTAAAATAACGGAACAATGGATCGTCTTTGTTCATTTCTCAGAGGTGTGACCTTGTAAGCATAAACTTTAAATCGTTGGCAATGGATCGCCTTTGTTCTTGTAAGTTGATTTCTCAGAATCGAAGTGTATTTAGATAACAATATATTTTTATAAATCAACCAGAACAATGGATCGTCTTTGTTCATTTCTCAGAGGTGTGACCTTGAAAATTGTAAAATAGACTTTGAACCGTCGGCTTGAACAATGCATCGTCTTTGTTATTGATTTCCTAGAATTGAGATAACAATCTATTTTAGAATAACGGAACAATGAATCGTATTTGTTCTCTCATGTGGCCTTGAAAATTGTAAGCATAGACATTAAAGCGTCGGCTTGAACAATGGACCCCTTTGTTCTTGATTTCCTGGAATTTCAGAAGCTATGACTCAGCCAAAACAATGAATGGTCTTTGTTCTCTCATGTGGCCTTGAATACGATAAACATAGACTTTGAAGCGTCGGTTAGAACAATGGATCGTCTTTGTTCTTGATTTTCTAGAATTGAGATGTAGATAATAATCTATTTTTATAACTCGATCTGAACAATAGATAGTCTTTGTTCTCTCATGTGGCCTTGAAAATTGTAAGCATAGACTTTGAACAATGGGCCCATTTGTTCTTGATTTTCATAATCGAAGTGTGTTTAGATAACAATCTATTTTTAGAAATTATAACGGAACAATGAATCGCCTTTATTCTTTTACCTTGAAAATTGTAAGCATGGACTTTGAACCGTCGGCTTGAACAATGCATCGTCTCTGTTCTTGATTTCCTAGAAGTGTATTTAACAATCTATTTTCGACCTGAACAATGAATCGCTTTTGTTCTCTCATATGAAACGGTTGAAACAGCTATCTGTATTGAAACGGACCCCTGTTTTAGAAACGGCTACCTGTTTTAGGAAACGGCTACCTGTTTTAGGAAACGGCTACCTGTTTTAGAAACGTCTACCTGTTTTGGGAACCACTTGAGGGCATTGGGGCGTGGCCTTGAAACATGTATAGACTTGCTTGAGACCGAGGGCAATGACCTTCAGGAATAGATGCAGGGATAACCTAAAATGGACGTGGACAATCAACAATCTAGTAACTTTTCTAGTCATTTTCCAGTTACTGGCCTTGAAGGACTCATGCAAGCATGACCTTGAAGAGGCAGGGTTACCAACCTACAACGTGGCCTTGAAGAGATTTAGTAGGATACCAACCTTCCTACAACATGGCCTTGAAGAAACAGGGTTACCAACCACGTGGCCTTGACTTAGCATGGTTGCTACCCTTAAAATAGGCAATGTTACCGACCTTGAAATCTAGTAACTTTTCTGGTGACTTTTTCCAAATCTGGTGACAAATCTAGTGACAAAAGTGAGTCAGGATCTATAGCTATACTACTATAGCACGTAGAAGGTGGGGTAAGATGACGAATGGCTTTTAACGAAACACCATAAACAATTTAAAATTCTTTCATGCTACTAACATCTAGTGGTTAATAGGTGAATTAATTTTATGCGGTCAAATTCTGGTGGAGTTTGTAGTTTTCTCGTTCACAGCACATGTTTGTAATCTCATGTTTTGTTGTAAAATTGTATATCTGTGTTTAGCGTTTTATTCGAGAAGTACAGGTAAGAAAACTTTGATTTTTGCTGTAGGTTCTACCGTAACCTGTATAACAACGGTGGTCTATTTAAATTGAATAAATCTTAAGACGCTTTTATATAAATTTTAAAACTCCTTTTCATCTGTAGTGGTAGATGACGGGGTAAGATGACGATCTCCATCTTACCCCAGTAATCAAATGCATTATTTTTATTAATAAGTTTTCAATACATGTAGGTAATCATGCCAAGAACCTATAAACGGAAGACCAATCGAGCAAATTGGTCTAAAGACGCAGTGATAGCGGCTATGCACGATGTTGAAGAGGAGCCTGCAATAAAACTGCAGCAAACTATGAAATACCTGAAGCAACACTTCGGCGTTACATGAAAAAGTCGAAAGAGAACAAAGATTTAGCTGAACACTCGGGAAGATATCACAAAACCTTTAATGCCCAACAAACTACTGAATTTGTAACTTATGTAAAAGAATTTAGCAACCGGGGTCTAGGCCGTACCAGACTTCAATTTAAAAATTAGCTTACCAATATGCCGCAAAATACAATATCGAACATAGATTTAACCACGACAATCAGTCTGCTGGTGAGGACTAGTTCCTGGAATTTACGAAAGCCAATCGACTCAGTCTCCGAAAAGCAGAAGCCACGTCTATCGGCCGATTGATGGAATTCAACAGAGCCGCCGTTAGCCAATTTTAAATCTTTCAAGAGATGTACGGACGAAATATATTTTTCTGCAGATCAAATATTCAACGCAGATGAATCAGGCGTCTCCACTGTCCCAACAAAACTACCCAAAATTTTAACACCCACTTGTCATCGTAAAGATATTAAAGTAGTTTTATCAGAAAGGGGCCAAAACACTACAGTTGTATGCGCTATGAGTACAGTGGGTGTTTATATTCCACCTTTTTTATTTTGCTCCATGTACAATCGGCGTCGCCCAACTCTCTGGATGGATGACAACTGAGAGTTTTGTTAAGTATTTGAGACATTTTGCACACCATGCCAAGCCTTCTGCAGAACGTTCGATTTTACTCATTGTGGACAACCACAGTTCTCATATCTCGCTTGACGTCATCTACTTTTGTAGATCCAACAATATGGTAATGGTAGGGTTGCCTCCTCACACAAAACACAGACTCCAACCTCTTGACGTCGCTTTTTTGGTCCATTTAAAACCTTTATAGTCAAGGATGTGATCAAATGATGGTTAATCAACCATGTACTCTGGTAATTGACCGCAGTTTTGGACCAATGTTTGGGGGCATATGGGAAAGCAGCAACAATCAATAACGCAATCAAAGGATTTCGTGCCTGTGGAATTGAACCCTATAACGCCCATATTTTTGAGGACAGCGATTTTGACCCAGCGGTTACAAGCGAAAGACAGTATGAGCCAAGCATGGATGTTTTTGACCATACTAATGATAGGATTGATATGATTAGTAGTGAGATTACTAATGAAAACCCAGAAAATTCAGACTTTTCATCAGATGATAACATTCGTTGACGCAAATAACATTTGGTTTGGTTACACCTACGAAACATGATAGAGAATCATCAAGGATTTCAGGCTTCAACCTATATCACACAATTTATTTTACTCCGCAAATGAACCAGGTCCTAGCTTCTCAAAATCACTGACTAAAAGTTGCAACTCACTTTGGAAAATCAAACCTTACCAACTATTAATCGTCCTATTCAAAACAAACGTAAAAAGCTTTCGGCAAGTGTAATTTCTGGCACTCCCATGAAAGACCAAGAAAACATAGGTTAGCAAAAGAAAAAGGGAAAAGAAAAAATAAGAAGACATCAGGGCCCAACAAACCTAACAAAAGACTGATTAGGCATCCAAGTCGTCATCCTGTTCTTGTGTAATCGCCACGAACTTTACGTAGAACCAGTGGAAGATTGGATAAACTGTTGCAAATGTCAAGAGTGGTGTCACGAAGACTGCTCGAGTTACGATGGGCAAGGAGAATTTATTTGCGATTTGTGTCTGTAAGCGTCAACTTTCATTATGTTCGTCATCTTACCCACACTATGGGGTAAGATGACTAAATGCCACTTTTTGTTTATATTTTTTATTAAACTAATATTGGATAGGTAGATAGGTAGATAAACAATGTATGTAGCAGACACCGATATTTAAAATTATTAAAGTTACTTTGCCCAAAAATGATTTTTCTTGTTAACGTCGTCATCTTACCCCACCTTCCTCTAACAATTGAAAATTAGAATGTCTATCACAAAATGCGATTGTATAGTTTTCTAGAAATATTTTACAAGTAAATTTTATGAGTGATCATTGGATATAAACATATTACCTTTTTATGTCACTGTATATCACACAATTTTAATATTCTGTTTGAGCTAAACTACAGATGTGTTTAGCGCATATTTATTCATCTTTCTTAATTCCTCAGTTGTTGAATACTAGTTTTCAGTATGAAACACATATCGTTAAGAATTGTGTACTTTCTTAATTTTCTTAACTTACCAAAGTTCACCAAACAATTTAGCTCACCTGCAACAAAAGAAAGAATACATTAAATAATAATCAATATAATTATGTATTGATAACGTCACACAGTGTTTAACTGATGTCCCATAATAAACACACAATTTTCAATTAATAAATTTGAAATTCGAAATAAATCAATTTCAAAACAATAAAATTGAAATTTATTACGGTTTATTACATTATTTGTTAGCCATGTTACCTATATTCACATAATATAACCTATTTCTGAAGCGGTACAGTTATATTTCAACTTTCACAATTTATTGGTTTTATAAAAACGAATTCAGGCGTGTAACAATGTTACTCTATGAATCAATTTCAACGCATTATTGAAACATTTCCAATAAAGTAAATTTTCGTAACAAAATATTTTGCAACACAAAAACCAGAGAAAATGGAAAAGGTTTACGGAACTTTCCATTTGATACGATATAAATGAACCACATCGAGAAATACATGAAATATGCCAGATGTATACAACGATTCATTTTTTTTACATAATGCCTACGTATTGTCTGGTAATTTGTAAATTTAAAATAGGACCAAAGCGTTGTTGTTAATTAAACAATTTAAAAGTAAATTTGTTGAATGACATCGCTTTGGACCATCATCATTTCTCTAACTATTTCATTTCTTATCCTATCAATTCTCGAAACTTGGACTTATCTTCTCCAAAAGTTTATATCCGTCAATAAAAGTTTGCGTTTCTGTCGTTCATTTATTTGCCTTCCGAATACAAAATTATACAATGTATGCTATTTTAGGACTTATACTTTTAGACCATTTTAGGGGCCAAACACTCACTAGAGTATCATCTCGTAAAGGCAAAGCTGGTATGGGCAGGGTTCTTAGTTATTCCTCAAAAACGGCACTCGACACAATTCAATAACGTCAAAATCAAGAAAATAGGTCACAAAGGCGCCATTTATTAAATAAATTTATGGCGAGAAAACGTCATGAACTAGATCTTAAAATAATGGCCTAAGAGGAAACCATAGTGTTTACTTGAAAAGAAAAACCCCTATATTTAACTGAAATTATACTCCAAAAATCTCTAGGCCAGATTCACCTAAACTTCATTAAAATCTTAAGCTTCATTTAAAATCCGCCAAATGGCGATGATAGAACTAAAAACTAGCGATAGATTTCGATAAATCACAACACACAATTAATGACCCAAATAAGCACAAAAATCACTGATCAAGGCGACCATTAATTATTCAATTCAAAACGAAAATACGTCACAACACAAAAATCAAAGCGCGCTCAAATATGTAAAAGTTTCTATAATTTAATAAACGTAAAAATAGGGATCGTAATTCCTAAATTCGAAGAAATCACAGAAACGTAACCAAACAAATGAAACAAACTTCCTTACCTTTAATCGCAAATCAGGTTAAAACGGTGAATTCACATCCGGTACGTCGATCCTTTTAAATCTTGAAAAATATTTGCGAATACTCGCAAAACAAATACTGGCGTGCATATAAGCCAGCTACGTCACGTTATATTTCAAAACACCTTTTAAAATGAACTGATTTCTCCAAAATCAAAATAGTAAATACTCTAGTGAAGGAATCCTCATTAATCATTACGTTAAAGCCGTTATTAAATAATCAAACAATTAAAAAGTTGCCACTGTAATTCATCAATTTCTGTGAAACAAATAAATCACCCGGTAACTTGAATGCAATTCAAAATATCTAATGTTTTAAAGAAATAATGCGCAATTCATATATTAATATAAAAATAAGAAATAAAGTAAACAGTCAGAGTATTGTCCAAAACACATGAAATGTAACTTTATTACGTAAAATTTCTAGAAAACTGATTTGTAACAATTCTTGCAAGATTCAAATAATCCAAATTGATCTACCTTAAGTACCTTAAATTTAAATTAACATCAAAAGAATAAATACAACGTTGAACATCTAAATTTAATAAATTTTGTATTTTATATAGCGCAATCAGGATAAAATGAACAATACACAATATGATTCATACGCAGGTGAATACAGTTTGTAAAACGAAATAA
Organism: Vesta saturnalis; assembly: GCA_036346205.1. Lineage (NCBI taxonomy): Eukaryota > Metazoa > Arthropoda > Insecta > Coleoptera > Lampyridae > Vesta > Vesta saturnalis. The sequence goes on from JARFJB010000034.1 coordinate 194,482, forward strand.
AACGTCTGGACTACTGAACAAAATGATAAACAAGAAGCATATCCATCCGTATAAATGAATACAAATAAACACTTTATTAAGACCACAAATGTAAACTCATAAAAATAGTTACCTTCACTTGCACCAAAATAATCAATCGAATCTTCCTCTTCTATCTCACAACGGTAACGGCAATTGACCCTTCCGGTATTTCATTGACGAAAACCAATCTTCTTATTCTTCTCAATTCTTAAATTATATTTACACAAACTTTATCAACAATAAATCTTTAAACCAAAAACCAAATGCTTCAATCACCACTTCATCTGGTTTAAGGAAAATATATACACAAACGTAACTTTATTTACAAGCGTTCTATGCTTTTATCTACACAAATTTATTTAAGCGATCTATTTACAGCTAGTTTTCATTCGTTAGAAAATTTAAATGATGTTATAATCAAAACTTTGGTAGCAAAATGCACTAAAATATACCGCAAATGAATAAATTTAGTAATTATCGATTTTAACGTTTGATATCGTAACTGAATACAATTTTATTAAATGATCATTTTAAAATTTAAATTTAGGTATGTATTGATTATCTATTTCATATTTACTAAAATAATTTTTTAGTTATAACATCTAACCTGTCAAATCAACTATCTTTATCAAGGATTTGCAAAACTGAAGTTCAACGTTTTATAAATTTTTGATTACACCCAACGCATAGACAAAAAATAAAAATAACTTCTGATAAGATTTTTGGTTGTTAATCTCAGAAATCATCGAATAGATAAATTCTTAAAACTCATCAAGTATTTATTCAGTTTACACTATTAGTTTATTGTGCCGACTAGAAAATGTGAAAAATTATTTGTTCGATAATTCTTAGATTAAGTAATAGTAGGTGTAAATGTGCACTTTAAAAACTTGAATGAAGCTTCTCAATGTGATTAAAATATTATAACTTGAAATACTTCTAATAGGAGGACATAACAAATACGTTGAAATAACTACCACGTTTTACAGCAGTGTGCAACTTAATGCGACCCTCCTTGTTTGTTCGGAAAACATTTTTGTAGAAGTATTTCAAATTTTAATACCAATGTGTAAAATAAATCACAAATTGATGAAACATTTTAAAATTTGATTTTATTAACATACAAAAATAAATAACTACAGAAGTTTAATTAGTTAGAATCTAATTCACTGTCGCTGTTTTTGTAACTACTGCTGTAATCAATTCCTTCATCACTTTCAACTGTATTTACAGTAAAAATGAGCTCTTCGACTTCATCAATAAAAGCTTCTTTTGTTAAATATTCTTTTTCAATCTTTTCTGTATGTTTGCCCACAGCTTCCCATTCTTCACCGCCAATTGATTTAAATCTATTCTCTGCTAAATTCCACACATCTTCAAATTTACACGTAATATTATTCCTCCCTAGATAATTTTTAACTTGAGCCTATATCTTTTGAATTGCTCTGGATGGTAGGGTGGCAACCTTACCACACAATGACTATGTTCACTCATCAATTTATCGATTAAATAATATTTATATGAACTGGTCGATGATATTTAATTTTCTCATAGAGTTCGGAGTTTGTCTCACTTTGTTCAAATACAATCCCACGTTCGCTTAACCACTTCACCTTTTTTCCAGGCACATGTTAGATTAGGCTCGGTAGATACATTGTGGTAAGATGCGTTGCCAACCACTAACAGAGAATTAGGTTCGCGATTGGAAATAAGTTTTTCGGTCAACCACTTAATATAATTCTTAGAATTCATGACTGCATGATAATCTCCTGACTTTAATCCCGATTTAAACATCAACAATGCATTTGGTACAAATCCTTCAGTAGCACCACGATGTAACACTATTAGGGGTTGTCCTTTTGAAACAGGTGCTTTCACTCCCTTGTCACTGCTGTCATACCAGCCATGTGAACTCGTAATGCATTTAATTGTTGTTCTGGGTATGCCTGTTGCTTCTGCTACTCTTTCATACACACGATCGACAGGGATAATAAAATCCTTTGATTCATTTTTCGCTTTATAAATTCATACAGCTGGACTATTAGCAACTACCCCACTCATGTTCAAAACCTTTACTTGGCAGTTTGGACAACAAATAACGATGAAATAATAAAAAGTGTCATGAAAAAGACAGATTTAGTATAAAACAGAAGGAATAAGCTCAAGCGGCAACGTACGAATCCAACGTGTAGTAAGTAAAGCGAATGATTAAATTTATAAGTTGAATAGTAGCATATTTGTTGAATACTTTCGACGCCTTTGAATATGTGCATAGAGGGGCGAGTGCTACGGGATTTTGAAACTACTCTACGCGAAACTAACATATACCTTGAACTTTACAATAAATCCGCAGGAAATGCGCTGAATAGTTCAAAAGAATTCAGGATCAGCACTAACTAGAAAGTACTAAATCTAATTCTATGAAGCGGAAAATAATGTCAACTCTGACACACGACACACTAATTCCGGGGTGAATGAATCTTCAGAATTCCTACTAAGGGTAAACGGAAAACTCTTCCTACAATAACAATTCAAGTTACTCCCGGTAATACGTAACTAAGTTCATTCCACCTTCACCCAATTTCGCGTACTCTGCGAACGCAGCAACAGAACTTGAGTATTCTACATCTCAGACAGGATTGACTAAAGATTCTTTCAGTTTCAGCCACATTGAATTTCATCTCTATTAACCAATCATAAAAAAACATTACTTTAATATGGTAAGCGCGGTAAGAACGATACGCATCTCGGAAGACGAAGGCGAGAAAATTACGTCATCGAAACATTCCACTCTGACCCAAATCTCTCGGTACCATATGTTTTCATCGACTAAAACCTTTCGATAGTCAACCTTAAACTAATGTGTAATAACGATCAACGTCTTTGTCTCTTAGAACAAAAATTTAACAAAACCAGCCACATACGGTCGCCGACTGCTTTTAAATCTGCCGACTTACGTTTTCTGAAGGCATCTTAATACAAAGTAACAATCTTCTATGACGTAAATTTCAATTCCACTAGGTATAATTATCGATTATATACAAATAATAGGAATAACCATTATTTGCAGAAAATAATAAACTAACTCTAAAATTGTGAAAGGGATTTCACTATAATTTACCACGTCGCGCGACGTGTCGAAATGGAACGTAATTTAAAAAGAACTTCAATCTAATAAAGGCAAACAAACCGAAATGTCTATATCATTACAGAACCGTAATAAAAAATTCAGATGCCTTCATACTCCTCCCCTATACACATATACTTAGCTTTCTCCATGTTGATAATTAGTTTGTAATGATCCTGGAAATCCTTAGTATAAATCTTCCTATCCTAGCAAATAATTCCTATCAAAACTGATATCCTATTTCCTTCCACAACTGTTCTATCATTGTCAATAAATGTTATCAGTTGTCCACTCCTTTTTCACTCCATCTAATTTACCTATAAATACCAGACCGCCTGCATTTCTTAAATCATCAATATCATCATCATCTTGTCTTACTTCTTGACTGACTTACTCCTAACCTTCTCCCTTAACCCACCTACCATAATATATTCTACCCTGTACCTGTAGTGATATCCTGTCCAGCAACCAGTATCTTGTCCAGTATGCCAGTTATGCCCTGAAGAAATAAATATCTCGACGCCAAGAATTATCCCTTTTCACCATAAGATTCCTTCACAAAATAAAAAAGCGAAATCATTTAATACTAATCGTAATATACCTTCCCTGAATGCGGAACAACTTAATAGAGAGGTTGTTTAAACTTTCGAATTTTTTTACATGATCTAGTTTAATGGGAAAGGGAATGGAATCATAATTCAAAACATATATGAAATGAGGATAACTGTAAACACCATCTGAATGATGTTGCACGGAATATAATGCCGAAATACAGCCCATAGGGTGCAATACTCATCATTATTTTTAACATTCACTACCGCATGCTCTACTCCTATAAAGCAAGGAGCTTTAACGTAAGTCGAAAGACCACTTCTAAAGAGAGCATAGCTATTAATATTTACCTTCAAATGTAAAGCGTCGTGTAATGGCCAATCGGAATCAATTTCGGAAAACTCCATTTTTTTGTAATTTATAATAAACGCTTTCATTGTACCACTCACGCAAATTGGTCGCAATATCAATGACAATTTTTTATGGCAACGGTCTGCAACTCGATTACCTGATTTTGAGGTTGAATGAAATTGCAGGCTAAAACGACATTTACCTTTAGCATAGATTGTGGTAACATTAATTTAACCTTTCATGGAAACTGTTGTATGCATTTCGCAAAAAACAAGGTCTTTGATGTTTGCTATATTGACTATAATTCCTGTAAGTAAGCTACCATTAAAACATGAATCTAGAGAGTAATTTGTGTATACGCTTTTTGGCGACATTAACAATTCCACTACCTGTTTTCTCTAAAGCGTTCTTTAACTCTTAAAGTCTTACAAGATAACATTTTAACAATGATAAATTGTTTTCGAGTTTAAGCAAATTTTCACTTGCAATATCACTACTGCTTGGTATAACCTTACTCCTAGTTACCTCCGAAACTGTATCCAACAATGCAAAAAAAATTAGGACGCACTGCCGATTATGGAGTAATGGACTTGCACTAAATATTTTATTTATTATAAATGATATGTAAAAAATAATAATTTAAGTAACTGTAGAAGTACTTTAGATTTACAATTAAAATTCTTGGCACGAGTGCAATATACAGACTGGTATAAAGAATGCTCTTTATCGGCTTATATAGTCATATAAACCCACATTCAAGGTCAAATGTTACAAACTGATTATAACTTTTATTTGCTTAAAAAATTATAGATGTCAATACATCAAAAGTTATAAAGTAACACATAAATTGTCAAGGTTAGTAAGTAGCTCTTGTACGAGATAGATTTCTATCGCAAACGCTTACGGTTATTTTTTTATTTGGATGTTTTTGAATGACCTCACAGGTTATATATTGTTTTATGCATATACCACATTCGGTGTCATATTTCACTTTTATGAACTTTGCCTTGGTTTGTTAGGGCGACATTTACACCGGTTACTGATGCTTGCGGAATACTTTCACACGCTTTAGTTCATTGCCTTTAGATTACGTTGCAATAGTATTCACAAAAACTTCAGTTCAGACAGATGCATACATTGCGATTTTGATTATTATCTTTACTGGCATTTACTAAATATCCATTAACACCTGTCATTAACCTTGCTGATATCACCATGCATATTGCATAACGTTTTGGTACGTCCACCTACTAACGCTACAGAACCAGAACCCATCGAAGAGAGCACCTCATCATCTCAATAAGAGATAGTGACGTAGAAGAAGATTTATCGAGGTATTTTGAAAAGTAAGTATAATTTAATTAATATTAGTTTCCTTTTATTGATTCAAAGAGTATTTAGTACAATTTTTTTTATATCCGGCATAACACAACCACAACGATGGTAGCAACATCACCAGCACCGCTGCAGAATCTCAAATATGGAGGGACAAATTTAAATTTTATAAAAGAGCACCTCACGTAGCAGGATGAGCACCTACCAACCCTGCAGACTTTTAGGGAAAAAAGTATTCGGCGGTTAAGAAACATTTACAACGACTACATTAATAGTGAGATGATGGGCATGGGGCGAGTGGAAAAACCACGTGAATGAATGAATACATAAAATTATACAAAGTATGTAATTTAACAACAATGAACACGTAAAAATTATAGTTTTCTTAATGATAAATGCAAAAAATAGACGGTCTTCATTCAAAACTGCGCACAATGCTTTCAAAGCAAAATGACTGCTCATTATCCTGTAAGTCTAAAGTGTTCACGTGTATTGAACATTTGGTAATTGGTTTCTTGCCAAAATCGACCAGTTTTAAAAAAGTGAATGCTTTTACAAATTGTGTATGTTTTTGTTTCTTATAAGTAGAAAAAAAGTAGTGTACTTAAAATTTTAATGTCAGTTTAGTGGGCCAGTTTTCATACTTTTTGGTAAAATAATAAATGCAAAGATAAGGTGCCATTTGTAAAACGAAATCACGGTTTCAAAAATTTTAATTTTGATTTGGAAGTAGGGGCAAATTCAAAAATTTAGTATAGCGTCAGTTTTAGGACTTACACATTCACTTTTTCTATTCAGTACATATTATGGCCATGCATTTACGCAATAAGTATTACACAATTATCATTACATAACTAATTCTACATAGAATACACTTCAAAATTACAAGCTTTTGTTATTTTACAAACTTTATTCATTAGTACATATAAATATAAAACATGTTAAATGATCAATACAAATTACACAATTGCGTATCATTCCACAACATTTATTTTAAACTCATTCTACGTACAACGAATTTCAAAATTACAACATATAAATATAAAACATGTTAAAATTTTTTTTATTTTTGAACTCGAAGCTGCTTCATTTTTATTCATTTCATACAGCTCTAAATCTAGTTTTAACTATTATATTTTCTTAATTCCGCCAACCTCTTCTTTCTCTCTTCAATACTTAATGCTTTTTCTTTACTTCCTCTTCTTGTCATGCGTACTACTTTCGTAATTTCTGCTAATAAAAAGTTTACTGAATCGTGCACACGCAAGGAAGCCTTTTATTATAAATCTGCATCCTTTAAAACCACTAACCTACACAAAAACTTCTTCTTTCCATGAACTGATTCTACTTTTGTATTTCTAAGAAATATAATATGATACCCCTGCGGTCAATAATCTTTGACCTTGAAAACTATTTTTAGATTTATAATAATTGTGATACGATGACCTTGCAATTTCCGTTTTTAGATTTAAATTTTGACCTTAACATTTTGACCTTAAAGAGTTCCAAGAGCTTTGATTTCTCACTACCAGAGGGCAAGTGACCTTGAACTGGTACAGACTCGAACCTATATCACTACTTATAGGAAGATATTTATTTACTTTCTGAATAAAATACTTGACCTAGAAAAGACTATATTGATGAAAGTATCCTCTTTAATGTATTTAAAGAGAAAGAAAATAAAAGTACTTAAATCTACATATTCTTACGTTGTATAAATCGTTGCAAGTGCAGAAACGTGTTCAGAAAAATGTACAATTTTTCAAGTTGTGTTTTGATTAAAACTTTGTCAAATCATTGTTTACCGCAACAGTCTTCTTTAGCAACCACCTACTTTCTAGCGCCTTCTAAGTGACTGATTTTCCTAGAAGTTAGTCAGGGGTTTCAAACCTGTCCGCTTACCTTACTCTGTTGTGTTGAGTTCTATTTTGTTGCAAAATTTAGTTCCCTTATAATTTAATTAGAATTGTGAATAATAGGGAAGAATAAGTATTAAACCGTTTTGATTGCTTACCAGTAAGTGTATAACAGGTAACAAGCTAATGTGACCGTCAGCCGCTTATAGTAGAGCAGTATGCGGTAGCATTTGCAGATACATTACAGTCCAGCACAGAAAAAGTTAGTGTAGTTTTATCAGAAACGACCGGCCCTGCAGGTAAATGAATAAGTTTTATCAAAACATTAACGATGTGTACCTACATTTTAACTTCCAGTGCTTCCAATAAGGATGAGAAACTATGACTACACAGAAAGGTGATGTGTTCTTAAAAATGCTCTGTCGTGTGGACGCACTACAAGGCTATAGTAAAGTAATTGAGTTCTATGGCTAATTCTGAAAGTCAGAAATCACAGGGAAGCGTAGTTCTCTGGGAAAACACATGTCGTGCTGATAAAAGCTATAAACCACTAAGAAATGCGAATAAAGAACTAAAGATCCGTGCTGATCGTGTTATTAGTGACTAAATTATGCATAATGGCTTCACTCACCTAATCTAATTGTATTGATGATATCCACGTACTCACGCATGTTCGTGTGAGTGTGTGAATTTGTTCGTGTATACGCCGGCGAGTGTGCGTGTGTTTGTTTCTATCCGAGTGCTCGTGCGAGTTAGTGAGGGTGTGCGTGTGTGCGTATATGCGTCTATGCGTGTACACGTGCGTGTGTGGGGTGCGTGGGTGCGTGTGTACGTGTGTGCCTTTGTACGAGTGTGTGTATATACTAAGGCTTGGAGGTAAGAAATGCGGAGATCGTGGTGCGTAAAGGAATACATTTTAGTTGGATCTGAAGTGTGTTTCAGACAAAAGTGGTTATGGACGAAGAAGAACAAGTGTAAACATCTAGAATTAAAATGAAAAAGATGTGAAAATGAGGTATGCAGAAGCTTTGGGATAAGATGATCCTGTGAATCAAATGATATGGAGCAAATAAATGAGAAATGGTGACATTGAAAGTGCGTGGATGTACTGGAAATACACCGTTTTTGGTTTTGCTGCACGTCTTTGGGCAAGGTAAAAAAAGCGTTTGGTGGAGTTAATCCATAAAAAAAGCAACATTTAAGACACATACGTGGCAATGATTGCTGCACCAAAATGTCACAGAGAAAAACCGGTTGTATGAGGTGTACAGTTTGTAAAGACAAGAATAGAGCAATATAATAAGGATGAGTAAAGAGAAATGGAGCACAACAGAGAGTCAGTAAATACAGAACTATTTTGAATGAAAACTATGTGCCAAAACAGGATGCAATAGGAGTGCTGAGTAATTGGAACATGGTAGTGTGGGATGAGTATGGATTAACGAAATGCTGGCAGGAGTATTTTGAGAAATTGTGCAGAAGTGAGAGTAAATTGACTGAACAGATACACAGGGAGAACTTGGGGCAGATAAGTAATGAAACTGAAGATGATGTTAAGTTGAACGGGGCAAGGTAAGGTGTACAAAAGTTGAAGGATGGTGAAGTTGCAGGTGTGGGCAGAATTACTGGTGAAACGCTGAAATATGAATGTTCAAAGCATTTAGAAAGGATGTGTGAGTTCTTTAAAGTATTAAGCGTGGCAAAGTACTCTTCTGTTGGAAACCGCCATATTTGTTTCCCTGTTTAAAGGTAAGTAAAGAAAACAGCGAGATACGTTTATTGAGTACTCGATAAGGTATTTTGAAAAGTCTTAGTTAATAGGGTGTCTGGCTTCATTCCAGAAAGAGAATGCGTGGATCAGATGCTTGCTCTGCAATAGGTGGTGGACAAGCGTTTATTTGTAGAGAAGATATACTATTGAGAACGTGGTGCAAATCAGGTCGCAATAAAAGTGAATAGCACAAACGACATAGTATGGGATAATACGGATTGAGGAGCTGACAAGGATATCCTGAAGACTTGTACTAAAGTTGGAGAGAGGAGATAATGAATTGAGTTGAATTTAAATTGGAGCGGAATAAGATACAGAAATATGTACAACAGTTAATGAATAATAAATCTGCACGTGTAGTGTTTGGAAAAGATTTTATATAGCGTGAACAATAACGCAAATCAGGATAGTGCGTGCTCAAAGCGGTCAGATGCTAGAAAGGAGATGCGTGATTTAAAAATGTTAAATGTAAATAAGATGTACTGTTGAAAAAGCTTATGATCGAGTGAAAGGAGAAAACTTTGGAATGATTGACGTAAGTATGGAGTGAGTAAATTCTTACGGGCATGACACTCACTAGAATATCAGCCTGTACAGGAAAAGTGTATGGTACCGATAGGCTAAGTGGTATGTTGTCGGTTCTTAATCCAACAACTAAGAAGAGTACTCGTTTTACCTGAACAAAACAAAAATCGGTAATAACAAGCCACTAAGGCGTCACCTGACTTCCAAGTTTTAAAATAACCACATCATAAACATCGTCCGCAGGCATTCAATTGTTCATTCAAAAATCAAAAACTCGACAAGTTTGCACATTTACCAAAAACTCCTCGTGTCTAGTACTCACTTTGATTTTTGGCTCCAGCTTGTAACTTGCTTTAAATTCAGTGCTAAAATTTCATCCCCAATGCTGTCTTGATAGGCAACGTAGACCTATTTTCAAACTTTAAATGTCATTAATACGATCTTAAACTCCATTACTTCAACTAAAAAATTTAGATTAAAACTTCATAAAACATCATCCTAACACCGGTCCAAATATCTCAGTCCAAATATCGTAATTTCAAACAAAATTCACCAGGAAAATAAAATGAACTTAAATAGTGTCCCAATGTAATTATCCAAATCACTTGAAAATTTATCATTAATTTGATTTCAGCACTTTACAAGACTTTCTATTAGAACAAAGAAACTAAAAATGGTCAGCAAATATTACGTTATTAAATTTTGCCAAACTTTACTTCAAAGCTTAATTACATACTTCTCCGTACTTTACTTTAATTAAATTGAACTCTCATCAAAAACGCTTCAAAATAAAATTATGTTAGTAACTGTTAGGAAACATTGCATGTGATTTAAAAAATCCGGGAATTAAATTGAACAATCTAATTGTGCCGAATTAGCACTATCACAAGGATATACCAACAGTAGATCATTATCACTATGAAAGCAAATACATATAATAGAAACACACGTCGAATTAAAGGGTAACTAATTAGATTTCCCGTTAATACATCATCACTACAAAAATAGCATAAAATACACAATGCGATAAATTCAGGCGATTTGTTTTTAACAAAATATAATTACCTACGTTAATGTAACATAAGATTAAAAATAAGATCGTTAAAATTTAAAATCTGCAAGAGCAAATTATTTACACTATATCGAGCTAGTGGGCCTGTGGTAATACAACCTTCTTAGCATTCGGGAGGTAATTATAGGTTCGATTCCCGTTACCGCCTCTATGATGTTCTTTCAGAGGATTTTCCTTATACAGATACCGGCATGATCACTGCGTATATGTACATCATGTGCGGCAACTTAGGGAAATTTTGGGGTAGTATCTTCTCCATCAGAACCCTAACTCCGTCAGTTCCGATCCTGTCCTGATCGCACTTATACTTAATCCCACCATGCATATATACTTAATGTACGTATGAATGTTGGAAATCCATCACTGGGACTGGATAGGCATGGAAAGCTCAGACATCCCGCCCTTGGAAAGAGAATAAAACACATTGCGTTTTCCTTTTCTTCCACTATGGCATTATCGATGTTAATTACCGCTTAATACAATAAAAAAAATAATCAAGCATAAATTTTAACAATGCTTACTAAACAATTTCTTTCCATGGGCGAGTGTCTGGTGCATAACTCGAACGTGAACGTATCCTAATATCTAATTCATGTTTAACCCTCGAAGTCTACATTAAATTCTAAATAACATCATAAAAAAGTCGCTATTTACAATTCTGCCAAATTGTGTGTTTAAGTGCTCAATTAAAAATTTATATGCACAATGTCAAGCAACTTTTACTATTAAAACGAGAGTTTTATTTCATTTATTGTATCTTAACATTTAACAATTCGTCACCTACGTTAAGCTTTCGAAAGAGTTTCCCTTCAAACGCAATCGCCATTACCCACTTTCCCCAAAATGATGAACTTCACACCACGGTTTGGACCTTCAAATACATTAATTTAAATCGTACGCGAAAGTAAACATATTTGTCTGTTAACGCCGTAATCTCCAAACGAGACACATAGAAGCGAAAATTATATTTTAGCCGCTACCTGTAACTATCTTAACAAAGCTCCTCAGTATCCAAACTTCCACATCTACACACCGTAAATCACAACTTTCCCTGTCGGCTCGCTAAAGCTTAAGTCTCTACTTAACTACAACTTGATCATTCGGTGCCTAAACTTTCGTTCACGATCCAAAGCTCATGGTTCCATAGCCATAAAAATTACTCCAACTGAATTAACAACTAATGACAGTTAAACTTTTGATTCAAAATCAATATTAAATTGATCACCAGATGCCTCTAGTCTCCAATTTTAACTCGGTAAATAGCGATATTACCTACTTGTTAAAATTCTCAACCATTCAAAAGTTCAAATTTGCCAATGCAGCGTCTTTTACGTTGACACCAACTTAAATCCGGCAACCTGATAATTAACAAATAATTTTGAGACATTGTTTGTTACAAACCGTGGAGGCATTGAAAGGAGCAACTGATATCGTTTCAAACTATACGATTTTTTTAATGTTAATTTCTAGTCAAATTACATAACATCGACTTAAATCAATAAAACGGGAGGTAGTGAACGCTAAAACCACTTCTCAAATTTTTAATTAAATAAAACTGCATTAATCTGACTACGCTATACTAGCAAATATTTTATGTACTTTCCTTGCTCCATTAATTCTCAAACTTTTACTTTGTTAAAATCGCAGTAATATTTTCATAGAAAGTGTAATTGCAGCTCAGTGGAAGGGAATGGGAAGTTGATCTTACACTGCATTTGGTGTAAATAAGAATGTCATTAATCAATATCGAAGCGGTCACTAATCAAAGATAAGAAATATTGGTAAAAGTAGCACCTAAATCAACAGTAGTACTCCACAGCAAATTTTAAAAACAAACAAAACTTGATTACCTTGTGTATCATTTAAGGTAACGTAAGTGTGCAGAGAAATCAAATGTCTCCAATAGGTAGAGGTCATCAAACTTAAATACTAAAACATTTCTTGTCTTGACATTGTCTATCGAAATTCCTATATATTCAGAACTCTTAAATTTAGATATTAACTGTCAATAATTGTAATATATGCACGATCTCAATACTAACGTAAAAACGAAAAGACCAACAGCTTAATGCCTTTGTTTTAATCCTAAGGTTGTCAAAGAAAAGGGTTTCATAAATATTTGAGTTTACTTAAATTTCCTGAATTATTAAATAATTTTTCCACTGCGAGTTGGGCGGAAATCATAAACCTGCATTCATTATCGAAATAATACGCATATAAGTTCCAATAACACTAATGCATTACAATTTAAGTAATCCTCAACAATCAGTTTGAATATACAATTTATACATGACGTTGAACGTAAAATCCTGGCGTAATTTTTTAAGTAAATTTCATTGAATCTTGCAAGATCAAAGTAATTTTACAATTGGATGTACTCAAATCTAAATAATCAATAATTCCTATCGCAAATCGTCGAAACAATATACCTTTAAACTTTAAACTCGCCAAATCTATGGCGTAAATACAAATACTCAAAAAAAAATGCGCGATGAATAACGTTTCTATAAATAAAATCTTCCTTATGGAGAAGTTTGTTAACGTCTGCAGGACGCTTGCTCAGATTGCAAAGCACAAGCGCTTTCCACCTGTTTCAAAATAGTTAAATACCCAAAATTAAATAAAATAAACACAACCTGATTACCTCATGTTCGAACGCTCAAAGCGTAAATTATTCCACGATATAGGGAGGTACTATAGATAAATACTTCCATTTTTTGAGAGGAAACAGAAACGGTACCAAACTAACAAACAAAAACGCAAAAAAATTTCCCCGAGACGATCGAACACTAAGTATACCCACATGCAGTAAAAAAGGTAATTTCTTAATCGTATCTTCAGTAAGCCGCCGGGCTAATATCAGATATTGCTGCCCCCACCGCGTCTTCAGGATCTCCTTGCTGTATCACAACCCAAACTTTACTACTGTACTCAGAAGGAAACTCTATAACAAGTAATGTTTAACCATGTACCAATAAAATTCTCAATATAAAAATGCAAACTCAAAAAGCTACATCGAAATTTACTTACAAACCCAACATTCAATTTGAAACTGATGACTCTGGGATCGCGATAGAAACTCGATTCTTTTTTTTGTATTGTGAACATCTAAATACATCGCCAGAATAAAATAACCCAATCAAATCCTCAACGATTTTTATATGAACAGTATTACTCATTACCAAATTGGTAGACTATTAATTACGTTGCATCAACAGAAACGCGGTACATAATTCACAATATCCCACCCAATATGGGGATTAAAACTTTATGAATATATATCTTCCACCTTTTTCAGCAATGATGATGTTCTTTGTACTCTACATAGTTATTTAGAATGTTTGCATCATTAGTCTGAAAATAACACAACGGTAATGAAATGCCCAATAAATGGAATAAGAGCAGTATATGATAATAACCGGGCATGCCTCAGAGTGCTCTCACTCTGACAGTGAATAATGAGGCGTTAGTTAAATTTAATGGTTAGTGACGTGAATGTACTGCAGGTTTCACTGTATCCTAATGATGAAGATCTACCAAGCAAGCATGCGGCGGAGTTACAAACAATGCTGAGGAAGCTTAAGGAAGCCTGTGAGGATATGAATCTAAATATAAGCTTGGGAAAATCGAAGGTACTAATGTTTAATCGTGATTAAGAAGAATAGTGTAACGTGTTTACTACCCTTTACGATGAGATTGTAGAAGTAGAAGTTTGTGTATCCAGGTAGAATTTTTACAGTACTTGTGTCAATACAGGAGGTGAAGTGTTCGCAATATACGGACCACAATAAAATATGAGAGAATAAGTACAGTTGTGAAGCAATTGATACACAATAGCGTGTTTGTCCCATGAGTACTGGATGAAAGTGAAACTGAAGGATATCCGAAAAAGCACGAAAGTAAAACAAATGTTGTGAGCATGACCTTTTTCTGAGAATATGCGCTAAAACTAGAATAGATCGAGTGAGAAATAAGTAGATAACATCGCGTGGATCTGTATAAAAGGAGTACGCTTCTTTGGTTTGGTCACAATAAAAGAATTAACGAGAAACGACTGGCAAAACACATAAATAAGTAAAGTTGGGGGGTAAGACTGGGAGTGGCAGACTTCCAAAGTGATGGTTCAATGCAGTAAAATACTCGATTAACAAAAGAAAGAATAGAAGTTTTTGAATAAAGCTACGTGTCAGAATCAATTCACGAATGTTGCTCTTGTGGAAGCGAAAGGAGGTATGCAAAGATACGACGACATAGAATATCACGTGTTGTTAAATTTGGCTTAGAATTGTTTTTCGTATATTAATACTTAGTATCGTAAATAGGGTATAAAAGTACATCATTTTTGCGTGTATAATATTTTTGTTGCTTTGGTTGTCTATAAAAGGAAGTGAATTGTTCATGAGAATAAAATTTGTAATTACTGCTACAAAGGGTGTTAAGAAATGTAATTATAAAGTTGTTGCTGTCATATGAGACTATCCAGCATGTTATGGTAAATTTTATAGCGCATTTACCCTGACTTTACGTATCTAATATTCTACCAATTTGTTAATGAGTAATATTGTTCTTGTAAAATTTGTTTAAGATTTATCTGGGATATTGCATCCAGCTGTGTTGTTTGGTAGTGTACAAAGAACAGGATTGAGTTTTATCCTGAGTCTACCTATCATTGGTTTCACACTACAGGTTAGCATATTGATATGTAAAATTTTAAAGGTGAGTGGTTAGATATTACGTGATGAAGTTGTTGCAGAGTAGGGCAAGAGGATTTTTTAATTAACTTAGTTATATGTGAGAGATCGTGGTTTGTTTGGGTTGTGATATAGCCACACAGTGCTCACAGAATACCCACTAGTTATCTGGCGGCTTTCTGAGATATCGTTAAGGAAGTTACCTTTTTTCTAATTGTGGATATATAGATAGGGTTCAATGGCCCCGGGGAAATTTGTATTTGTGTGTCGCCAATTGTTCTTTATGTACTCGTTTCCTTTCAGAAGGGAAAATATTTACAATTAGTGCTTCCCTATATAGTGGATTCATTGACGGCTTGAGGCTGATTTGTATATGTTTAAGTACTTCGTGTTTATTGAAACTCTCACGTCGAACTATTGTTAATAAGTGTACCCACAGCTGTAAGAATAAGCAAATAGGTGTATAAAATTTGCTAACGTACTTTTTATATAAAGAAGTTGTATGTATAATTAAGTAGCCTGACTTGAGAAGAAAAAATTCGTCTTAAAGCATTTTTATAGCTGTGGACGTAAAGTAATCAAGTTTTGTTATTTTATTTAATATTGTATACTTTGAAACAGGTGGACAGCGCCTGTGTTTTGTAATTTTACCAAACGTCCTTTCTTCTTAATGCAATTTCACTGATAAGAGACAGATAAGATGCACGATGATTTTAAGTTTGGGTTCCAATGATTTGCCACATTATTTTGAGCAACAAAAATTATAAATAGAAATGTTACGTAGGGATTTTACTTCATAAATTATATTATTTCAATTGTAATATACTGGTGTTATTGAATTTAGAAGCAACTTATAGTGGTAAAGTTATTTAACCAGTCATGCAATTTAATTATGATTTTTATTTTGTTCGTAATTTCGCGATTGCACGCCTTTGTAGTGACGAAGTCTTTTTGATTGCGATTTAAACAAAAGCGTTGTTGTTTTTTTTTATTTTACGACAGTATTGAGATTTATGATTTAGTAAGATTTATCAATATAGATGTTTTTTCGATAGATTTTACGTCAAGAAATGTAAAATGTTGTAATTAAGTTTGATAACCTCAAACTGACCTCACTACGCACTTACATTATATTAATACCGCGTGCGATTATTTTGAAGTTTTTCTGTATATAGCACCGATCCATGCAGATGAATGCTACGAAAGGTAACCAAGTTTTTCTTTGTTTTTAGACTTTGTTCTGGAGAGTTAGTGTTTGTTTTTGTGCTAATTTTACCATCACTTTAGATTTGAACAAACTGGCGCCCTTTGATTAATGATGATATTTATTAATGACATTCTAATTAATCCACACGCAGCGTAACATCACTCCTACATCTTCCACTGAGCTATAGGCAATTACATTATTTACTACGGAAATCTCACTACCAATTTTACCCGTAACAGGAGAAAGTTGGTAATTAAATATAAGAGGCAATGATTTCTGTCCACTGTATTTTTTATATTTTCATATGGAGAGTTTTTTTTTGTTACTTTATTTAGAAAGTATATCTTAATAAAAATGTTTTGTTTACTACAGATAGTTAAAAAAAAATTAAACAATTCGTAGCTAAAATTTGAATCAGATGTATTGTTACTATAAATAACTATTGTTAACCCTACTACTTTGATTATATTCGTATACACGCATATTTATTACATTTATCTCAATTATTTAAAATTAGTACATCAATCAGTTAAGGAAATTAGTGTGCGTGTTTAACTTGTCAAAGTTAGTGTACGTGATCGCTTTACCGTTTTTCAAACAATAAATCCGGTCGATCTACTATCAAATATTCATACCCATTTCTATTTCCCTCAAATGTGTTACTATAAAAATGATGAGACTATATCCGTCGATAAACATTGTGGACATTTAACGACTTTTTTATGAATCGCTTTACAAAGAAAAGCATTTCATTTACACCAAGGAGACGATGTCCTTTAAATTGTATTAAAAAGTAGACTTTTCTATTCCTGCAAACATAAACCATGCAATATTACGATTAAGTGTGTATTATTATTTATAACTGATCTGCGTTACATATCCTACATAGATGTAAAGATTGTCACGATGGTAGAAAATGATAAATATACACCGTTAATTTTTGTGTAATTTTGATTTATTATTAAAGCGGAGTAGAAAATGGTTAGAAATACTAGTTAAATTATAATTTTATTTAATACAAAAGTTGTGTTTCTAAATAGAATCTAGTAAATATTATATTCCCTTACTTAATCGACGTATTTTGTGGTTTCAAGCTCTAATTTACATCCATCCTATTTAGCACACTTTGGTGTTTACAAACGTTCCGTGCCATTAATTTACTTTGAACTACATTTTTAAAGTCCCATGTACCCCTTGGTCGACGAATTTATCCATTAGCGCACTTATCCATATTTTTGGCGAATTTTTACCAGTCCCGTAGAACAACTGTGATTTAGAGCCCTATTTTCACTGGTTTAGTGTAAACGATGTTAAAAATAGCCTTTTGTACCATGAATTTTTTTAAATCAAAGTAAATTCCAAAAAGTGATAAGGAAAGGGAAAGAAAAAAAATTAATTAGCACATAGACAAAGGCACATATATATTAGACAAATTATACTGACTTGCATAGACTTCCTAGAATTTGTTGAACGATTTTATTGAAATTTTCGTCAAAGATGTCTTTCATTAGAACAAACAAACGATTAAAATTTGAATAAAATCTAGCTAGTAGTTTTTTTTGTTTTTTCATTTGCACTTAGTAACAATCAATTTGAAGAAATAAACCAACCATGCACTTGGGAACAATGCCAAGAGTACAACATCAACATTTTTCCCAATTGAATGATTTTGAACGTGGCCGTATTATTGGCATGATAGAGGCCGGAGTTTCGCTAAGAGAAATTGCTCGTCGTGTAAACCGAAATGTTACAACGGTATTGAGATGTTGGTCCAAATGGCGCGCGGAAGGGGTGCAACAACGTCGCCCTGAATCTGGACGTCCCCGCAGGACTACAGATCGCGAAGAACGTCGCTTAAGACTTTTGGCCACAAGATACAGATTTTCAACAACTCGATCGATTGAAAATGATTGGATGAGAGGTGTAGGAGCCGGAATATCAATTTCATCTGTTTATCGGCGGATAAGGTCTTATGGGCCGCGTTCATATCGTCCATTTTTATGTCTTCCTCTTACACTACTTCACCGTCTACGCAGGCTGTAATGGAGCAACGAAAGAGCGAATTGGGCGCAAGAATGGAATCGAATTGTGTTTAGTGACGAGTCCCGATTTTGCTTGTGGGCCCACGATGGTCGTAGGAGGGTCAGACGGATGCGCGGAGAACGTAAAAATCCAACATTTTCTGTGGAACGCAACACAGCCCTCACACAAGGAGTGATGGTATGGGGTGCAATATGTTTCGGTAGCAGATCACCCTTGGTCTTCATTGATGGTAACTTAAACGTCGCTGGTTATATTGCCAATGTGCTAGAACCTGTTGCGCTTCTATATCTTCAGGGGCTGGAAAATCCCATTTTTCAACATAATAATGCGTGCCCTCATACAGCAAGGGCTACAACACGTTTTTTGGAAGAAGCTAACATTGCCGTCCTCCCATGGCCTG
The DNA here is from genome assembly GCA_036346205.1 of Vesta saturnalis. Taxonomy (NCBI): domain Eukaryota; kingdom Metazoa; phylum Arthropoda; class Insecta; order Coleoptera; family Lampyridae; genus Vesta; species Vesta saturnalis. Next base: position 213,433 of record JARFJB010000034.1, read on the forward strand.
CTCGGTCGCCTGATTTGTCGCCCATTGAACATGTACGCGATGAGGTGGGTTGGCGACTGGGTAATTTACCACGCCCTCCAGATAGCTTACACGATCTCTGGCTTCGGATTCAAGAAGCCTGGGTTGATATACCACAGGCAGTTATAGATCACTTGATTGATAACATGCCACGCCGTCTAAATGAGTGCATTACAAATCGTGGCGGAGCAACTCATTATTAAAAAAGACATTTTTAGTTTTTGTTCTTTTGTTTTCAAATTTTAATCGCTTGTTTGTTCTAACGAAAGACATCCTTAATGAAAATTTCAATAAAATCGTTCAATAAATTCTAGGTGTTGCAATTTTTATTAGAGTCAGCATATTAAGTATCCAGTAAATTATACAATTATCCAGTAACTATTATTGTAAATCACGAAGTAAATATAAAACAAAAACCTCAAGCTTCGTAATAGATTTGGAAACAATAATAGGCCGAGTCAGACTTACGCGCTGTTATCACGAGAAAATTTACCAAGTTAAGTAAATGATGTGCGAATAGTAGTCGCACGCTGCAAAAGATAAAATAATAAGTTAGGCTTTAGCATACGAGAGCTTCAGAATTCGCGAATTGTATCTGTGATCCATTGGACATCATGTATACACTTCAGCATAAATCGCTCTGTATAGGGTTAATTAAACAAAACGCGAAACTATGAGCAAGACTCTGTATATTAAAATGTTAAACAAAACAAAAGGGTAAAAAATGACAAGTATTTATACTACACTGAATAAATGAAAATTAATAGGTATAAAGAGATTATAAAATAATAATTTTTAAATCCAATGAAAGGTTTACAACAATATGACATGTTTACCTCGAGTGGGATTTGAACCTACTAATACCTACTTTGCTACAGTAACCTTCTATCCAACTGAGCTATCGAGATACAAGCTCCAATTGATGTTGCAAGCTTTAATTTATTACAAATTTTTACGTCGGTTGGAGATAGCTGGATTTTGATTACAAATTGCACATTAAAATTCCAATTCTGTAAGGGTCAGGTATGTACTTTTTTCTCGATTTCATTACCTTTGATAAATTGAAGTTTTACTAACGTCTCACTTCTCATTTGAAATAAATGCGTTTTAGTACGCCTTCTTCGTCAAATTTGGTCAGCCCTATTATTTGTGGTTCATCATATTAATGAAATTAGTGAAAATAGAATTGCGTCATTCGAATATGGTTACTTTGTATTGAAACTATTTGCAGTAAATACGAGTTGGCAGCTTTTAAAGTATACGGGGACCGCGAGTCGCAAGAAAGTAGGTAAATTTTTTAATGGCAAACAAAGAGTTAGGTTCCTAAAGACGTGGCTTTAAGGATCATTTTTGAAGGGATGGTTTTGTCACAAACATATCATATATCGATGATAATCCACTGAAGTAACTTGGGAACGCCGTTTGGATTGATTAGCTAATTCTTTTGCGATTCGGTGCCGAAAGGCTATCGTCTTCCGCGCGGTTGATAATTTGAAGTAAGGAATGGATATAATTGGTTAATAAGGATTTAAGGGAGATAAAATTGAAGATGGCGAGGATTGAAGGAATGGTTAGTCAGTCTTGATAGAGATATAGACGAAGGCTCACGTTTTTTTATTTGCGGCTTAGCAATGTACGCGAAAGGGTTTGGTGGAACAAGATGGAACTTAGTTACGCAATACTGGGGCTGTATTGAACGTTATCGCGGGAAGATTTCTTTTTTCCTTTCGTTAGGATATTAAAAAAGATGTAAACACCCCGGGTGTATTACATCGTTTCATTTGTCAATAGTGACATTTTCGGGTCATAGAATGTGTTCTAGTGTTTTGTTAAGTGCTGAGCTTTAATTCTGTTGAACTGTTTCTGCATCGCATTTTGTTTATGCGGATTTATTTTAATAATTTCCTAGTTAAATGATAGTGTGGCGTGCACAGCGGACACCGAACACATAATAAAATTGTTGTATGAATAATTAAAGATTAAAGCAATATATATATATATATATATATATATATATATATATATATATATACATTAACGTTAACTATAAGCGGAAGTGATCGTAGCGCAATAAAGATTTGTCGTTAGTGGAGCTTGTGTAAATATAATGTAAGATCCAAGGAGATTGGTTTCATCTATTAAATACCGAGAGGAGCTGCTGCTGTACCGTTGTTTATTTGTACTTATTTAGACGAATGAAGATGCCTCTTGTTTAAGTTCATTCAAGAAACGTCTAGATACCAATTCAATGTATAAAGTATATTCACTCGTAGACTATTTATTTCGTGCATTGATTGCTTTATTCTGTTCACATTATATAACATTACGTGCTGCAAGATTTGTGAAATTTAGATGTTCGACGTTCTCTATTCGTGTGATTTTAATTAAAATTTAAAGTAGATTTAAACCAGATAAATTTAGGTTATTGGAATCCTGCAGGAATCATTCTAAAATTTATTATATTTAATGTGTATCGGACAAGATCCTAGGTGTTTATTTTTTCTATTCTTATTTTTACTTCACTTTTTAAATTAGCGTATTTGCTACCTTGATTTTGGTAATAAGTTCACTTTAAAAGATGTTTTAGATTATAACGTACCGTAATTATAATGTAAATTTGTTCAATAACCGATAATTTTTAATCTTGCTTGCGAGTCGTCGCAATTTTTTTGAAATGATTTTTATATGAATCCACTAGCCGATTGTATTCACTGCTTTACCTAGATTTGTAATAAACGTAAGCAAATTTATTCATTTGTTTGGGTACCAAGCTGTGTATTTTCGCAATAGGTATAACGACACGGATATTGACGTTTATTAAATTTTAGGACTTTATAGATATCTGATCGTGATTGTTTATTTTGTTGTGACGTATATCTATTTTAAATTGAATAAGTAATTACCGCATTGAACAGGTATTTTTGATTATTTGAGCCAATAAGTTTTACGTGGAAGTTTATCGAAATATTTAATGAGTTTTAATTGCATTATCGCGAATTTGTGGTTTTTGGATGAATCTTAGGATTTTATTGCAATTTTGGTGAACCTTACGTAGAATTTTTGGAGTAGAACTTTAGGTAGGAGTGAGTTTTATTTTGAGTGAACGTTATGGTTTCCTGTTAGGCCACTATTAAGATCTCGTTCATGGCGTTGTCCCGCTATAAATGTATCTAACAGGTGGCGCCTTTGTGACGTTTTTTCTCGATGTTAACGTCATGGAGTTGTAACGAGTGCCCATTACGAGTGATAAGTAAGAACCCCGCCTACAACAAGGTAGAAATTAGTTCTTAACGCAGAATAATTGTTTTCGGATATTTGATGTCTATTACAGATATAGTGGTGGTAAAATCATAGTTAAGATGCCATCTATCTCATTACTAGGTTAACGTTGGCTATAGATAGACTTGTTTAATCTCCATTAACATCAAAGATGTGAAACAAAACCACCGGCCGTGGTTAGAAAGGGGAGATGGATGCTTACTACCATTTTATGTTGTTTCATTACATTCCAAGGCGTCGAAGCATGAATTCTGCGATTATCAGAAATCAGTTATCGCTATAAAGTTGATGATATGATGATGATGATGATTTTCTAGTGTACATACAATACAAGAAAGCACACATTTCTCATTTTACCATACCGGAGCAGAATTTATGCAGGAGAACAGCAGATCCGAAACTAAATTTGTTAGAAAAGTTAGAACATATGTAAAAGTGAAAATCTTTAGTGTTGAAGCAGAACAGAACAGTCCTTTTTTTATTTTAGGAAAGCATTTAACTAAAATGCAGCATACAACCTGCAATTAGCATATAATCGATTGATGGGAAAATTCAATAGCTATTTTTCTTATATCAGATAGATGGCGTTACTTTAGTAATTTTGATACACATAATTAGCACAGTTTAGGTTAGGGAAAATCATTAGGAAAAGTAATAGAAGTAAGATAACCTACATCACAAATCTAGTAAATAAATTTATTAATACGTAACAAACTTCATTCAAAGTCTGGATATAGTTGTTCTATAGATACTCAAACACATTTTTTCTCAATAATTAAATAATACCTTGCTTTTAGTGAGCAAAACGGGTGTTTGATCTCTAGTGAGCAAAATTTGTTCATCCGTTAATATGCCAGCGGTTGCTATGAAAATCATACCATATCTGTTTTGACCTTTCGGAAACGTTAGTTTGATTTTAATTAGCTTCGGTTTACGGTTGTGCAAATGATGAATTCTTCGGTGTCTAGTGGTTCAGATATTTCAAGCACTCCGCCAAATGTTGCTGAATTAGCCAGTATTGCTGATTTATAGACTCTCCCTACTGCATCAAAGGCGACATATCTACAGTAATACAATACATTTAAGAATTGGATGGCGGAAGATCACACACAATTGTCTGAGAACGTTTTATTGGCATATTTTTAACAGAAAAGTTTAAAATTAAAAGTACCTTCACTGTGGAGCGTTTTTTAAATGTTGTTTTACAAGAAAACGGTCACATTAACAAATATGCAAGATTAATAGCCTTTTTAAAGGCTAAATCCACAGACTATAAAAAAAGTGAGATACTTTTACGACGATACATATTGAAAAATTTCTGTCAGATGCACCAAACAGAATATTACTTAAAAACGTAATTATGTTGGTTCATAAACATATAATTTTTCAGGTCGTGTTAATTTTTGGTGTGACAGGAACCATGCGATGTGACGAGCTTTGCAAACCTACTTTAGACTGAAAACCAAGATTTATCCTTCACAGTGAAAATACCCTTAACTAGAACAAAACGTGTAAGACAATTTGCTATTACAAATGGCACCACTATTAGAAGATACATACCACTCAGACCAAAGCATACGCAACGTAAGGTTTTTTATTTTACAAAAACGTGAAATGCACCACAAAGCCTGTCAGAATTAACACTTTCCCATCTTCACTTGCGACATTTTTCCTACTTGATAATGCCACAAGTTACACAGGCCGTTGTTTCCGTAGATCTTCAGCTGTAATTTTAGTTAATAATGGTGGCGACGTGCTTACCTTGAGGAGCCATGGAGACTGACGTTGCAGAGGGTTGTATAAATGAAAGCCCTTGCAAATAAGATTTGGGGTCCTTCAACAAGCTCTTCTATAATATGTGCATCAACTTCTAGTGAAAGAACGGAAACTATGTCGAGCAAACGATGTGACCAACCTCACACAAAATACAAGCATAACTAACATACTCTCAGGAAGTGTCGGAATTAACTTGACATGCCATAACTGCACTCTAAAAATTTACACCGTATCAAGCAGTTAGTGTATTAAATTTCGGGTAATGTTTAAAACGCTTACATGTACTATTGTTACATATTTAATGAAATTATTGGCTGAGATTCTTGGCCATTACCTTACGCAATTTTTACGTCCATATTTTTGACCGAATGCGTACGTCACTATCACATGCAAGATGACATCGGCGCGTCTTAAATAATTGTAATAAATCTGTCACAGTACAAGGTACAAGAGCCAGTTATTGAACTGCCAAATAATTGATATGATTGTGAAAAAAATTATGTTTAGCACTCGGATCCAAAGGCAGTTGTGCTCCTCTCGCTCTAGATAGAACACACGCTCCCTGCGCTCGCTCGTGTGTTCAAATCTAGAGCTCGAGAGCAAATAGCGCCTTTACTCACTTGTACTAAAAATAACTATTTATTGACATTAGTTCACCGGCTTCTCCTAAATATTTGTTTCGTGAAGGTTTCATTGGCGTATATCTTTTTGTCATGTAAGCGATGTTATTAATAAAACCACCATAAGAAACAAAAAAAAACAAATAAAATAATTTATAGTAAGTATCGCAGAATAACGGCATTTACAATGGTCCGAGGACGCCAATGTTGCCAGATTGAGAAAAATAACAGTTTGACAACTGTAAAATCTCAGCTTCAGGGGTTATGTTTATTTTATCACAATAATAAAATTTAAGTAAACAAAATATCAGAAAATATGTGTTACGTCAAACGTTTACTGTCAGAAATGCTTGACAACACCGGACAGAATTACCAACCTAAATCATTTTTATCTGCATCCTCTCGTGCAAACTAGGTGCTGATGAAACAAAGTTAGTTATGACGCAACTGCTCTGACTCATGAAAATTGGTATATCAATAGTAGCAGTATTACTATAGGTATAAGTGAAATTTATTGGTATTGATTAGAGATAATGTATAATATTTTTGGAAACCTTTTCCCCTTTGGCTAGGTTTTTAATTAGATTTGATGATGGTGTTCGTATGTGCGTGCACATGCAACAACTTTCTCTTAAGGCAGTTTATATCGGTCAAATAGTGATTCGCAATTTTCACAGAAAAGGCTCTAACAATCCTTTACCCAGCTACAATGAGTGTATTACAGAAAACGCATTTTGATGGTATAACAAAACCGGTTCATAATTTTGACCCAAATTACTCTTGTAGTATTTCTTGCAACACTTCATAAGTCATTCCGTTGAAGTAGCTTGTTTAAGGATAGTTCTCTGTGGGCGTCGAAACATCACCACCTAAATGGAGAAGCCTAACAAGCTGTGATTGTCTCTTGGTGTAACACTACGAAATGTAGGTTTCATACGATTGTCACGTGTTTAAGTGGGAAGCGTAGGAAAAGGAAAAGGGTTCTCTGCTCACTTATAGATAGTCATGTAAACCGTCTAGCTCAAACGGTTCGGATGGGGTGTAGAAAATTCCGGTTGTAAACTTAGGCGCCAGAAGCCGCTCCCACAATAAGACTCACTTCTATCCAGACTTCTGGATAAACGATGTAGGAGGGGGTGAGCAGGGAAATTAAAGGGAAGGAAAACAGGAAGAGGAAGAGAAAATAAGAGACTGTTGTAACGTAACTCAAGAACTATAATGTTTAAAGAAATTGCGTGTGGATATACTCCACCAATAGGTATGTTTAAGAGAAATTGGTAACTTTCGCAAGTCAGACAGGTTCTTTAAATTTAAACCCACAGAAAATTAATGTTTAAACTGAATTTAAAAATTTAAGCGTTTCCCTTTCTACAATGAAATACCTAACGATAGCACCCAAACTTAATAAATCTACTCGCTGTAGTTGCACAACATCCAAACAAACTGTATTATAATTAAAATATTCGTTAATTCTAAATTAATTACAAAATGTTTGTCGGAAGGACAGTTCAGTTTGCGCCTTTATTTATTTAGTATCTGGGTGATTTGTCCCAGATACTGAAGCAAAAATAAAAAAAGCAAAAGAAGACCTAAACAGGCAACTAAACGTTCCCCCAAAAGAATTAAATATAAACAGTAAAATGTTTAAGTGAAAATATCAATAATAACAGAAACTTTACTTAATTCGTTCCAACAGTTCAAAAATAACCCAACATATTGTACAACGTAACAAAGTGAGGTAAAATTAAAGGTGGTTAAACCAAATCGCGTTAAACCGCGTGCAAGTTAAATCAAACAGAAATCAAATACGTACTCGTACGTATAACAAAAAATGAATATTAAATAGTGCAGAAGCTACTATGACGCAAATCAAGTGGTTTGAGCACAGCTAAACTACTCAGCAGTAAATAAAATGGAAGTTATCTGCAAATACCAATGGGTGCGGTCAGAGTTTATCAAACAGTATTGCTAGCAATTATTATTATAAAGTGAACGTTATGGAGAGCACTGAAATACAGATCCAACCGATAGTTACATCAATTCGTGAAGCATTAGTAAATACTAGCAGGTGTAATTTTAACAAGCACGTTGATTTGCAAAGTGTGAAATTCATCTAAGGTACCTGAGATAATACGGTAGTTATACTAGTTGATTTCATGCTACTCTAGCGAGTAGCACGTTGTTTAATTCACAGTCGAGCAGTTGCATGTACAGCGACGATATGGTAGGTAACTCAGTTCATGCCGAAGATAATAATAACACTCTTTTGTAGGGTGTAAATAGTTACCCTAATGTTGATACAGCAGCAAGGTTAGAGTAGACGAATCCAAGCAGCATGAAGGTATTGGTAGAACGTCCACGAAATAGATATAAATTTAACTTCCCGGTCTGATTACCAGTTTCGAGCAAACACGATCACAGCAGTATAGAACAAAAGTGCTAAAAATGTTAAAATGAGAAGGTAGGTAAGTATTACATACGGTGAATTTAATATCCATTATCCCTACAGATTGCAGAACGGGCACATTGGGATGGTATGAAGTGCCTTCCAGTAGTCGATCGGAAGAATCAGTAATTTGTTTATTGGTCGTACGCGTTAAATCGCTAACAAAGAAAGTTGATTTACTAACAAGTAAAAAAAAGGCTTACCCGATTTTCAACGAAAGATTCTTGCGAGCAACAAAATATTGCACAGAAAGTTTGGAAAAGTCCAAATATGTAGAGGTTTCTTCTAAATTACATCCGATATATCATCGTTTAGAGAGATTTTTAGAAAAACTTAGATATTTTCCTCACGTTGCAAAAATGGCGATCGACAGAAATAACGTAATAGTTTCTCTAAAACCAAAAATTGTTATTATCGATTACTTTGTTACCGATAGATAAATTAAATAAAATCCACAACTATTATGTTTTTAATGTGTTATTATGTCGCCATCTAGCGAGAGTTCCATGAACTAACAGTAATCTGTCTTTGATTTAGTACTATTGAGTTAATACTATTGCGAGATTCGGTCATTGGCGTATAGAGGTCATTACTATGTACTTTCATACAATAAAAGTTTCGATTTAAAGAAAGCTATAGACGGAAATTATATTAATAAATATAGAGTGTACCATTCGTTAATTAATAATTTCTCGCATTCCGAGATGATTTAAACATACCTACATTTAGCACATTACACGATTATTGTATAAACTTCAATGTTCAGTTTTAAAGAGAAGGAAAGCAATGTGTTTGAGTCCCTCCCCCAAAGGGGAGGGCGGGCTAACCGATCTTTCTACGGCATACACAGCCATTAGTTTCAACAATATAATGCCGTTTAAATGTTTCGTGGCGCAAAAGTGCTAGTGATTAGACAAATGTATACACATTTATGAGAGACACAATCTACCGACGAAAAACTTGGCAAATCAATTACAGTGAAATATATACAATTAAAAGTAGGTCTTTGTATAAAGTCAAGGAAGACGAACGAATACAATGTCGATTTTACATCTGCATACTATTATGTTAATACGGTAAATACCCCTCGACCGTCCAACCGTTGATATTGGAGAAAATTGTAGTAAATTAAAGCTTGTCACCACAAATGGGTTAATTAAGTGTAATGTACTACAACCGTACTTATTATTACACTCAGTGTTACCTGTGAAAATTAATAGTAAATTATTGTTTGAACTTTGTTGTTTATGTGGCAAAGGTTTTAACTAGAGGTACAGGGAGCATAGCGATGATGCACTCTCTTTAACAGGCACTTGGGCAATATACAAAGTTAAGAAAGCAGTCAAGAAAGGTGATCAAATATTAGAAACCTATGAAGTATGGCAACGAATATGTTAATACATTATTGGGTATTATACAGAGCTCAGGGTCGCAGTCTTATTGTGATACCCCTCAGAAGAAGGATAACCATGTTAAAGATTATTTTAAAACCGATGGTCTTTACTTTTTTATCCCGAAAAGATAGAAAAAAAAATTCAGCTTAAGACAGTTAAAAAAAGGTCTTCTACCTCGTCTTGTGGTAGGCTCGGGCAGTGTGAAAAACAAAACAAATCAAATACAGCCTGGTGAATTCCAAAATATGATGAACAACCATTCCATTGACATTAACTCTGCTTTACCGATTAGCAAACACAATATACGTTAATTAGGGGTTTAAAGGAGAAACCTACAGCTCTCTTTGACAGTAAATGTTGCGTTTGTATGGCGAAAGTGAGAATATTTGCAAAAATTATAAAATATGTTTGTCGGATGTATCATTGTTCATTTCAATAAATCTCAGTGTGTAAAAATTTTAGATTGAATTATTTTGAATTTGGAATGGTAGAGAAAAATTCAGCGCTTGCTCTTGTTGCATGTTGAATTAAAAATTCGAGAACCGCTTGTTTGTGTAAAAGTTTAAATGATGAGTTTTTATAAATTATTTTGGTTAACACCTCAGATTTGTATGTATCTCCCTCTTACTCATCTTTATGGGAGAATGTTTTGTGAATATTTCAGTTCAATTGCTTTGGCTGAGCATAATCTGTAACCAAAGTATTATTTTACGGTTGTTCTGAGGAAATGTGAAGTGATAAATTTGTTTGAATGACGCAAGTTGATTATCGTTTTCAGCGATCCTTGCATGAAATAAAGCGAGAGATGAAGCGTGAATGTGTGACTTGGTTTTGAATGCATGTGTTTGAGAAGTAGGAAGAGGAAAACTTGCAATTGGTAATGAGGTAGTCGAAGTTCGGATTTTGAAAGTAGATCGTGTGGTTGAGTAGGAATTGTGAGGGCGCGCAGGCCGCGGGTTAGTGATGTAGCGAAAAGTATTATGTGTGTAGTGAGCGGATATAGAAGAGGATGTTGATTCTGTAATCAGTCGCGGCTTTATTTAAAGAGATTCGCAATCGCGTATTTATGGTTAATTACGACGTTACTTTGGTTAGCTAGTTTATTTTAGAAGTAGCAGAGTTACTGTCCTTCATTTTGGCTTAGCCTATGTATATCTTTATGTATCTTAAGTATTAAAGGAGTGGTGTTGAAAATCCTCCGCGGTCCCGTGCTTTGGTTAAGTAAGTAATTGGATTAATGAAACCATAAAAATTTCCGGACTGGATTATGTGAATTTTATTTTGTGGTGTGAGAAGTAATTGACTTTTTTCTTATAAATAATTGCTCGCAGAAGTGTGATGATAATAGGAAAAATTGACAATTAGGTCGTGTCAGAATTTCGTACAAGAATGGTACGTTGGATGTATTGAGTTGAATTTTAACACGTTACAGATAGATATTCTGCAATTAGTAGCTGTTATAGACATGTTTTCAAAATTTTGCATTTCTTACTGCCCCACTAAATGTGCTTACTAGAAGAAGCGTTCCTTTTGTTTGATCTTCTGAATGCCAAGTCGCTTTAAACTCTTTAAAAGAATGTTTAGTATGTACTTCCATTCTCTCTCGTTACGATTTCTCTTGTACTCTCTTTTTATTCAAAGGATGTCTCAGATTTCGGTTTGGATGCGATGTTTTCTAAGGCTGAACAGGAGATTAGCTACATAAACCGTTCTTGGTCAAAAACCGAACATAACTGCTATATGAAAGAATGTTCGGCGCTATTGAAAAATGTCGGCCACACATTGAAGGTACACGTTCGGTGGTAACTATCACTAAATAATCTGGCCAAATCGTTCACAGAATCTTTCAGGACGGTTGCGGAGTATCGAAAACCGTGACTGGAATCTTTTGCTTACCGACGTATCCTAGTATATCATAAAACTTCTTTATGCATCAGGTTGAGTATGCTGCTGCTCCAGATTTCTTTTTTACAGCTACGGTTGCTACACGTCCCTGGGAGATGCTTTGTGCTGATCTGGTAAGCACCCTGCCTAGATAATCGAAATGTAATTCTTTTATTTTTGTTGTGACATAACCAAATTTCTTTCGGATCGGCGAAGATCCGATTAAGGTCAATGATTCTGTTTGGAAAAGGAACTTTGTTTTATTTGACACTCAATCAGCTCTGAATTTTGTGGATCCGTTTCTTCTAATAGGCTGTGACTTACGAGGTTCAAGATTCTACGGGTAACGCCGGAATTTATTACACTAAAAACCTAACTCTTGTGTTTCTGAAAGCGAACCTGCTACAATCCTTTTAAGTGTTGGTTACGCACGAAAACGTCAGTCTCTTCTGGGAATTTTTGTCGCACGAAACGCCTTAAGCTGTAATTTTCTGAGTTTCGTCTTTTTGGTAGGTTTGGTCGGCCATTGTTGGAAGGAACTATGGAAACATCCTTTTTTCGTACATAAACCGTACAATTGGTTCCTTGTCCTTGTTCTGTCGGTATTTCTTCAAAAACCCTCCCTCCAAAATTTTTCTTAAAGGGATCTTTGGAGACTTACCGTTTTCATTTCACTTACTGGACGTAAGAGGAACGTGAAGGGTTTTCTTTTTTCTTGGGAGTTTCAGTGACGACAAAATCCTGGATATGGAAGTTAATAGGTCTACATTTTTCGCCGCAAATTCGATTTCCTCTTTTTCTGCAATACCACCTATAGCATTTTATTTTTGTTAGTTCATGGTGTCATAGGGTTGAGTTGGAGTCCACCTTGAACTCCTTTTACACTTTTTTGGCAACGGAGTCAAAATTTTGGTCTTTCTTTCTTGTGGGATGGGATTGGTTTTCTTCCGGGTTTTAATTATTAGGCCGCTGGTCCTTAAGTTCTGCTGAATGTGGGATAGCTCTCCTGGTGTTAAGCTTCATTTCTTTCTTCCTCTCAAATGAATGAAGAGAAGACAATCATACCTATCCTACTTGTACGATCCCTATTCGCCTTTCTTCCTTAACTGTAGGAGTAAAACTTTTTTGTTTTGTTTTGGTTTTTGTTCTATTTTTTCTCCTAGTACCGGGTGATCGCCAAAGTACTCAGGTGGGAAGTTGAAATCAGATTGCTCCTTGTTTATTCTTAGAGTTGGTCTGTTTTGCTCCACTGTTGGTCTTCTTGTCTCTCTTCGTTCTCTTTGAGACGCTTTATAAATCAGTCGAGAGTTGGGCTTTAGAATTTTTAAGGCTATTTGTCCTAAGTATTATATTCCAACTTTCTCATTCCTTTTGATTCCTCTACCAAAGTCTAAATTTTACTGGTTGGGAAGAGAGTTGTTACAATTTAATTAATAAATGAAGTGGTACACATATTTGAATTTGTTTACAGCCTTAGTAGTCGTTCCACAATCTCGAATTACTTTATATATTTCGGATGTTTTTAAAAATAGGGACGTTATTTCTCTAATGGAATTTCCAAAACGAGAATTTTAATTTGGACAAGCGCTGTTCGCACTGTCAAATAGAATTTACGTTGTTTTGAGGTTCAGTGAAGGAAGGAAGCCATGCATTTTTTAGTTTTATAAACTGCATCACTCACTGTGACTTTTGTGAAGGCTTGATGTATTAATAAAATTTGCTTTATATGTTTACCTTTCTATTAATTGGTTTAGATACTTTCTTTCTCTACTAGCTATGCTCTGATTTTTAATCTAAGACGTTACTAACTTCTGCTCTTGTTTAGCTAGCCACCAGTAAGGTAAAAATACAGATTAACTGTAATTTGTAGAGTGGTTTCAAAACCAATATTTTTACACTTATTTCATACATTACGATAACTATGATAAGTTGCGATTTCCCTTTGTTTTGAGTATCTTGGTAAGAGGAATTATTGGCATAATTGCGACTATTTTTTTTTGTATAAGCGGATTTGATTATGGCAAAGACAGCTGTTGTTAATTTTGTTATTTCAATAATTTGTTTTAGACCATTGTGGACGTATAGTAATCATATTGATAATGATGTCCCTCACTATTTGATACTGCAGTGGAACTGATTGTCTTTCATTCCATGCTTCTCTTATCTACGGAATCCATTTATATTAAGTGTCAAAATTTCTTTATTTCAATATAATTTTAGTCACATTTTAGAGAGCTCGAGTTGTACGATGATAAACTACAAAACTACGTTCAATTTTGTTCAATTATAAATGTTTTGTGCACGATACAATGATAGAAATAAAGGTTTCATTATAACAGATGTGAGACACAAATTTTTGTGTTTGCTTGACAAGTAAGACATGTCTCTGACGATGAATCAGCGCAGCTATATGAAAACAGCGATAATGCTGCTCATATTTGTAAGGTGTGTAGCCTATTAGTTGAAATTTGGGATTTTACTGATATAAGTTTGTATTTTGCAAATTCACCATTAGACAGTTTTTTTTTTTTTATTTTTAAAGTAAATAGAGGAATGGTGCCGTGAATGCACTACAATGATTTAAATTAATAATTTGCTACTGCTGCTAATGAATTTCTCATCTGTTTACACTTATATATTATAAATGTGTATAAAGTACTTTAGTTTGTTTTTATAATAATATAGGGTTTTGAGAGAATAGCTCAAATGAAAATTCTCAACCTTAAGTAGGATAGAAAGTTAATTTTAACCGATTTCTTATTGTAATTGTAATTTTCTCGCTTATATTAATAAAGACAGAAGCAAACGGACACGTATATAGTTTATTTCTGTTTGTGTCTTTTGACAGTTTTTATTTTATTTCACGTGCATATAATGCGAAATATACTAATGTTTTGGAACAAAAATTTTATTGACTGCTCGTGCTTATAAATAAAAATAATACCGCATTAATAATACTCAAAAACAATGGACGAGTCTTTTTGTTGATTTTTACTTTTAAAAAATAAATTTGTTGAAGAAATAATGGTCTATTGCTGATTTCTTGCTACCATTTTTTTTCAAATGCTTTAATTTCATTTACAATAAGAGTTGAACGTAAACGTCGTACATTCAACCCTTAATTTTATTTTAAATTTAGGATAGTGCTAAAACGACTAAAGTTTGATCTAACCCAGAATTTCAACTTCCAACTTTTCTATAAACGTTTCAATTTATATTCAAACGAGTTCAAAAATAAAAGTTTAAGAAGCGATTTGCACATCTAAATGGCAATTTTTTATGAATTGAGCTGATTTCAGCAGATAAATTTAAGTGGTACTAAAACTCCCTTTAGGCATAGCTTAAACGTTTCTTCTCCTCACAAAAACTGATTTTGCTTTTAATTGAAACATCTAATCATACTGATAAAATGGGTATCAATTATAATTTATGTAGCTATACTTACAGTATCTAATTTAGTAATGTTTATTAGAAATTGTATACTTTGATCCAAACTATTTGGTTTTCTTCCTGGAAAGTATCAGTTACTAATTGTATTGATTACAAGAATGTACAGTAAGCTTATTTGGCTCATATAACATTAACAAAATAATCAATTTAATCAATTAATTTAAATAGGAATTTTATTAAGATGGAACGACCTTTCTTCACGGTTTATAACTTCCCTACACAATATTTATACACTTACATCTGTCGACATCAAGTTAATGTAAATGTAATGTAAACAAATAATAATATAACATAAAGAATAATGAAAGGACTCCTCTAAATTAAATAGATTAGCTACGTAAAAATAAGCCGATTTAAGTAAACTTGCCTTAGTCCAAAAGTTGGTAATAAGGAAGCTACAGGGTGTCAAAGTTGAAAAACATTTTCTTTCATATCTTTCGACTGCTTTGAGCTAATTTTGTATAATTTCTTATATGGGGG
This sequence comes from Vesta saturnalis, assembly GCA_036346205.1. Classification (NCBI taxonomy): domain Eukaryota; kingdom Metazoa; phylum Arthropoda; class Insecta; order Coleoptera; family Lampyridae; genus Vesta; species Vesta saturnalis. The sequence continues at coordinate 228,780 of JARFJB010000034.1, forward strand.
TTTCTTGGGATGAGAAATTCAAATTGATCATCAATTTCGGTGTATTTCCTAGAGGGCACCACAAGCGACCATTAGGATATGTATAAACCGCTGCAACTTTTTGTGCTACACTGTAGGCCCTTTTAGTATGGAATAATAGTTTCTCCTACCTTTTCTGCTTAAAAAAGGTATACCTTGTTGATATGGCTAAGAGCACCGGTTTCTGAGAAAAATGCATCTAAAGCTCATAATGCATGCAAATTATCCAAAAGTATCAAAATAACTTATTTAATAATTAGTTTTAATTAATGTCAATTAATTTAGAATCTTTGTTTTCTCGCGAAAAATTTGGATAACACGAACGGTTTAGCCAGGAAAAAATATTTTCTAATGCATTGCACACTTGCGCAAGCGCTTTTACTTAGGTAAAAAGCTTTAATTACCATATCGACAGTTGAATTTATTTATCAAACGTTAGTTCTTTTCTGTCACTTTTCCGTTGATAAAGATCCATAGTTATGGCTCACAGTTTCACTAATTCTGAAATGGTGAATATGCTTTTAGTCCATGGACTTTGCCATTGTAACGGTCGAAGAAGTGTACGAATTTATAGGGAAAAATATCCATTCCGTAGAACTCCAAATCGGCACACTTTTGCTAATATCGGAAGACCTCTCCGCGAAAATGGCAAGCCGTGTAAGTTCTGGATGCAGACGAACCATAAGGGCGGTGGAAATAGAAGAAGAGATTTTGGAAGCTGTTGAAATAAATCCAAAGACCAGCACATGCACGTATAGGATTACAAATGGGAATTTCGAAATCATCAGTTCATAGAGTTTTTCAAGAACAATTATTGCACCCCTTTCATGTCCGAAAAGTTCAAAATATATTGCCCATGGATCTTGATCAACGTTTACCTTTCTGTAGATTTAATATTCATAGAGTAATCGAAAATCTAAATTTTAGTAAAGAAATTTTGTTCACGGACGAAGCTACTTTTACTAGATGCGGTATTTTCAATGTTTAAAATGAACATGTTTATTCTGTTAAAAACCCTCATGAAACCAAAGTATCTCATTATCAGCATCAATTTCAAGTAAATCTCTGGGCTGGAATTGTAGACACTTTTATTATTAGTCCCTTTGTACTGCCAAATCGGCTGAATGGAGATAGGTACTTGAACTCTTTAATACAAAATTTACCTATTTTATTGGAAGATTTGCCCTTTCACCTTCGTCGTGACGTTTGGTATATACATGATGGCGCATGTCCTCATTTTACTTTAAATGTACATCCACAGCGGTGGATTGGAAGAGGAGGTGACGTACCTGTGAACTGGCCGACTCGATCACCGGCCTTCACACCCTGCAATTTTTTTTGTGGGGTGCTTTGAAATCAAAAGTTTATGCATCCCCAGTTAATACGCAATAAGAATTGTTGGCAAGGATAATTCATGAAGCCAGTTTATTGAAGAAAAGTACATCAATTGCGCAAAAGTTTACATAACATAATTTTATTTTTTTAATTTTTGTTTAGCTTTTGGTTGATAATAATGCAATTTAATTGTTTAACCTTGTTCTTCATATTGTTAATTATTGATTTTCTTTTTTCTTCAATAGCTATTGTTCTTGAAAAACTTCATTCTTTCTTGTTTTTTCAATAAATCAGCTTCATGAATTATTATTATTATTATTATTATTATTATTATTATTATTATTATTATTATTATTATTATTATTATTACATTACATTAGAATGTATGGTTCCAATACTATATAACTCAATACCTATGGAAATAGTGAATGATCACCTACTATCTACCTATAAACAGAAAATTATAGATTGGTTAAGCGCTACAAACTGATACATATTATAAACAAGTAGTAATAATAATTACAAAACACAAACACACAACACAAGTATCACAAGTATTGTAATAATGATTACATTTCAGTGTAAAACATGTAGTTAGACTAATAATAATATATGTACAACTTTAAACATGAAATATGATAATGTAGAGATGTAAATAACTTACCTGTATAATAACGGAACCAACCGTTAAGTTAATATATAACTTGGTTGGACCAAAAATTATGTATAATTTTGAGAAAATAAACATTTCAAACATTTCAAACATTATTATTATTAATTATTATTATACTTTTGGATAATTTGCATGCGTCATGAACTTTAGATGCGTTTTTCTCGGAAACCGGTGCTCTTAGCGATATCAAGAAGGTATACCTTTTTTAAGCAGAAAAGGTAGGGAAAATTATTATTCCGTACTAAAAGTGACTACAGTGTAGTACAAAAAAGTTGTAGCGGTTTAAACATGTCCTAATTGTCGCTTGTAGCGCCCTCCAGGAAATACACCGAAATCGTTGATAAATTTGAATTTTTCATCCCAAGAAACCCCCATATAAGAAATTTTATAAAATTATCTCAAAGCAGTCGAAAGATATGAAAGAAAATGTGATTTATTTTTTCAATCTTGACACCCTATAGCTGTGTTATCAACTTTTGAACTAAGGAAAATTTAGTATAATCAGCTTATTTTCCCGTAAGTAATCTTCATTATCCATTTGGCTATGATATATATATATATATATATATATATATATATATATATATATATATATATATATATATATATATATATATATATATCAGGGTGAATCTTATCTAATCCGCCAAAATTAAAGGCGTGCTAGAACTCATCATTCTAAGCAAAAAAGTTCATATGTACATGGGTCCGGAAATGCCTCGTTTCCGAGATACATGGTGTCAAAGTTGAAAAAAGAAATCGCGTTTACTTCAATATCTTTCGACTGTTTCGAAATAGTTTCATGAAATTTCATATACGGGGTTTTTTTGGGATGACAAATTCAAATTTGTGGTCCATTTGGTTGTCGTTTCTAGAGGGCACCAGCGGCAACGATTTCGGCCCCTTTAAATCGTAGCAATTTCTTTTGCTACACTGTATGCCATTTTGGACTAGAAAAATCGATTCTACTATCTTTTCTTCTAAAAAAAGGTATATCTTAGTGATGTCGCTAAGAGCAACCCTTTCCGAGAAAAACGCTTTTAAAACTCATGATGCATACACATTTTCGGAGGGTATTTTTTTGACAGGTTTATCAATAGGAATTTTTAATTGTTACTAAGTAACTTACTTGTTTACTTATGTACTTATCTGTCTCTTTGCGTTCATTGATAATAAAATTTTAATAAAAAATCCATAATTAAATACGATAGAATGCCTAGACATACAACATGTATACTTTTAATATTAATTTTTTTTCTTTTTCTTTTTTTAATGTTGGATATTTTAGTGCTCCATACAAAAGTTAGTTTTACATAAATAAACATTGTGAGTTATAAATGTCTTTTTCTCGGAAAGGGTTGCTCCTAGCGACTTCACTAAGATATACCTTTTTGTAGCAGAAAAGACAGGAGAATCGATTTTTTTAGTCCAAAATGGCATACAGTGTAGCACAAAAAAGTTGCAAAGATTTAGAGTGGTCGAAATGGTTGCCGCTGGCGCCCTCTAAAAATCACAACGAAATGGACCACAAATTTGAATTTATCATCCCAAAAAAACCCCGTATACGAAATTTCATGAAACTATTTGGAAACAGTCGAAAGATATTGAAGAAAACGCGATTTTTTTTTTCAACTTTGACACCCTGTATCTCGGAAACGAAGTATTTCCGGACCCATGTACATATGAACTTTTTTCCTTAGAATGATGAGTTCTAGTACTTCTTTAACTTTGGCGGATTAGATAAGATTCACTCTGTATATATATATATATATATATATATATATATATATATATATATATATATATATATATATATATGTATATACAGGGTGAGTTAGTTTTTTGTAGACAAACTTTAACAGGAGATAGAACACATGTTTCTAAAAAGAAAAGCTTCTATAAACATATGTCGTAGAAGGCTTCGTTTCCGAGATACAGGGTGTTGAATATAATTTTTTCTCAAATTTTATTATAACTCATAAACGAATGCTTAGATTTTTTTCATGTTGGGGATAATGTCTATTAATTAAGGGGCATAAAACAAGTGATAAGAATGTTCACAAACTTGCACAGTGGCGGAGTAGAGGGGTGCTCAACCCCTTTCATGAACAGAACTTCTACGCCAATGACTATTTTTTAAAAAAAACTGTTATTTTCATTATCTACATACAGTTTAACAAAAATAATGTACTTTCTTCTCTTTCGAAATTCCTGTGCGTTTCCGAGATTTTTAGTGTTTGATGTGGTACTAAGTTAAGTAATGTGCTTTATGTGAATAAAAATAAAAAACCGATAACCTACCTATTTATAAATGAAAATGTATTTGAAATTTTAAAGAAACGATCGTTAGGTACTAAAATGGCTCTAAATGTTTTATTATATCTTTTTATTAAAAACTTTATATTCAATTATTCACATAAAGCACATTACTTAACTTATTACCACATCAAACACTAAAATGAAAATAACTCAGAAACGCACAGGAATTTCGAAACAGAAGAAGGTACATTATTTTTGTTAAACTGTATGTAGATAATGAAAATAATAGTTTTTTAAAAATAGTCATTGGCGTAGAAGTTCTGTTTATGAAAGGGTTGAGCACCCTCCACTCCGCCACTGTGCAAGTTTGTGAACATTCTTATCACTTGTTTTATGCCCTTAATTAATAGACATTATCCCCCAACATGAAAAAATCTAAGCATTCGTTTATGAGTTATAATGAAAATTTGAGAAGAAAAATTATATTCAACACCCTGTATCTCGGAAACGAAGCCTTCTACGACATATGTTTATAGGAAATTTTCTTTTAGAAACATGTGTTCTATCTCCTGTTAAAGTTTGTCTACAAAAACTGACTCACCCTGTATATATATATATATATATATATATATATATATATATATATATATATATATATATATATATATATTATATATATATAGTATATATATATACACTGTGTCTCTTGAATTTCTGGACATAGGGAATTCCCATGTTAAAATAAACTATTGTAAATATTGGCTCCCCTAATTATTTTACAGTAAAATGTCAATGTAAAACTTCTTAAGGAAAAAAGGCTGCTTCTTATGTTACAATTGCATTTACATGTGGTTTATCCGTTTTCGAGAAAATTAGAAAAACTTAAGGGCTTTTTCGTAACCGGTAACGTTTCTACTATTTGATCAAGTGTTCAAATAAATCTCCGTTTGCAGCTAAACAATATCCAAGTCGATCATAGACTTTGTGGCTGTTTGCTAAGATTGCTTCTTTTAAGTCGATCAGACTGTTAAACGAGTTTTCACTGTTGTATAATTTGTTTTTTTAAATAACCCCAGAGGAAAAAGTCACAGGGAGCCAAATCAGGGGAGCGTGCTAGCCAGTTTATGGTACCACCTCGACCTATCCGACAGCCGGGAAACGTGAAGTCTAGAAACTCACGTATGATTACACTATTGTGTGCTGGACACCCATCGTGTTGGTACCAAATGTCTTCCTCCAGGTTCAAGTCTAACAGCGCTGGGCCAATTTCTTCTGGAAGCAGCTGAAGAGAACGCTCTCCAGTCAACGTACCATCAATAAAGAAAGGACCTATTAATCTATGGCCCAGTATGCCAATCCATACATTAATTGTGCTGCGATATTGACTTCTACTCTTTATTGATAAATGCGAATTTTCAGTATTCCAGTAACGAAAATTTTGGCGGTTATGAATACCATGAGTTCAAAAAGAACATTCGCCGGTGAATAAAATACGACTTAAAAAGTTTCTATCCATGTTTGATAACTCTACTAATCTTTCGCAGAACTCCATTCTCAAGAATTTATCTTCATCAGAAATTTCCTGCTGCAAGCTATACTTGAAAGACTTGAACACTGGAGTTTGTCGCTTCAAAATTCGATGGACGGTACTGTGAGATATTCCTAAACTGCACCCAATTTGTCTCACACTTTTATTCTTATGTTCAACAACATTAAGTAACACATCCAAATCTCTGTCATTTTGCCCCAGAGGTTTAATATCTTGACAATTGCATGGCTTATTAACGTTACCGGTAGATTTGAATAAGTTGACAATTTTTGAAATTGTTTCTGCACTTGGAATTTGCAGGTTTTGATAACTAGCCGAGTACAAATCTCTAATATTTCTAAGTGAATTGCCCGAGTAATGCCATTCAATAAATTTTACTTTTTCTTCAATGGTGTAATAATTCATTTTTATAAACAAGAGATGAAAAAGTGGACATGTTAATTATTTATGTAGAATGTAGAAAAAATGCCGTAGCAGCTAAAGATCTTTATGGCGAACGATATCCTAATAGACAATCTCCAGCGAGAAATTATTTTAAACGTCTTGAAAATCAATTTCGAAGAGAGCCGAACAATGATCCCGAAGAAAATTTCATTGTTGACGAAGGAACGGAAATTAATGTTTTGGCTCGAGCAGAAGTTGATAAGACTGTTTCTTTAAGGCAAACTGGGTTTGAATTGGAAATCAGTCACCAAACGGTAAGCCGAATTTTGCACAAATACCACTATAAATCTTTTAAATACCACTTGCACTGGTACGAAAATGATTACGAACGTAGGATAGAATATTGCAATTGGATTTTGCAGAATAATTTGGGATTATTTAACACAATATAAAATATTGGTCACAAGAAAATCTAGATTTATTACGGGAGGGTAACTTTTAAGTGCAGTTCGGTTTCAATGTTTGGCTTGGAATAATCGGTACAATAATATTTGAAGTACCCCTGACTGGGGTATTTTAGATGAGTTACTTTTGGATTTAAGACAGGAAATGTATTTCCTACAAGATGGCGCTCCTCACCATAATTCAAGGATAGTAATGGATTACGTTCAACACGACTAATGGTCGTGTGAGGTAGTCGCCAAGGTCACCTGATTTAACATCCCTTGATTTCTTTATTTGGGGTCATTTAAAAAATGTTGTCTACGCAACCGCCGTTACAACCCGTGAACACCTGGAGCTACGTGTAAGATGCGCAATTAATAGCATAACGGCCCAGCAATTGACGAACGTTTTTCGAGAAACGGCGATACGCGTTCAGAAGTGCATTGACGTTAATGGGCAGGATCTTGAACAACTGTTGTAATGTTTTGTGTTCATTTTTTGTGTTCCAAAGCCACCTTATGTATAACAAGATAACTATAAATAAATTGTATTGTCTTATTCTTCTTTTAGCTGTAATTGTGTTTGTATTTATCGCACATTTTAATAAGACATATGAATAAGTTCCTTAGTAAAAGCACTAATAAATGGTACCACGGTACCAATATGGTTCCATTAAAAAAAAATGAGTCTTGCCCCAAAAATTATTTTGATGAGCATTATTTGCTTATAAATCACGTAATTTAGTATTTTTGACGGGATTTCGATTTCTCTACCATTACACGGATCATTTAGAATAAATCTGAACCGTCATGGCACAGTTAAATGGAAAACCAAAAATTATGTTATAAAAAATATTGATGCTTGAAATGTCACTTATTTGGCATCGTTGGATTCAGAAAATCATTCAGAATTCAAAAATGCAATAATATACAGGGTGTTCCATTTAAAACTCGAAGGTTAGTGTCACTTCCAGCGAAACCGGAAATGAAAAAAAAAATCGCTTATGTCAAAAGGTGCCGCTTATTACGTATATAGGATATCCCAAGTTTCAAACAATTATCTTGGAGAAAAGTGGGGCGCACTATGATCCTGTTACACGGTATATATATATATATATATATATATATATATATATATATATATATATATATATATATATATATATAGTCTTTCATTAGAACACACAAACGATTAAAATTTGAAAACAAAAGAACATACACTAAAATTGTTTTTTCAATCATGAGTTCCTCCGCCACGATTCGTAATGCACTCATTTAGACGGCGTAGCATGCCATCAATCAAGTGATCTATACCTGCGCGTGGTATATCAACCCAAGCTTCTTGAATCCGTAGCCGGAGATCGTGTAAGATATCTAAAGGGTGTGGTAAATTGCCCAGTCGCCTATCGACCTCATCCCATACATGTTCAATGGGCGACAAATCAGGCGACCGAGCAGGCCATGGGAGGACGGCAATGTTAGCTTCTTCCAAAACACGTGTTGCAGCCCTTGCCGTATGATGGCGTTCATTATCCTGTTGGAAAATGGGATTTTCCAGCCCTTGAAGATATGGAAGTACAACGGGTTCTAGCACATTGGCAATATAACCAGCGGCGTTTAGGTTGCCATCAATGAAGACAAGGGTGATCTGCTACCGTAACATATGGCACCCCATATCATCACCCCTTGTGTGAGGGCGTCCACAAAAAATGGTGAATTTTTACGTACTCCACACATCCGTCTGACCCTCCTATGACCATCGTGGGCCCACAAGCAAAATCGGGATTCGTCACTAAACACAATTCCATGCCATTCTTGCGGCCAGTTCGCTCTTTCGTTGCTCCATTCTAGCCTGTGTAGACGGTGATGTGGTGTAAGAGGAGGACATAAAAATGGACGATATGAACGCAGCCCATAAGACCTTATCCGGCGATAAACAGATGAATCTGATATTCTGGGTCCTACACCCCTCATCCAATCAGTTTCAATCGATCGAGTTGTTGAAAATCTGTCTCTTGTGGCCAAAAGTCTTAAGCGACGTCCGTCGCGATCTGTAGTCCTACGGAGACGTCCAGATTCAGGGTGCGTTGTTGCACCCCTTCCTCGGACCATTTGGACCAACATCTCAATACCGTTGTGACATTTCGTTTTACACGACGAGCAATTTCTCTTAGCGAAAGTCCGGCGTCTCATGCCAATGATACGGCCACGTTCAAAATCAGTCAATTGGGAAAAATGTTGATGTTGGCGTACTGTTCCCAAGTTCAGAACGAAATAGTGAAAAAACGATTTGAAAAATTGACGTTTAATTACACACTGATTGGTTTATTTCTTCAAATTTGTTGTTATTAAGTGCAAAGGAGAAAACAAAAAAAAATTCTAGCTAGATTTTATTCAAATTTTAATCGTTTGTTCGTTCTAATGAAAGACATTGTTCAACAAATTCTAGGTGTTGCAATTTTATGGAAGTCTATATATATATATATATATATATATATATATATATATATATATATATATATATTTAGAAATGACTAAAGGTAGTAAGAACCCGTACTGAATTTGGAGGTTTGGACAGACTATAGTAATTGATACCTTCCAAGCAGAATTTTTTTAAATAATCACGCCATGAAATTGATCTCAACGTCCGGATAAATCAGCAATGCAAATTGATCATTAAAAAATAAAAAAACCGTTAAAGCACTTATCCTTCTTCTGATGTCCCTTCAGTTTTACTGATGCTATTATACTGCACGGTTTCTTACTGCCATACTTCAATAGTTTCTAGTAGTTGATATCCTTTGTCGACTGCTTTCTTAACTTTATCTATCACCCTTGTACCTCTCAAAGAGTGTTCACAGTAGTACCTTCAGTTAAAACTTTACCACATGACGACAAAGTACAAACATTAATTTACTATTCACTATGGAACAATAACAGTGGTGATAATACTTTACATTTAATTAGCCCCTCCTATTGTACTTATTAACAAAAGGTTACATGGATGTAAAATCTCTAGGATTGAGTGGTTCTTCTGTCAACAATCATAGTGTAACAACGATCGAGTGAATGTCAAGTTGGCTGTAGCCACTTTGGTATTGGCTCAATGATATATTGTTCCAATAATGGGCGTCAAAAAATTTCATTACATACTCTAGATAACGTGATGCTTTCGGTAATCATGTAGATGTTTACCTCCTAATCCTGTTCATAATTTGTCTAAATTTAAGACACGAATATTCTATGTTAACATCCGATACACAGTATGCTGTAAACTCCTTTTAAAAGTCAGAAGTGTGTTTTCTGTAACCTTTCCCGCAAGCCTTGCTAACACATATATTTGAAAATAAAACTGTCTACTGAAAAGCTAGGAATTTGGTCGTAGCCAAAAAGAAAATAGAGTTACACATTCTGTAAGGTTGTTTTTAGAGAAACCATTTCTAAGCACTGCACTACAAGATATTTTCAAGGTCTCGATCATTTCCCATTTCCATCTCCTGAGCATGGCGCAGTGTCTTTCAAAATCTTCACAATCGCTCGGCAATTAAACTTTTTGGTATTTAATAGATGATATGCAATTACTTCTTAATTCTCTTCGATTCTCAAATCATATTTACACGAACTTCAGTAACGGAAAATCTTGAAACTAAAAACCAAATGGTTAGGTCACTTTTCTATCTGTCTTAACGTGTATACACAAATATTACTTTAATTGCAAGCGTTCTTTGCCTTTTATGTACAAAAACTTTATTAAAGCGATATTTATCTACAGCAGTATCCTGAACTATTAAAAATATTCGCAAAAGAAATGCGATAATTAGTCCAAGAGTTAGGAGCAGCACTAGCATTAACCACTAGTTTCTTTTTGATGAAGACGTACAACTGTCCCTTCTCAAAACGATACACGCGCAATCTTACCGAGGTGAATTAATCTTCAAAAATCCCCAAACTTGCTTCTTCTTCTTCTTCTAGAGCTTAACTACGACTAAACCAAAAAACAAATGTCCCCGTCTCTCTCAAAATCACATCATCCTTTTGACCATCGCATAAAAATTTCCATACCTAAATTGCATAATGGACAGTTTCCATGAAAGAAACAGCCTTGATACTTAGACTTAAGCCACCTACATACATTCTGTTTTTCAGTAAGAAACCCTGTTATTCAAATACATTTTCTATACTTCCAATAACAACAATTCCGTAGGTAAGTGAACTGGTGAACTTGAAATAAATGAAGAAGTATATGACTGCAACTGAACATTTTTGTTATCAACGGCAGCACAAATGATTTATTGCCAAACATACACGTTACTTCAAAACCCTTTTCATCCATCATTAAATTAAATTCTTTTCGAAACCACGATAATGATTTTCAATGGCGTATTTTTAACTAAACTGAACTATAACTAAAGATATGTGAATAAAAATACCAATATCCACTATTTACAAAAGTAAATTTTAAACTCCCAAATAAAATTGATTTCACTAATATATGTGAGTGAACGTCTGGAACTGTATCAAAACGTAGAAACTTCAATCTATTGACAACAAACAAACTGAAAGATATATGCTATTCACATAAAACTGAATACCCAATTTTTAACAAATGCAGATATCGTCAAACAAAATGAAAATTTGGAATTAAATCCATGCTTTCAAAGTTTATACTCAAATATGTCCACATTTAAAAAAAATCTATACTCCATTCACCAGACGGCATCCTAATAAATATCCTACAATTCGAGAAAACACAGAACCTATGGAAGATTTTACCCACATGTGACAGTAAATGACTTTGATTCGCACGATATGATTGCGTTATGTTGACAATGGTCTTGTGTCTTAAATTTTCGTTTTACTAAAAAACTTTCCTTTATCATAAAATAAAAACAAAAAGGGGTGTTTGTAAGCTTTTGTGAGGTAACAGAGTGATCACTGTCTTACCAAATAAAATGTTTGGTTAATTATAAAATTAGAATACGTTTACTGACAAGGAATCAGCGTAAATTTTATTGTAGTTATTCAACGGTATTACCTTAGTTCGGGTATTTTTAATGTTCTATAAATTCACTTTCAGAAGTTTGATTTAATAATTTTTATCTTAAAAAGAAAACCGCAAGTATATTTAAAAAGTATAAAATTTCCGTAACCCTTCTTCGGGCGCACCTGTAGGCGAATCTAAATCGGGCGCATCCGGCCTAAGAGGCCACCACTTATTAATATATTATTGAGTGGTGGGAGAATATATATTAAGCCTTCGACTTCGAAAACTAAATAATTGTCAGGTAGTCTTTATTAGGATCTATGGCAAGGAATTATATCAAATTAAACACAAAAGAACTAGTTTATTAACGTAAAAGTATTAAAAGTTAAAAAAATTAGTTTACTGCAAAACAATAACTTTTCAAGTTTCAAAGAATGTTAAAATCTAAAGAAGGTAATCTCTATTGTCCGCTGCCTGAGGTTCCAAAATCAGCAGCTGATAAACAAGTTTGGAACAGCGCGTTTACGTGGGTTAAACAGATCCATTGATGACAACATAAACATTCGTAATTCGTCATCCTTCTAAATCCTGATTTAAACATGCACATTCCACACTTTCGCCTTTTGGGAGGTGTTGCAAGGGATGAGGAGTTTTCGTCACGTTCCACGCGAGGTAAGATTCTTTTCAGGCGAGTTTGCAGCTGAATCGGGATTCAGGCTTCGCCGGGCTAGTTGTCCAATCACAAGTTGATGAGAGGAATATTCTCCGTTTTAGTGGTTCCAGCTTATTCCCAATCGAAATCACTTGAGAATTGATCCCAGCAACGTTCAGGCAAGCCAAAAACATGACCATAGCTCAGCGCCTCGTGCTTAGACTCACACTGAAAGTACTATTCATCTGATCAGCTATATCCACTCCACTTTTTGTTTGATTGTAGAAAGTAATGATATCCGGATTCAACTGCTCTCCTGTATTCGCATCAATAGCATTATCTTCATGGGCGAGGAAATAAAGACCACATTTTGCGACTTTTTTGGTGCATAGGAAACCAAAGTGATTCCGTTGTTGAAACCAAACACGCTGCTATACTGAACTCTCCCTTTCACACTGACGAAGCTGTGGTAACTGCCGTTTATTTTTTTTATAGTCCCAACATATGACAATATCTTTGTTTTCAAGTAGTTTACCAGTTTTATATCCGTAAACCAATTGTCGGCGGTTACGTTCCGCCCTGTTCCATAAAGTGGCTTGGCCAGCCTTTTTATAACGTCACTCGGCTTGTTACTAATACATAGTTGTCCTTCCGGCTGACGTCCTGCGTAGATTTCCATATTGTGGACGTATATCGTACGGACATCAGCTAGGGAAAACGTCTTAATTCCATATCTGTTTGGTTTCGACGGTATATACTATCGGAATGCACACCTTCCACCGAACTCTGCAACATCTCGTCAATAGTGACATCTTCTCCGGGGATGTAATTCTTTTGACAATTCTGAACAAACCGATCAAACTGTTCACGAATTGGGGCAAGTCGATCATATACTTTCCGTTGCGGTCGGGTCGTTTTATCATCAAAACGTGAATAGCGTAAGATAAACTTAAAATGCTGGATGTTCATTACAAGGCCAAATTTCTCAATACCATCTCCTTCGCTTCCCCAGAGCTCCTCCAAACTCTGTCGATTTCCACGGTACGCCCAGCCAGATGTAGTAAACCGATAAATGCTTTGATTTCGATTAAATCTGTTTCTTTCGCATCTCTTTCTCTAGAAAATTTGGGTTTGATTGTCCTTCCCTTCATCATCTTCTTCAGATGCCCCCTCATCTTCCTGTTCAGTTGCTGCGTCCTCCATACGTTCTCTATCTCCATCATTCTCAATTCAGGATCTGTTCAGGCTCCTCTCGCCTCCTAATCTTCAACCAACGCTAGATCTTCCCAAGCATCTGCCAAAGGTAGTGCCATTGTATATCTTCAACAGCATTAGGGTTAGATAGATCATATTTTTTTGCCATTTTAGGGGAAAATCTTTATGATATGACTGAAAAGACAAAAAACTGAAATTAGAACACACTCGGGCGCACTCTGCCTGAAAGGCCAAGGTCCAGTATAGTACTTATTTCTCAAGATACTGACGAACGTCACACTGTATAGGTAAATTTAAGTATAATCAACAATTATAAATAAAAACATCTTGAAAAAACTCACCTTCATAACTGTAACGCAATCGGGCGCAAGCGGCCTGAGAAGCCAGAGAAGCAGTATATAAACTGTATTTAGGTCTACGATAAACTGAGGCGGGCGCTATGTGAGGTTCCTAAAGTTAGACGAGTAAACGGAAGGGAGGAGCGCCAGGCCGGTTCTGAGAAGTGGAGTGGAGTTATATGTCTTTTGCTGACCTCTGAGGCCAGTTGCGCCTGACGGAGGGTTAATCCTCAATTTGTTTCGGAATTATAGTTTTAATTATCTACTTTTTTCCCCAACCTTCAATTTGTTTGGGAATTACATAACATAACATAGCCCTCACACCATTCCCTTGCGGGGTAGGCAAAACAATCCCTGCCTCTTATTTATTCTTCATTCGCAATCTTTCTCCATGCTTTACTATCTCTCCATACTTCCTTAACTTCCGTAAGATTCATACATTGTCTCCGACATGTCCTTTTATTTTTAAAACTCCTTATCTTTCTTTATTTTGTCATATATTCTACTACATTCAGCTAAATTTTACGTGGCCTCCAGCCCCGGCTTTACATGTGCTCTCACGCACAAATAGTTGCTTCGTTATACTTGCGTTGTTCATTCTCTCAATGTGACCAAACCAACGTAATGTACTACTTTTATATCTATCCAACATCGTCTATTCCTCGCCACACTCCGTCATTATGCACTCATTATTTATCTTATCCCTTCACGTTTTAAAACATGCGCTTCTCAGTAATCTCGTACCACGGAATTTGTTTTAATTTCGTGCTTTTTTTGACATACTCATGTCTCATTTCCAAACAGTACTGATGGGACAAATGCGCTATTATAGATTGCTCGTTTCGCAGCTAGACTCATCCTTTCGTTTCTCATTATCGTCCACATACTTCCAATCACTTTCTTTCCAGCATTGACACTTCGTGCAATCTCGCCATCCATTGTACCATCTGTAGAAAAGATTCTACTCAGATATACCAACTCGCCACTTGTTCTACGACTTCATCTTACTAAGTAAATACTTTATTCTCCTTTCCACCTTCCCTATTGAACACCACAATCTTAGTTTTTTTTTACGTTTACCGTTAGGTCCATGCTCTCACAGACTGTATCAAACTTCCTCAGAGCAGTTTGAAGCTCATCACGTCTGTCAGTTAAAAAGACTGTCATCTGCATACACCAGAACTCGTACATTTACGTCACCAACCATTATACCATTTGTAACGGTACATGCTTGCCTAACACATTTATCAATGTATACATTGAATAACCATGGTGACATCACACAGCCTTGTCGCACTCCTTGCTTAATATTAAAGTGTTCAGCCACACCTCCTCTCACCCTAACAGATGCCCGACTACCTTTGTATACTGTCCTTATTCCGTTCATTAGACCTCTATTTACGCCATATTCATTTAATGTTTTCCACAGCTTCTCCTTATTCACTCTGTCGTATGCTTTCTCCAGATCTACAAACGCATGGTACAGCAAACACTTTTCGATCACCTGCTTGAGAGAAACCATCTGATCAACACATCCCGTCCCTGGCATGAACCCACCCTGCACATTATAATTTTATTTTTTTTTTCTTAATTCAGCATTTTTTTCTATGAATTCAATAAACATAACTTTATCTGGTTTGAATTTTCCTTGTGTATTATTGACTATTATGTGTTCTACTCTTTATTACTCCTCTCTCTTAAAGCTTTATTTCCCTTTTCGTAGTCTTAAATAACGTGGCGCCTTAGATATTCATACTATACGGTCACACCACATCCAGTCCACTACCGCCTTAGTAATTCAAAAATCAGCCGAGTTACACCCATTTCTTTATATTCTATCTGTAGAGTATTTCTGACTAAATTTAAAAATCATTTTGAACACGTTACAACTTGCATATGTTATTATAACCAGAGGTTCCTGGATATTATTAGATATGACACATTAATGTGATTAATCCTTTTAAAATATAAAATATTTATGTTATTTATAATAACCGATTATTATGCTTACTACCCTATTTACGGTAACGGTAATATACAGGGCGGTTCACACAAACGATTCGTTGGAATCTTACGAAAACTATAAGACACAAAAAAAATGTTTAATACAAAAGTTATTCGTATGTATAAATGCAAGATTTTTAAAATATGTTTATTTATACAGAGTGTACAGAAACAACAAGGCATCAACCTACCTTATTTTAAATGGACAACTCTGTATATTATTGAATTTTTGGATTCAACGCACAATTATGAGCATTTTTCATCTAACATACTATATGTTAATATTTAGCCGTTTAGAGAAAATGGCAGTAGCTCAGCGGTAAAGGTGCTAGACTTACAAGTGAAAGGTACCAAGTTCGAATCTGAGAGTAGTCAAGTGCTTGGAAAAAAATCATAATATATTAATTCGACTCAAGTGCGAAAACACTTCTTCTCAGGACTAAGAGTGATGACAAAAGCAGAGTCTGCTACCGAAACGTCGCGCTATAAAAGCAAAAACTGTATACCTATACATACATATGTAGGTATGCAAGGTTATGCAATTGACTTTTTTTCACTGTTGCTAAATCGACTTGTTAGCTCATTTTACAACTTTTGGCCAACTTTCGCCAAGATCGGCCATGATGTCTGGATGTTTGTCTGTGTGTGTGTGTGTGTGTGTGTGTGTGTGTGTGTGTGTGTGTGTGGATGTATGTTAGATCCTCTCCTGAACGAAAACACCTACGTACTTAAAATGTTCTATTTAAGCTTGTTTTCGTTTCGCTTGGAGTTGATTAGATTTTGGGTGACATCCAGTGTCGGAGAGGGGGGTGGTTATTAGAGTCAGTTTTTGGTTTTTATCAAATATTTCTAAAACCGTTGCATATTTCAAAGATATACAAATATCTAATTGTAGACCTTAAACATATCGATTAATTATGTTCTATGCAATGGTTTGATACGACGCGACGCGTAATTAAATCTTAGTTCAATTTTTTTCAATACCTGAATAACGATTAATTTTATAAGAAAAAGTGTAGACGTATTTTTTATAGAAAATTAAATTTTACATAACTTAAAGTTTCTTAATATAACGCAAGGTAAGTCTAAAAATTAATTAATTATGAATGAAAATGGTTAAACTGTATTATTAATATCTTATAGAAGCGGGCGGTTTTGGATTCTTTTAAGTTAGCATCTAGATGTGTATTAACCTCTTTCTGCAATGAAGTTAAACTTCTGTTTGATATAGATTATTGTTCTTATTTTTACAATGTTTCCTATTTTCGTAATGAACTTATTATAAAAGAGGTTGCATAATTATCCTAAAAAAATTGTTATTTGTTAATTCATTTTTTTAAATTTCCATTTTGTAGGTCAGAAGGTCGTGTGATGTTTCACGCCAGGTGTGGAATCATATATTTTTTTTAATTCAATTTGTTTATCAACTTCATTCGCAGCGTGTTTTGTCAACAATTCATTTACTTTCGCCATAAACCACAAACAAATCAAACACAACATCATACGGGTATTTTTGATGATCACAAGTTATCATTTAAATGGCATTTCACATTTCTTGGTATTATTTTTCCATGACCTGCTTGCTACTCCTCGTGATTGATACGTATTGTGGATTGAAAATGGTGCTCATACTGAACACTTGTATTTATGGAATACCTTATTTTTTTCCTTTTTTATATTGTGTTCGTTCTTATTCTATTATTAATATTATTTATTAGTGCACTATCACTTTTTATAAAAAAAATTACGTGTAATTTTTTTGACATCTGTCAAATTTAGAAATAGTATCAGTGGATAGACTGTTAAAAGTTAAAATAGAGATATGTAATGCGTTTTCCACAAATGTCAGCTGTCTCGGAATTACGGGCTTACAAACTCACTCCCAAAATGACAATTTTCCATCACCAATTTGTCAAAAACGGCTAAATATCAGCATAGGGTATGTTACAAGGGAAATGCCCAGAATCATGCTTAAAACCCATCATTTCAATAATGTACAGGGTGTTCTATTTAAAATAACGAATTATGTTGGCGTTCTGTTATTGTTCGCCTTGTATAAATAAAAACATTTTTTTGTAAGTTTTACAGTTTTCGTAATATTCAAACAAATGGTGTACGTAAATCACCCTGTATGTATGTATGTAAAGTGTAGAGGCGTGCACGCTTACCCCGCAAATGAGAAGAAGTTTTGACTTCATAGTCAAGAAATTTTTTCTATAGTATTTCCTTTAATTTTCAACAATGGCCATATTGTATACTGTATGTTAGTTACATTTCTATTTAGGAAAGTATCACTTACTTGATTACTTATTAATTATTCTATCTATGGATACGAAACCAATGATAAGAATAAATACATTAATAGAAATTCAAATGACTGCAGAATGATTTCATACATGTCACCATACCCATTATAATTGAATTTTCATGTAACTGAGATTCCTAGTTACTAATCGAGTGCATTACAAGATTGTCATCTGTAGCCAATTTTCTAATTAGTCGTTTATTATATATGACGTTTGAAACATGTGGGAATGATTGCGATAAAGCAAGTTGAATAAATTAATGTTATTTTGATGATTGATAAGTAAATAATCATTTTAATGGCTGTAAATGATAAGAAACCAGTCTAAAAGTGTATTCAAAAAAACTGCAAACAATGAAGTTATGGTAAAACAATTTTTCACGAAGTTAGGATTGTAATATTCATTTTTGTGTAAGTTTCATTGAGGAGATACAACTTTCTACTAAATTACAAATTGATTTATAGTCTGGTTTGGATAGATTGATTGACATGATTTCCAAATTAGACTTAGGTAATAAATTACATTTTAATTTTAGGATGAAACTTTAGCCAACAATTACTGCTGATGTACAGAAACGCAATTCGAAAGAAGTAAATGTATAGATTTCTGAATTAAAGCGAACTTTTTGTCGTACTAATTGTGTCAAGATCGCTTGACATCTTGATACCTACGGTTGCTTCAAGTTGAATCAATAACTATAGCATCTTACCTCATAAAATACAGTTACCTCTGGAAATTGTATACAACTAAAAGATAGCTCTATTTTGCATTAACATTTGTTATATAGGAATTACCAAGCGGTTAAGGAAATTAAACTAAATAGATAAGGTATAGACATATAGTAAACAACAGAGATTAACGTCAATTTTGACAATTAACCCATTAGGCAACTGTCTACATCTGATAATACATGCTACCTATAATTTTACTTGATTAATTTCAGCACCCAACGCAATGTGACCGTGCAACATTTCTGCTGAATAGGACTTTTATCCTTTCAAAGAGTATTAATCATAAAGTATATTTATAAGTATTGTATCGTGTAGTTATTTTCAAAGAATTTTCTTGTCAGAATAAGTTTATCGTTTTTTCACGCAGGTCAAATTTTATTTTATAAACTTCAAATGCAATTGAGTATTTTGACTTTAGAGATATATATTTTAGTGAATCGGGTTTATTTGAAAAAAATATTTCACTTTCAATGGTACGGTTTTCATTGTACAATATTGTTGTCCTAATTTGAATGACAGTGGGCGTTAGAATAGTTAGTGAGTGTAATGTAAGATAGTGAACAAGTTGTTTCTGCAAGTGCTACACAACGAGAAAATGTAAACTAATTATGATTATATTTTTAGGATGGAAAAAGAAAGGTTTTTAAAACTATGGAAGAAGCGTTGGAATATTTTTATTGAAATGACGTAGCGAGAGATATTTCTCCCTCTGATTGACCGAGCTGGTAGAGTAGTGGTGGCACGACCTGCTTAGCATTCGAGAGGTAATGGGTTCGATTCCCGTTACCGTGTACCTTGTATGAGGTTTTTTCAGGGGTTTTCCTCATACACAGGTAGCGGCATGGTTATTGCGTATATGCACACCATGTGCTGCTACTTAGGCGGATGCTGGGGTAGTATTGTCCCCCTCAGAACCCTACCTCCGTCCCTTCCATCTTATCCTGACCACACCCATCTTTAATCCCACCATGAATATATACGTAATGGTATGTATGCTGGGAATCCATGATTGTGGCTGAAGGCGCTTGGAAAGGCCAAACAGGCCTTTTTATGATTGTGGACCAGAACAGGCTAAATAAGGCCTATCGTGCTAAAGCACTCAGGAATACTTAGGAGGATGGATAGAGGGATAATGAATTGCCAATAGATGCCTATGAACAGCTACCTTAAATTTTCTCATATCATAAGTGAGAGGAAAACAGGAACTAGGGAGATCATTCCAGAGTTTAGAAGCCGTGTAGAAAAATGTGGATTGCGCCCGTTTGGTACGACAAGTGGAGATTTGTACTGCATACTGATGATGTGAATGAGCGAACCGAGTGTTTCTCGCAAAGATAGCCGGAGATGGTATCAAAGAATGTAATTCACCAGCACAATAGCCGTTGTAATAACGATAATACAAAGAAAGAACTGAAACCATCCTTCTATGCTCAAGGGACTGTATGTGAGAAGTTAAGGACGGGTCATTTATAAGCCTAATCGCTCTCTTTGAATACGATCAACGATATCGAGAGCGTATTGGGGAGCACTAACCCAAAGGTGAGAATTATATTCCAGATGAGGCCGAATTTGGGCCTTATACAGCAGAAGGAGTTGTCGAGAGGTAAAGTACTGCTTAGATCTGTACAAAAGCCTATTTTACGAGCAGCTGTTTTGGTAGCTGACAGAAGATGGTCAACCCATGAGAGATTTGAAGATACAGTCATACCCAACAGAGTAATAGAGTCTGAAAACTTAAGAACTGAGCCATTCATACTTACAACAGGAAATGATCGATCTTTTTGGCGGACATAAGGCAACACTGAGTTTTGTTAGCATTAAATTTAACTAGATTATTGCTTCCCCATTCGAGAATACGTTGAATGTCTTTGTTGATTGAATTTGCCATTTCAGCTTTAATTTCTTGATTTGACATAGAAGGTGGATTATCACTATGAGTAGACTGAGATGAACTACAGTGAAGAGTGCTATCGTCAGCAAAGCAATGGATGGGGTTAGTTGTTGAAGAAATAAGGTCGTTTATGTACAGCAGAAAAGTGTAGGCGCTATAACGGATCCCTGTGGTACGCCCGCGTTAATGCTAACTTCTTTTGAAAAAAGCCATCAACTACGACACGTATTCGTCTTTTATCAAGGAAACTAGAAACCCAGTTGATGAGCGTATCATTTAACCCAAACGAGGTGAGTTTGGCAAGTAAACACTTATGCCAAACTTGGTCAAATGCCTTTGAGATATCTAAAGCGACTACAACTGTTTCACCGGACTGCTCTACTGTATTGTTCCAAACTTGGGTCACATATGAAAGAAGATCGCCTGTTGAACGACTTTGCCTAAACCCATATTGGTGGTCACTAAGGAGTTTGTTAGTTTCAAGGAACGTGAGCAGTTGCTGATTGATGGCTTTTTCCATGATTTTAGACAAAATGGAAGTGATGGCAATTGGTCTGTAATTTGAGGGATCGGTCTTATCACCTTTTTGGGAATAGGTTGAACATTTGCTAACTTCCATGATGAAGGGAATTCCCAGAAGATATAGAGATCGTATAGAGCTTAGATAGGACTGGTACTAGTTCGGGGAACATTTCTTTAAGACAATAGCTGGGATACCGTCTGGGCCAGTCGCCTTATTGAGATCAAGCCTACTGATGATCGATTCCAAGAGCTTGTACCGAAAATGAATTGGTTTCATAACGTATGAAGAAGAGTTGACTAGGGGCACATCTTTTCCAGAATCATTGAGACACGAGTTTGATGCAAACAAATCCACAAAAACGTTGGCTTTGTCTACAGAATCAGCAACTACCGATCCGTCAATAGATGTCAGGGGAAATGAAGATGTTCGAAAGTTTTTACTAATGGCTTTGCTAAAGACCAAAATTTACGACTGCCTAAAGGAGATGTAGCTAGTTCATTGCATTTTCGTTGTTCGAACAACTTTTTAGTTTTAGTGATGACACTTTTGCAGATATTTCTAGCACCAACGTATTCTACATGACTGTCAACCGATTTATTAGATTTCCATTTAATGTAACATTTATTTTTAAAGATATTGCATCAGAACAAGCCTTATTGAACCAGGGTTGGGAACGTGAATGACCTACACGGTACTGTTTTTTCGGAATGTATAACTCCATTCCCATGAGGATGACTTCAGATACTGAAAGAGCGATGTCCGAAGAAGAGGACGACTTAAAACAATATTCACGCCATGGAAAGGTTGCAAAGAAATCCCGTAAATTACTCCATCGAGCTGACTTAAAACACCACAAGGTTCTATCGGTTTTGCGAACAACAGTGGAATTAGGTATAGTAGAAATGATTTTTATTAGACAATGGTCGGAAAGACCTAAAGGCGAAAGAACGGAAGTTTTATAAACAAGAGGGTTTGATGTAAGAAAGAGATCTAGAAGATGTGGAGGATGGTTAGGGTTATCAGGGATTCTTGTGGGTTCAGAAATCATTTGTGTGAGATCACATGAAATAGCAAATGTTTCTGCATTATGACCAGCGGGATTTGTAGTAGATGAAAATTGAAGCAAACTAGAGTTATGAACATTGAAATCGCCTACAAATGAGATATCACAAGATGGAAACTGAGACAGGAGATGGTCAACTTTCATACTAAGTAGAATTTCACAAAATTAGGACCAGAATGTTTAAACCAAATCACGTCAAAGGAAGAAACCCTCTTGCAAGCAATTCTGTCCTTGATGTACGCACATACGCCTCCTTTATATCGAAAGTTGGAGTGAAGATGGTATTGAGGAAATTGCAAGTCGGGTGACTCGGAGCTTTCAGAGGAGACTTGTGTTTCAGATAGAAACAATATATCAGGTTGTAATTGTTCAAGATGTTGGTGAATAGCATTGAGATTAGACCTGATACCGCGGATGTTGCAGTAGTGAATCAGAAAGTTCATACTTTCGATGACCGAGGTCGCTTGAGCCCTGCCCTCCCGGACATCCGAATGGGGCAGGATTTTACGTCCGAAATTTATAACTCTAGAAACCACAGCCATCTTATTTTTTAATTTGGAACTTTTAATCCGATAGGAAGACAGTGAGGGCGAGAAGGAAGAATAAGGATGAGAATAGATTAAGGATGATGGAAAAGGTAACCGGCAGCCCTTACCGAGCTCAGAAAATCGGAGACCCAATATTAAGGAGCCCATGGTAAGGGTGGTGGTACCTCCCCGGCTGGCATGGATTATACATGCCTACCATGATGAAATAATTGACCTTTCTTTTTCCCCCCTGATCCCCATTTCGCCTCGGATGGGGACGAACTCGATGAAAATGAAACTGGACCATCAGTAGTCAATGAATATCCTGGTTTTACTGAAATTGAACTGAAGAATCTGCGATTTTAACGGAAGAGTGATATCCAGGATATGGATGTTGAACAAGATATGCATCTCTAACCAATTCAGGTATGCAGTAAGACATCAAAAAAAGAAAAAGCTATTGTAACAGAAGCAAAATAGAAAAACTAACTTCTGTTTATAGTTTTGAAGGCGAAGGAAGAAACATGCCTGAAATTTTTGATAAATTTAGTGAAGAAGTGAGAGGTAAAACTCACTCAATTATTTGAGTTGCTTTTTAGTAATGAAGTGTTGTCCAACATTCAAGGGAAGCAATCCGTTATACGAGGAAACAAAAAAACCTCATGATGTTAACCTTGATATCCGCGAAATAAAAGTATTGTAGGTTTCCTGATATTTTCTGGGTATCCTTCTTACAAGTGAGCGTGATTATTGGTCAAAAGATAATGATCTTGGGGTTGAACTTGTCAAAAAATCAAGCAACAGATATGTGCAAATAAAATCTTTTCTACATTTCAATAATAATGCATACGTGGTAGATAATAATACGGATAGAGCGACAACTTTTCGACTTGGTCAACAGATATCTTCTGAGGTGGGGTGTATTTGAAATGGAGATTTCCTTTGATGAAATGATAGTGAGATACTATGGACGTTGCGGGTTAAAACAATTTATAAAAGAGAAGCCAATGGGGTTCGGTTACAAACTCTGGTTAATGTTCAGTGAATCTGTGAACGCAACACTTCGCTTTATCATTACTTTCACACTGTTACTTTTATTTATACCTGTTATACTACCTTAAAATTAACCAAATAACACAAAATATGACACCAAGCAAATTTTACTGTAAGACTTACACTAGTTCTTAAGTAATGTATTATTCAGTCTTCTAAATTTCTACACTAAATAATCTTACAAACAGAAAACGACGTGCATGATTTCACGGCCCTTATACCAGGGTTGTCTTGAACAAAGTGGCAGTGTCAGATGTGAAAATTAGGCACTCTTTCCCCTAAAATGTATAACTAGCAGTTCAACGACGATAACAATAATGGTTTCCGTAACAATTAATAAAGATATCTGGGGTTGAACACACGACCTTCCAAACTACAATGTGGAAATTAGAACAAATGAAATAATTTTAATAATTTTTTAGGGTAATTACGCATTCCTTTTTTTAACAAGTTCATAACGAAGATATGCAACATTATAGAAAAAAAATTAATAATAATCAGTTTCAGATGTACGTTTAAAACTGTGTCGGTTAGACGTTAATAGACATGCAGATCTTAACTCAACAAAAATCTCAAAGCCGCCCGCTTTTATAAAATACCGACAAAATAATTTAAGCATTTTCAATCCTATTTAATTATTCTTTAAACTTATTTTCCTTTATAATAAGAAACTTATAAAGAAAGCTATGTAAAATAAAGTTTTCGTTAAAAAACGTCTGCACGCACTTGCACAAACTCATGCACCCACGTACGAACGCACACGCACACAAACACCCAGACGCACAGGCGCACACGCACACGCTCACGTATATGCATTTTCAGCACCTATTTAATGCTGTTTTTGTATTCTTATTCCATTCACTGCTTTTTAATACCGTTTTGGCCTTATGGGTAAGGAATTCCCATATATTATCGTGGATATTCTCCTTCAGACTGTTTACCCTCCCTTCGCTAAAAACTGCTTATGATTGGTCTCTCGCCTTTACCCTACTCCTCGTCCTACTCCTTGGACCACTCCTTGCCCCCCTTGATTGCCATTTAGTATGGATTACAGCGCCATCTAGTTATTATAGAGGCCTATTCTCTGTAAACTGGTACTCTGCCCCATTTCCAGCAGCTGGGGTTCCGCAGATACCTTCTTTTCGAATACCTGAAGCTCATCCTGGGCTTTGATAGATAGGGTTAGACTAGAGTTCCCGTTCTAACAGCTTGCGATGAACTTCGTTATGGCTCATTTCAGATGCAGCGAACCCGCCTGAGCCTCACTCATAACATGCAGCGCTGTGCCTGGACCGCATGTCTGTTAACTGCAGCTCTACCCCACTGGCATCACTTGGAACTAAATCCCTGATGACTCATCTGCACACAAAGTAATACTTCCTAATTACATCAAAGTTATAAAGCGCCGTCCCATTTCCAACAATTAAGGTTGTGGCCCATTTCATCAGTTAGACTCAGTCATCGAGGCGTTACCTAATACTTTTTAAATACTTTTTAGTTACGTCAACGTTAATAGCAACTTCATCTATTAAGTCAATAACAAACTTTTACCTGGAGCACCATTGTCTTACTATATACACATAAATGTCTTCTACAATACGTTAGCATTTGTTATATGTTACCTTCGCTGAAAACATCAATTTTGTGTGGTCAGTTCTAGATGCCGACAGCAAGTACCTATTGTTACATCTTGCGAATGATTACTTGAAAGCATAAGTGCAAAGTGTGCATGCGACAAGATCGTCATGCTTAATTACGTCTTGGTGAGTTAATTTTTTAGATAGTACACAGTTTTTGATTTATAATAATTCATTGTCAATACACGGAGTGTGATTCCAGACAGGTCATTGAAGCATCTCAGATAAATGCAAGTTTTACTTTAAGATTTTTTTCACAAATATATTTATATCGTTGTTTCATTATAGCATGTTGCCGTACAGTCTACATGCAAAACCGATGAAGGTTCCTCTACATCACATGTACGTTCAAATATCCATATTTCAAGCAGATTTTCATATTATTTAATGCGGGCTACTATGATCGTAGCGGACTCGATTTAGGATCATATCTAAATATTTTATTTAACAACTAAAGCTATGGCTGTTAAATTTAACGTGGTTTCAGCTACCAAGGCCCCGGTTGCATGGCTCAAGTATTAAAATAAATTCTGAAAGCCTATCTGCTAGCTACGATTTGCGTTGTAGACTCCCTTAGAAAACTTAGGGCGCTACGCAACTGGCACTGCCGAAGACAGCATAGGTATGCGTAGTGATACTGATAGTTTTATAGACAAGCCGTTAAGATATTCGCTCCGAAGAATAGAAAAGGTAAATAAAAATGTTATGCTAGCAACATTACACAAGTTCCACAGAATAATAGATCCTCCTTTTTAAGCAAGATTCTGAAGGTAGAAGTGTCCGTAAAAATCCAATAAGCAGGGTAACAATGACCGGTTTAACTTTCAACGAGTTCTGTTGATAGAAAAGGGAAGGCCTCATAATCGTTAGCAACGCTGGCAATACATGTCTAGCCAGTTGGTTACTCCAATTGCATTCCGTGAAAATAGTTTAAACCTAATATGCTTTAAAGCTGGAAGGTTTATTCAAGCAAGATCATAAAGCTAACGACCTGTGTACAACATGGAGTTGACCAACTGAGGAACCGTTGAACATATTAGATATTTCACGATTATTTAGTGTATAACACGATAGTTATGTACAACAATCGCATTGATCAAACGGTGTATTTTGAAGTACCACGATCATCAAAAAGGGCTGTAATACATTTAATGATGGATGACGGTTATTAAAATGTCATGACCAGTCTAATTTCGGCGTTTACCTGTCACTTTTTTGTGAACTTTGCTGTGTACACATCGCCACCTAGTGAAGGCATAAAAACTGCAAATACCATAATAATAATAATCCAACATGGAGCAAACCCCTTGTTAGCATTAAGTGCGACGAGTGAAATCGCTACTTTCGTGGCGCGTAGTGCATAAGGACTGTTATGGGTAAGGTATTAAAATGTGTTGCTTACTTGGCGTTCGTTTGGAAAAGAAAGGAACATCATAAGCGCGATATGAAACGGTATTTCACGTGTGCTAAGAAAAACCCACAAGTCACTAGTGCTTCATGGCGAAGAATGTGAGCGGCCAAGGAAAATTGGAAAAGGACTTCGTGTTTGTGGTTATAATCATGTGTGTAGGTAAGATATACCATTAGAAGGCAGTGCTTAAATACGAAGCAAATTTGTCCACTTGTCTATATTGGTATCCCTATATATTGCAACATTAATTGTCGTGAAGTACTTACGAGGGGAGACCCAAAAATGACCGGAATTTATTTATCGTAAGCATTTACTTTATTGTTTTTCAAATACAACCTTAATCTTCTACAAAGTACTCACCATTAGCATTAATACATTTGTTCAAACGCTCATTACAGTGTTGGAAGTACCTTTGTTTTCGTTCTCATTGATACCTGCTAGCACCTTCGTGATGTTACATTTTATGTCTTCGAAATCGGCAAAACGCTTCCCTTCCAAATCCCTTTTCACCATCGGGCATAAGAAGAAGTCCGGGTGGAGGGGGGCTAAATCTTGCGAATGGGGTGCGAGGGTAAAGGTAACCGTCTTCGTTGAGGCCAAAAACTGACGAACACTGAGAACCGTGTGCGTGGGAGCGTTGTCGTGGTGCAGGAACCACTCGCCGCAATTCCACAAATCCGGACGTTTTCGCGTGAAACTTCTGCGCAGCGTTTCCATAACCTCCAGATAGAATTGTGTATTTACTGTCTGCTTTTTAAGGACAAATTCTGAGTATACGATCCCTTTGATGCCAAAAAAAGATTAACATCGTCTTCATATTCGATTTCACCTGACGAGCTTTCTTGGGAAGAGGTAAGCCAGACGACTTCCACTCACTTGCTTGCCTGTTATTTACCATTTGGATAGTGCCTATAGCACCATGATTCGTCGCCTGTGATATTTTGTTGAAAAAATTTTGATCGCCTTTGAATGCGTCCTTCATTTCATCACGGGATTGAACGCGACGATCCCTTTGATCTCCGGTGAGAAGTCTCGAGATGAACTTGCTGCAACTTTTCGTACCCTCAAATCAACGCTCAAAATGCGCTAAGTTGAGCTCCAGGACAACAAGGATAAGTAATCAAGATGGTCGATTGTCCTGCGTCGCCCTTCGTTAATCAGATTACGGATTTTGTCGATGTTGTCCTCGCTTAGAGCAGTTGAAGAGCGACCGGAATGGGAATGATCTTCAATGGCCATTTCTCCTTTTTTAAACCGAGAAAACCATTCGTACACTTGAGTTTTACAAAGAACATGTTGTTGCGACCAGAAGGAACTTTGGGCAACTCCATAAGAAATAACATGGGATTTTGTAAAAAAATCGCTCGAGCCCGCGCTGTGTAACTACTGTTCTTCATATATTACTAATGTTTGGTTTTGTTTAAAAATAACACACAAGAAAAGTTTTTTTTATACTACCGCTTGTCTACTTAGACGGGGTAAATTATCACTAAAATTGCCCCTTAACACTTATTTAACACCTATAATTCTTCATACTAAACTTTGACGTAATCAACAATTATGATTTCATTTAAAAACCATTACCTTAAAAATTCTCTATTATTTAAATTATTTCAAGATTGGCCGGTTGTATTATCAAAAACTGCACATCATTTTAATTTGCGTACAGCTTATCTTTTTATCCACTTAAGATCCTCCTAAAGCACATAAATTCGTTAAATAATTATTAAATTGAAAATGTAAAAGATACCAACACAAAGGCTTTTGTCTGATGTTGAACCAAGTACGATCTTAATTGCAAGATCCTAAAGCAGATAGACATACAGCACAGATGTTATGTAAATCTATTCATAGTGATATATGATTTGCCTAATGTACAAAACATTTAGATTTGTTTCATCTTTTCAAAAGTGTTTCCTTCAGCCTCAGATATCGATAACCAAGACGAAGAAATCCAAGAATACAGTAATGTCCCCTGTTGTACCTGTTAAACCAGCAAACACATGAACAATACAAATTCGTTTAAGACTCGTAGTCATTAGCTCATAGTTGGGGAGACCTTGAAGCATTTACCGAAACAGACAATTGTACTACTAACAACTATATACAATATCATTCACCGTTTGCGCTATTTTCCGGTCCAATGGAACTATACGCAGATAATTACGATTGGAAAGCCAGGCAAACCCCCCACCGAACCTACATCCTATCGTCCGATAAGTCTATTACAAATATCAAAAATATTTGAAAGACGTCTCCTCGCCAGAATAAACCAACTAACACCAACAGATGACAATCCCTGAACACCAATTCGGCTTAAGTCTGCTACATGTCTAACCAGCATGTAAACATTTTTTTGAAAGTGCACTCGACTAAACTCCTGCGTACGGTCGTTTGACCGCAGAGCACTTGGATGCGTGGGTTTCGGAGGGTTGCTACAAGGTTGTTGATGTGGTTAGATAGCCACTAAAGGATAGGCGCCACAGGTTTTAGTCAGGAAAGGGAGAAAAGGAAAGAAAAAGGAAAAAGAGGAGTAGAGTAGGGGCAGGCCCTGTAAAGCCTGAAACAGGTAGTGCTCCAAAAAAAAAAAAGGAAACAATTTAAAAGAGAGACAAACTTTTACCCGAACAACCAAACAGTAACCGTTTATTTAATTTAATTTAAACTCACATTAATACTAGTCGAATAAATATCGAACGTAAACAATAATGATACTATGCTAGTTTTCCCCCAAAGTATTCATAACAATCTTAACTTACAACATAATTATAATTCAGCCCTGACGATGGCAAGTGGTGAGCCGTCGCAGATGCCCACAAAGAATAAAAAAAAAACTAAATGTATTTAGTTCGTTAATCGAACCCTAAATGTAAAAGAAAAGTTTCGTTAATTGTGCCGCTCCCGACGGTTGTAAGTACTTACAAATCGCAGCCGAAAGGGCGAAAGTAACCCATAAAGTGCGATCTAAAATAGATCCACAATGAAAATAGTAGTGCTTAATTTTTTGAAACTACTTGCCTACGTTTCACAAAATAGAATTTAAATCCCCAATGATTTTGATTTCGGTTTCTTGAATTTTATTAAAACCCTTAAGAAGTGGTATTAAATAGAAATATCTGGATAGTCTATTCAGTGCAAGGCATAGAATGGTAGCAAGACATTCAATAGTACAGAAATTTTTATTACAGCAAAACCTGCTCTGAACAAAATTATCCGTAATGACAAATAATTAATATTAAGGAAAGACAAAGTACAGAAAAGTTACAGAAATTCTAAATTTGAATATAAATATATATACAGTTTCAAACAATGACTGTAATTCATACGACCTCGATATCTGTTCCACCCTGTATATAATGCATTTTACAAACAGGAGCTTCAACGCGCAACTACCGTGTGAAGGTAGTGAACTAAGTAGGTCAACGTCCCAGTGAATAATAGGTGTGGTTTTTTTCTTCTTCTTGTATGCAGAAAGAAATTACAAATTGAACAAATCAAACTCTAAATTATTCAACCACTTTAGCCTCCAGTAAAAGCATGTTATTATAAATGATAAATTTTTGTTACACGTAAGTAAATAAGGTTAAACCCCAAATGTAACCTAACTCTGTTGTACTAATTTTAGCAATACACTGTTCATTACACAAATCCTGTGTATATTGAAGAATAAAGAATTCTGACCTTTGATGAAGAATTACCAAACTGTAAATGCCCTTCGTGTTTCGAAGGTGGTAGTTACTTTGTGGAACCAAGACAGCTAATCAGTAGCTAAGAGCCAGCATTCCAGTAGGAATAGGTACGGAGGTGATCGGTAGTGGATTCCAATTTGCTAGTTATGTATATAAATAAAGAATAGCTGTTTATTTCGCCGGTATCAAGGCGCTGAAAGTGATACAAGTAAGTACGTTACTAATTACCTTATACAAGCATACCTCTTTTTAGATGTTTAGAGCCGATAGCGATGATTTCGTTTCAACAGACCTATGTTATAAATTAATTAATCGTGCGAAATTGCCTAAATGAAAGAATCGATTTACTAAAAGTTGTCGAACATGTGTTAAACTTACCCGAGGATATGAAGATTGAAAATTTCAATAAGATCCGCTTGTAAAGCGTCAGTAAGGTTTTATACCAAAAACCATTACCTTATATGAAAAATTTTCCAAAGAAACGATGCTTAAACATCTTATAAACGGAAGGAAAAATTTTTCTTGAAGATCAATCTCCCCATCGGAAAATGGCGTGTTAAGTAAAAGAAAGATCAGGAACAACGCCCTAACAAAAGCAATATTGCAAACCTGTCAAAACTATTCAAACTAGATAAGAATGTTAAAACCAAATTTTTGATAAATAAATTTTACAGATTTCCCATTGTTGTCTTTTAAAAACAAGATTCCTTTTCAAAACTTTATTAAATGACTCTAAATCTTCGAGATGGCGCAACTTGTTTAAATAAGAAATTTATATCTATAAAGGAATAAAAAAGATGTGTACGTTAAATAAATTAGTTTAACTGTAGAGGTGCGAAAAATAATTTTTGAGGTACGCAATTAAAAACATTCCACCAACGAATACGGAAATATTTATTTAGATGTAACTAATTAGTTCATTCATTAAATAACGTAACGGAAGTTATCGAAAATACACGTTATTCACGATAAACACGTAACAAGTCATAAGTATTCACCAACACAACCGTGTCACCGAATTGTGAACAAAGCTAAAGAAAGTTTTGAAGAAAAAAAATATGTACCGCGGTTTTCCTTGATGTGCAACAGGCCTTTGATAAGGTATGGATAAACGGCATACTATATAAATTAAAAAGGCATTTTCTTAGTCCGATATACTTACTCCTATAACCCTACCTGATAGAGCATCTAGAAAGTTACAAGACCATCAAAACGAATTACAAGACTGACTAAAACGATAGAAAATCCAGGTCAACACTGAAAAGTCCGTTCAGATCACATTTACCACAAAACGAAGTAACAGCCCACATGTAAATCTATATAACACTTCAATCTCAATAAAAAGTACAGTTAAATTTTCTGGGCTTGCACTTAGATCGAAAGCTCACATGGATAGATCACATTAAAGCAAAAAAGACTCAATTAAATCTAAAAGTGATAAAAATGTACTGGTTACTAGGCAACAATCCCAATTATCTCTACAGAACAAACTGATCATCAACAAAACAATTTTAAGACCAATCTTGACCTACGCCATCGCGGTGTGGGGTTGCAGTAAGCCCTCCAGCACAAGGATATTCCCAATGTATGTTCCTCAGGCATTATGCAGTCGTTTTCAGATGTAGCGATGCCTAAACCATTACCGTTGAAAACGTAATTAAAAGTCATCCACTGCCTAAGATTAAACATTTTTAATATGATGCTGTAACTCATTTTTTTCTTAAAAATCGAGATATCTCGAAAATAACTGCATTTAGGGAGACAACTTTAAACAAAGTTAACTTAAAATCTAATGTAGAATCCTAAACTGCAAAAATATACAGGGTGTTCCATTTAAAAAAACAAGTTGGTGTCGACTTCCGGTTATACCGGAAGTGCCAGAAACGTGAAAATATTTTAAAAAGGTAGGCCCCACTGACCTTTGTAATAACCTAATTTTCAAAACCACCCTACACGTACATCGACTGCGGCCCCTACTGGTGGGACACACTGTATACAAAATGATAACAAGTATATGAATTGATTAGTCAATTAACTGATTGTATCACTAATATGTCCTTTTGGAATTTGGTTGTAAAGAGCTGCGTTGTTTTAATCTCATTCTGTTTTCTTTTTCATGTATGTGCATCATTGACAACGTTTTACGACTATTACTATCCCACACTATCACTACTAAAAGGTAATCGTTAAATTTATGTATTGCATTTAATCACCCTTATGCTTAAATAAAGACTGCTTCAGTGCATTTAATTTATCTTCTTGTAAATAAAGTTTCACATTTTCTAAAGGAAACAAACGGAATAATTCGACTTTGATATTTTTGATATCGTATCAATTATGAACGAAACTCAAGTTGAGTCTAATGAGATGTTAGTTTAAACAATGAAGAAATTTTACGTTATAATAACCGTTGAAACATTTTGTAGAGATGAGATTTAAATCATTGAAAGCTTGAACAGCTATTTATTATTAATAATGTGCCTTTATTTAAAAGTTGTTCACTGAACATTGTAATTTGTAAAAATAATTCGTTGTGGAAATTAAAAATAGTAATTGGTACAGAAAACCGATAAGTGCCAATTGCATAATTAGTATAAATCAAAATGGTATTACGACATTTTGTCTTCTCACTTATTGAGAGATAAAGTAACGTGTTTAACCATTAAATATCGTTGAGGGTGTACATGAGTATTTGCGAATGAGAAAAGCATATTCAAGGAAACGTAACTAATGTTACGCCACTGGCCGGTTTAAATGGTCTTATAATATCATTAACGAATGTATTTAAACCTCGAATAACAATAATTGACTATTTAAGGAACTGCATAAAATTGCGAAAGATAAAAAGGATTCGCACGTCATTGCGTGCTATTGTATTTATGTAGTAAAAAGTTAAAGACCATTTAAGGTCAGTTAACTCATTGTCATCCTCACCAGTGTATAAACTACCTTGGTCATGTGGAAAAGTATACATTGGAACCACAAAACGTAGCTTTGATACAAAACGTAAGGAACATATGGGATTTTGTAGATTAGGTCAGCCAGAGAAGTCTGCGGAAGCTGAGCTTGGTTTAAATAATTTAAGTCATGACATTCAACTTGATAAATGTAAATATTGTCAAGACAAACTCATTATTATGTTCGTTTACAACGAGAATCACTTGAGATACGCGAATATCCTAAATAACTTCAATAGACAAGAAGGAAACATCCGTTTAAATAGGTTTTGGCATTTTATAATTAAAAAAAGGCACAATGATACGTCTTAATTTTAGTTTCAGCTTTTGTTACGTGTAGTTTTTTTGCTGTTTTTCCTAGACCTTGATGTAAATGTTTTACCAATTATAAATTACCACAGCCCTATAATTTAACATATGTAGTTGAAATTAAAACTAAAATTAACAAGGATATAAAAGGTACTACATTGTGTTTTCACTATTATATAAAATTTGCACTTATTAACAAAGCTACTTCTGTTAGATTTGGCTGGATTTTCAATTGAGGTTAAGTTTCTATTTGTGAATGGTTTTACCGTATGGAATTGCAACTGTAGAATACATCCAATCCTAATCCATACTGATATCCATGATCAAGTTCTATTGTCGGAAAATACGTTGCACTGAGCACATTTCCCGCACCTATCAACGTAAACGTTTGGGGCATGATTACAAATAAACAAATAATATTGCAATTAAAAATACGTAAAATACGTAAATAAAAAGTTCACCACGAGTAGGATTTGGACATATAATCTGTACTTTGCTAGAGTACCGCGCTAACTGCGCTATCGGGATTCAAGTCCCAATCGATGTATGTGTATGTAGAATTGATGTAAATTCTGAATATAATGAGTAGTAGCGAGTGCCTCGTCCTATATTGTCGTCAAGGTTCATGGTATCACGTTCATTAAGATGCAGTTTATGTGGTAAGGTACCGCACATAAACACTTCTCTAATTACATTTCTTTAACATACTTATTTAGACCGGAATCGGTAAGTTTATTAGTTTTTTGGATACGGTTTCAAGTGTAAGACACATCCCTTCTTATAGGGCTTCAAATAAAGTCCTCTCCCACTCCTTAAAGCTACCGCCCCCATTGTTTCGTTATGACGTTGAACCTCTTACAATTGCTTCTTCGCCGCCGAAGCGCCGTTGACAGCTTTAGTTATACCGCTCGCACCATCGGCAAGAGCACCTACAGCCGAGAAACCGGCTAGAAATAAAAAGAAGCAACCAGTTTTAGATATAGGAATGATTTTAGGGACGTGCACTTTCTTATTTCCACCGGCATTCTTAGCAACTGATAGACTGGCATCCATGAGTTTCTTTAGATTGCCATCTTTAAGC
Source organism: Vesta saturnalis (assembly GCA_036346205.1). Lineage (NCBI taxonomy): Eukaryota > Metazoa > Arthropoda > Insecta > Coleoptera > Lampyridae > Vesta > Vesta saturnalis. Next base: position 263,812 of record JARFJB010000034.1, read on the forward strand.
AGACGTTGGACAGATTTTCGAATAGGTTGTAAAACCCCTCCTCTAAACGAGCACCTCTTTTTTGTCTTCTTATAGCACCCATACCCAACGTAGTTATCAACTTCATAGCGTTCGCTACGGTAAATACAGCTGTTTTCTCATCAAAACTCGAATCATTCGTGCGTACACGATTCCAAGCTTGATATCGAATCACCCTATCTGTTTGATGACGACTTGTTATATAATTAGAATTATGATACATGCTATCGTATTGTTTGCAAGCTTTGTTTAGAGAATTTATACCGGGATCGCCATGAGCTAAACGTTTCTGTGGCTTGGTTCCTGGTCGGCAATATTGATAACCCGCAATATACGGTACAACTGGTAATTTGTTTATTAAGGTGTTTAATACTCCTTTCCCCAGCAGCATGTAAACTAATTAGTATACTATCAGCAACTGAATGATGAAGTTCATGAAGCAGCCTGGAGAGCTACCTGTGAGTGGGTACGATTTCCTGAAATCAGAAGTTGCCGGGAAGCATGGTAGTCTCCTTCCGGCATCAATTAGAACAATTATTTGCGGACCTTCGGGGTGTGGGAAGAGTAATGTGATAATTAGCTTATTGGAACCACCACATGGCTTAAAATGTGAAAATGTATACGTTTACTCCAAGTCTCTCGAGCAGCCAGAGTATAAATACTTAGAGCATGTACTAAACCGACAAGAGGTATTAGGTATAATGCGTTCAGCGACAAGGCGGATGTACTCGTGCCCGAAGAGATCGATAAGAATTCTATAATGATCATCGATCAACCAAGATATAATTCGCGATTGTTTCAGTAGAGGGCGACACTCGGATGTGGACTCCTTCTACCTTTGTCAAACCTATTCGAAGATTCCTAAGCAATTGATACGCGATAATGTGAATATGGTTGTGCTATTTAAACAGGATTGCATAACTTTGAAGTATGTATATGATGAGAATATAGGTACCTATATGACGTTCGATCAATTTAAATCAGTGTGTTCACAATGTTGGCAGACGAGGTACGATTACGTATGCGTGGTAAAAGACTTTGATTACGGCAGATTCCAAAGCGGATTTGATTGCTATATCACCTGCTTATAACGCTCATTCCGTTGCAGCTTGCAGTCAGTCGCAATGAATGTTGGAGATAAGTTGGTTAAGCGTAAGTTAACGCAAACTCTCAATGAAATTAAACTTAAGCTTGAATTATTGAAGAAAGGGGAACTCGAAACACATCGTTTAGCGGAAACTGCATATAAACCTATAGTGGATACTTTCGAGCAAATGGCTAACGCAGAAATTAAAGTAGAACCGGTGAATCACAGTCCAAACAAGTACCCGCCGCAACATCAACACCTGCAGTGTTCAATTTCAAACCGCTCGTAGCACATTCATTCGTCGAAGCAAGTCTGTAATGTACGCAGGTCAATCTAACGACTGCACAACTAGAATGCAAGAACAAAGTTAATATGCGAACTTATTTAAGCCAAATGATCGTGATGAAAAACCAGGTAGGACCACTTATACTGTGTAAAAAGAGTTGTTATGGGAAGTATGTGTTGTGGGTATCTTAGGAAGGATAAAATAAAGATAACACAATAAAATATATTATATAAATTTATAAGCAAGTGCAATGTAGTTCTGCTATCTTTATTGCGGATTGAGGAAAGAACTACAAAAGAAAAGCCTCACTGCCGCAATATACAACAAGAATAACAACACAAAGTATAAGAATTAGTAGTAAATACCTAGATCAATACGTATCTGTTACTGTTATTGCAAGGTTACATTGCTATCACCATACTCTAACCTTAATAAATCAATGCGGTAATAATTTAATACAGGTCTGTATTTCTACTATATATACAAAAGTCGCCCACATTAATTAGATGGTTTCAATTAAATCCGCCTTCTAATTTATAAAATAAGATATATAAAGACCCCTTTTGGAACCTACCAAGTGGTGAGCTTTCAAATTCCTTTTATAACTAAAAATGGTATTGTGAAAACCCAATAAATCCTCAACCGTCGGCTAATAACTAGAATTAAGGGAATTGGTAACTATTCGAGCAGTTCAAAACCTCCAGTTGGTGTTCAATACTGACCTTTCTAATAACCTGATGCACAAACATTCAAAATTGTGCATTGTTAATCGTCATAAAATTTCTTACCAACAGGTTGCGATGCATCCAAGCTAACAACTGGTTCCAAGCCTGAGAATCGTTCCTTTCTTTGCTTAGGTGTCTTAATAGTTTTGAATTAAACTTCATACGACACAACTAATTTTAATAAAGGACATAGAACCACATCTGTATTTGTCATTCTATACACACAAATAGTAACCGGTCAGTTTGCTTTTAATTGTGACCAAACAGCAATGTCCGGTATGTTGTTTTAATTCAAGTACGCTCTAACTTAACCATAATTATTTGGATACTTTCAAATTTAATGATGAAGCTTCAGAGAGCCTTCTAACGGTTTCTTGCATATTGTTATCGATATCATACTTTTACTTGATGATAGCGTAATCTGGTTCCAGTTCTATTAAACATCTTGCATTAATCTTCAAAATTTCTACATTTCCTGGTACAGTTATTGATTTAGTGTTAAAGTTTCTGTAGCTTCTAAAAAATGTACGTTTACGAAAACTCCAACGGAAATGCGCTACTTTGACAGCTATCGTGTGATCTTTTACTTATCACAACCGCAGTAGTTTAGCGAAAAGTTTTATAAGAAAGTCTTTTCTGATGTGATATTTTCTCCGGAAGTAACACAATCGACTTCTTCCTCTTCTGAAACACACAACCAACTGTATTTAAGCTAACTGTGGGACACTTCTGTGTTCCTTTAGTTTTGCTTATCATGGTTCTGCAGTGATAAGTTACATTTATGTGTCACACTGTACGCCGTACTGAACTCAATACGTTCATTTTGACGTTCTCCTTGGAAAGTTGTTCAAAAATGTAATTTAAATGATGTTTACGAAATCCGGTTATGATTATGATTAACCATGTTATAAGCCCCATCTAATCCTTTAGTTAAAAGGACGTCTTTTGTGATGCTGGCCAAGAAAAATTTCCCAACTATTATCTACCACAGTCAATTTGTGTAACATGTCACATCTAGTTCATCATTTGACATTGCTCATATTTCGGTGCTAAATAGGGTGATGGGGTATACAGCTTAGTTTATGCATGGTGTGAGGTTTCGTGCAAACACAAACATGACAATTTTCATAATCAAGGTGCATTTTTTAACCTGTGCTTTTTATGGATTAGTGGTACTCGACTATTGTGGCGATGGGTAAAGTCTAGCAAATTCCATCTCTGCTTTGAATTTTTCAACGTAGGGGGCGAATTATGTTTTCTTAGGTGTCTCATTGGTAGTTCAAACTTCAACCAGTTACTATTTCTGTGTAGATTGGTAAAATGCAGCTGTAGTTCTATGTCCTTCATTAAAGTGAGTTGTGTCGTATGATGTTCAATTGAATACTATTCAGACACCTAAGCCAAGATAGGAACGATACTCAGACATGGTATCAGTTGTTAGCTTGGATGCATTGTAACCTGTTGGTGAGAAATGTTATGACGATTAATATTGCACAATTTTGGATGTCAATTGGACGTCTTGAACCGCTCGAATAATTACTAATAATATTAATTTTAGTCATTAACAGATGGTTGAAGACTTGTTTGGTTTTCGCTACACCAGATTGTAGTTATAAAAAGTATTTTGGAAGCTCAACACCTTCCAAAAGGGGGTGCCTGTGATGTACCACAACTGGTGCATTTTTATATATTTTATTGTATACATTAGAAGGCGGGTTTAATTTAAACTATCTAGTAAATATGGTGGCTGTTGTATAGGAGAAATAAGGCGTGCTTGGAAAGGTTTTTGGAAAATGTTGACGGGGTTGTTGATTTGGATGTTTTGAAAAAGCATATATGTTTCATAAAATAGAATAAAAAATTTTGTTTGTAACACGTGCGCGAACTACTTTGGTAATCTCGACTAATTTTTTAACTAGTCTGCGCCTCGTTAAAAAATTCAATTCTCCATCACCAAAGTAGCATTTCGCGCACTAGATACAAAAATAACTATTATGTTGATATTTCATACCTATAATGTAACATATCTAATGTATGTTTATATATAATCTAGTTTAAAACGGCTCCCGGGTAGAACTGCTAAAATGGCGACTTGGCGAGGGTACATTTATCGTTGGAATACTGTGTGCGTGTCTGTTATGAAATATGTTACCCTTTGGTTCATTAATTGTAAATGCAGACCTTTAACATGTTGTGATGTTTTTACTTATACTGCAGTTAGCTAACTGTATAACTTGGTGATCACCATTTATGAAATACAGGCCTGTATTAAATTATTACCACATTGATTTATGAAGGTTAGGGTAGGTTGATAGCAATTTAATGTTGCAAGAACAGTAGAGTCTAGATACGTATTGATCTAGGTATTTATAACTAATGCTTATACAGAACTACATCTCCAGTTCTCATTGGAAGATATCATTCACAATAAAACATAGTTATTACTTCTCTAGCGTATTCTTGACAACGATCCTTACATAAATGTCTTAGCTGTTGGCTTGAATACAAAATAGGAGTGCTCATCTCAAATACAAATAAAAATTGGTAGAAGTGGTGTTCTTACGACTATCGTTCGATAATTCAAAGCAAAGTTCTGTCACTACGATTAAGGCAGATTATCCAGAAAAAATGGGTTATAACCAGTCGCATCTGTTAAAATCTTGAAAAACTAAACCGCGCTTGCCATATCATGTCCGAACAGAAACGATGCAAAGTGTAGCGGCCCCCAGGTACCCTATCTTGAAAAGCGTAACTTAAACTTAATTACAATAATGCAAATTCAAGAACAAAACAATCGCTAACTGATCTTGACTTGCCTGACAATAATGTTACTATTACTAAAAATTGATTGCTTGCCTTCCATGGACTTTCCAGTCAATAATTAAAAGATTAGAATTTATTTACAAGTCTGATATTTAATTACTAGCAAACCTCAAATCTGATCAATCGAAGTGGCCGTCTAGTGGTGGCTACGTTGTGCTATCTGAATTAGATAGACTGGACGAGGTAAGTGTTGCATCATGAGGGGCAGGTAAGAAAAATTAAACTACTCAAATTAAAATCAACGAGCTTTGCGCAACGGTGGTTCAGCCCGTTAATATACTATTGTGGGAAAGAACCACTACTGAAACCCACTTTATTCATAAATAAGTAATTGCACAAGTACATTATTAAATCAAATAACACAAAAAAAACAATGAAAGGGTTCAATATATAACAAAACACCATTAACTAAGGTTCAAGTGCGTACAAAATTATAAAATTAAGAGAAAATGAATAAAAAGCAGTTTAGTTACACAGAAACACAATAATAAAAAAACACATGTCGTTACACGCACAATTGGATCATAAATAATTAAAATAGAAATCATAATAAAAATCGTAATACCAAATATGTGGCCATTTAAAAGCAATCATGCCGGTCTTAAAATAAATAGCACATAAAACAATAAAGCAAATTACGGTACATATAAAATGCAACAGTAAAATTGCACAGGTGATAATAATGTAAAGGCAAGGACAAAAGAAAACAGACAAGGAATTTACACCTACCCAAATGTTTAGTGACCACCAAAGTACAAAATACATAAGTCAAATTACAATAAATCACCTACAAAGAGAAATCAGCTCACGGGCAAATAATTCTACCTATCAACTCACACAAAACAAACTCATTAAAACAAAGCCTTACAAGGGTAAGTTATAAATAGATCACAACATCGTGACCAATATATAAATCTAAGGGCGCTAGAAAAATACAGTGCTCCTTTCCCAGGTTACACATTCATGTATACAACAATAAAAACAAAATTCGAGGTTCTTAATTGTTATCTGATCTCGGGAGTGTCTACCAACTTGGTAATTGCCTTTTACAATTAATACCCAAAGCGGTATCATGTACCCGTTCATCATCTCACCTCTACCCAATGCAAATATAAACAACAAACGACAATGCTAATTCACTCCAATACCAGAGTGAAGGAGCCCTGTACTGCCTTTTATTTTAGCATATTTCAGCTTAATTAGCCCGAGTACGAATAAGATACCTTTGAAAGGCAATTTTTGGTATTTAATATGTAATCTAGGCTGGTAAATGATTTGCTGCGAGCTTTCATTTATATAAAAATACCTACTTACATTTAATTGATCAAACACACAATAATGTTTGAAAAACACATTACAACTAACACTCGAAAGAAAAGACAATCTAGTGTTGTCTAATTCAAAAGAAAATATACCCGCACGAAATATTTTAAAGACAAACTGTTTTCAAATGGGAGTTTCTAATTAACCAAAAATCGATCTGGCTTTGACTCTAACTGTAAATAACTTTCCCCCGATTTCAAACCTAACCATCTTTATTCCCGCAATGAACCCCCATTTTTCAAAAGTAATATAAAAACAAGAAACATTAATTTACGTTGCAACAGTTTCATATTATTATTGCACGACATCTTAATTTTAAAAACCCTACACTTCTCTCTGGAGTTTCCAAGTAACAAAGATATCTTTTGATCGCGGTCTGTACCGACACAATACCATATTAAGCTAGTGACATTTTTACATTAAGAAGTGGCGCATAATAAATTCCACTGATTCGTTACGCCCCTTCAGTAAAAAATTCTCTTTAATTAATATTATTATTTCGCGGTCCGCTACCTACAAAAGGGAGAATTCGAAGGCCTATAGTGGCATTTTCCAGATCGATATTATTCATCTGTTTGTGTACTCTATAATTTTAAACTAATATACACTCTATTGAACTTCAATTAACTTTCAATATACGGAATTTACTGTTATTTTTTCCCGTGCCGTCAATCGATAAGGAGTAAGTTGCCAGCCTGCTTGTTTGCATTAAAAGTGCTACACTGACCACAAACTTATAATATTTTCATAATAACTTCAATTACGTATACCGCAATCAACGCATTAATTCCCAAAAAAAAAAACGTTAAAGATATCTAACACATACGTTTAACGCAGAAAATCAATTCTTGTCCTGAATCACCATTAAATAAGCGCTTTTCTTTAACACAATACCGTAAGCTTAGATGAAAGACAAACGCAATTCTTTTTACCAGACTGAGCTACTACGAATCATTTTCATTTTTGTTATTGATAACGATCTTTAATGCACAAAACTATACTCCGTTTACCGAACAGAAATAGTTACGCTCCTCCCCGAAAATTCCCGCAATATTTATATGCAACTGTTATGCAAATGTTATTGGTCGCACTTTTAAAACCCGGAACACAAGTAATTACTTGCTTTCAACTGTTGTAGTTGGCGTACCTAACAGAATAGATGTCTCTAATTATGTTTTAGTCAATATCAACGGTATCTTATTCTATCATCCTTATAAAGGGACGCCCTAATTTGACCTAATCCAAAACTTTAAATATTTTTAAACTATGTTTGTGTTACTTTATTTTATATAATATTTAAATTTGTAATTATTCATGGTAAACAGTTCCCTTATTTAAATTGGAAGTGTTAAAACGAACAACTAACAGTTGTGAAGAACGTGTATTTATTTTACGTACGTTTCGGGAATCTTATCTTCAGACATTATTTCCATTCTTCATAAATTCATAACGTGATTTCATAATTAACATATTGATTTGGAATTTCTCGTCTAGTCTTTCCGTTAAATATAATTAAAAATTCTAACAAGGTTATGAATCTATTATAGTAATCTATTTTAACTCATATTTGGTAATATTCAATACTGTTTTACGGTAAGCTCTAGGCAATATTTTAGGATTATATAACTTTGCTTAATAAAGTTTTAGATAAGTCATTGTTATGTTAATTATGAAAATCACTTTATGTTCAAATTTCTGTAGAAGGGAATAATGACTGCAGATAAGATTCCCGAAACGTACGTAAAATAAATACACATTCTTCACAACTGTTCATGAAATTTTCAACCTTTTAATAAATATTATTTTACACAATTAAAAACAATTCGAAAAAAAATAGGACGACAATGTAGTGTGCGGTCTACCTATAGTAACCGTGCAGGGAAGGAATGTAGTGTACATTAAGTGAATTATTAGAACCTTGGCCAACATCCAAAACTTTATTACAAACCCGAACATGACAAATACAATAAATAGATATTATTAAATGAAATACAATTATTTACATATATACAGTACGCATAACTCTTAGAAAGCTTAGGAACAAATCTTCCTCATTCGCTCGGATATGTTTCCACGCCAAATGATCCAGAGGCGACTGTAGATGCTGCCTAGCAACTCCCGTCATTCTTCTCATATTTTTAATTTTTCCTTCCAGCCACGATCTCTCAATGCCTTGCGTGTATGCACCGCTTTCAGGATCCATATAATTATGTTGGTGGTTTACTGTTAAATGATTATATCCCAAATTTGCTAGTACGCTGGCCACTCATCTTAATGAATTATTGAACCATGCTGAACCTCACGTTGTATAATTGTGTAAAGATCCAGCTTAACTTTACTAAAATTTTTGTAATTAATTATTTTTTTTAATTGCTCTACAGTAATCTAGTTAGATAAAGTTGCATAATATTAAAACTAATTGCAATTGCATCACAAATAATTAATTTTAATCCCCTCCGATGTAGATATCAAAAAGCATCAAATTCTTTTACGTCAGAGAACCTTCAGCCAATCACAGCCAGAGGACCCCTGCATAGAAGTCGGACCCACCCACCGCGAATTATCTATAAAGGCCGCGGCGCTACCGTAAGAAACACTCTGCGCACTCCGCGATCCTGTCTCTAGTTGCTACTCTCGAATCTCTAGCATCTAGAATCTAGAATCCATATCCAGACCGCCTGCGCCTGCCGTACTTAGTTTCGTTGTATACGCCGCTAACCTGTCGATTGCCGCATCCGTTCATTCTGAACCGTCGTGCATCTTTAGTCGCGTTACTTCGCCTCCGTCACCAGTAAATCAGCGTCATACAATCAAGCTGCTGGTTGAGATACGCTAAGGTTAACCGCACGTAAGTATTATTGCACCAGTTTTCCTAAACGTTACACCAGACATCCAGAGAAACGACGGGCTGCAGAGCCCGGAAGTTGTCTCACCGTTACAGTACACACACCAGAAGTACACAACAGGCTGTAAAGCCTGAAGTCACCTACTGTAAACATGCACACACTAGAAGACGCGACAGGCTGTAAAGCCTGAAGTCACCTTCTGCAACCATACACACAAACCAGGACGTTGCTACTGCGGGATAACGCCCTGAAGTCAACTTCCATTTACTCCAGCGGCAAGAAGGGTATTCACTTGAATTCTACCGCTCCCCGGGAGATCCCTTTATACAGCAGTCGACGGGCTGGACCCACAATCTTATAAAGGGCTCTCCATTAAATATATATTACACCTACCAGGTCCTGAAAAAATTAGCAATACAAATAAGCGACGCCAAGACCTGGAGATAATCTCAATACCAGAAGCCGTATTCTTAGAGATCACTCGCGTGATCCTACAGTTAAATAAAGACGAACCCGTGGTGCGTTTACATCAAACGTGTTCCAGCGTCTCGCGGACCGACTCCAATTTTGTTAGATATTCTTCTAATAATATTTCTTAATAAAGGAAATCCGGTAAGATAAACGTTTCTGTATCGCGAGTATATTTTCACGCAACGAAAAACTATCCACTATTTCGTTCCCAAAGGCCTGACTAATTTACCAGCATCAGAATAAATTACGAACATTATACGTGTAAATTCTCTTATTTTAACCCAGAGAATTATCGTGTACTTAAGACACCTGCATTCCGTCTGAAACAATTCACAGAATTGTTTAATTTAGTTCACGCTGTCCTAAAAGATCGTGTAAACCCGCCTCAGATTAATTCGTTTACAACAATTAATAATAGAAGCAATTTTTAACAACAACTAACGTAGATTAGTTCGTGATAAACTCCGTATTCCCTGTGTTTAGTAGGTAGAATAGGTTTCGCTTATAAGAAAGTTATACGCGTTTAACAATAACAGACGTCTTCTAATAATAAAGAATTAATGCGTCTTCTTGCCGGGCATCAATAAATGTTATGTATTAATCAATGTAAATACGTTCTCAATTAATTAAGAAATCCTGAGACCATCCTGATCAGTGAGAGTAAATAATCAAACGCGTACGAACAATTTGCATTCAGAAACGTATAAATATTAACCTGTCCTTTGTAAAGAATTCCAAGTACTGAATTCACATCTATTCAGTCTGAAAGCTAAATCACATATAAGAATAGTCATGCGCACCAAGGTTACTTTAAATTATTGATTTTCTCTTTGACCTGCTTACAAACACCAGCGCGATCGTTGTTCTCTGCTTATGTAATACGGAGAATATTACACAACGCCACCTAATAAATACCACGCCACCGTTTACAGGCCCGACCTAAGCGTTCGTAATAAATAAAAAAACGTCATTGTCGGGATTTTTTTTCATAACACACTAGCAATTGAACCACAATAATTTATATTTCCACAGAAACGTCTTAGGAGCCAATAATTCCACCACTACCGTCCACGGGGGACCAACCAAAACGGGCGCTACCAGGAAGGACATCCCGGGTAACCTGAGATAAGATTTTCTTGTTGTTAATTTATTTCCTTTAGTTTAGTACCTGATTATTTAGTTTTATAGAAGAAATAGGTAATACACGTTTAAAACATTTTACTGTAATTATTCAAAGTGTACCGTGTTAAGCACCAAAATACGAACTACCCCTGTCTTATTTGAGCTAGACCGAGGCAAATTAAAATAAACCATTTCAAATATTGTAAGCATCGTCGCTTACAATTGAAATCAATGTATTGCGGTCTCTGCGTTCCACAACGAAATATCGAAGTTCCTGATTGTTCCGCAACCCAAATACGCAAGGCCCATCAATCCGTTGACCATGATTACGGGCATTATCAATCTCAGTATTACTATCCTCTGATAGTAGCATTGTCCCCAACCAATGAACGAAATTTGTTATTATGGTGTTGAATTGTCATTAAACCACATCAATCGATTAGAAACTATTCGAATAATTTACTTAATCACAATTAATAACACAACAACGATTTCAAAAGGTAGATCGCACACTACATTCCACCCCTGTATGGTTACTATAGGTAGACCGCACATTACATTGGCACCGATTTATATGTGATGAATCTTTGTTCACCTGTAATTTCCAAACTTTGCGTTACTGTAATGATTTGCAGTCTACTGTACCTTCTTTAGTGTGTTCTTACGTCGTATTTTTACAAGTAATAAATAATTTGAATCTTCTTCTGTGTGTTCAAGTCCCAATACTAAAAACATGACGCTTTCTAATTTAGTCTTAACAAAGTGACATTTCAATTTGTGGTTTTTAAATTTCCCGGTTTTTATAACAATGTTGGTCGCTGCTTAGATTGGCCAAAATTTAGTGGGAGGAGCTTAACTATTTCTATTGGGAAAACAGATTTTAGATATATAGCAAGTATATTAGAATTCATTTCACTGTTTGGAAATGTCCACATCAATACCCGATATTTTATTAGTTATAAGTATTTTGCATGTTAAATCTAACGATCAGGAAATAAAAGTAAAAGCCCTTTTAGGCTTTTAGTTACTTCATAATATCGCTTTTATAAAAATTGATCGTATAATGAGTTTCATTCAATAATAATTAGTTTACGGTATTGTATTCAATGCGGGATAAAGCTTAATAGCACTGTGTCATGTGACTCGTTACTTTGTATCTTTTATTATAGTCATTATAAAAGTTGTCTTTACTATTATCAGCCTACAAAATTGTTTATTATCTAACACATTAACTGCTTTCTCTCTTGTAAATTTGCTTTTAATGGGTATAATGAAATTTTATGCAAAATAACTGGCAAAATGAAAATATTTAATAAAGCATTGTTTGGAAGTTTTGGCAAAAACTTATATACTTATAATAATAGCATAGCTTGATAAATGTTTTAGATTAATATAATAAATCTAAGATAAGGGACAATGTATAAAAGACAACTTGATGATAAAAAAATATAAGATCTAAGTAAAAGCAAACGTTTCTGCTAAAAAAAATTTATCGCTCACAAAGTTTTCGGATTTTCTCGAAAAAAAATGTACTATACAAAGTTAAGTTACTTTATTACACATTTAGGTTGACAATAAATAAGTACATTAGTAAATTACATGACAAGGCGGAATGTTTTTTTATTTTTCTCGAAAGAAATAGCTAGCTCTGCTTTGAGTCAAAAAACTGTTGGTAAATTCTTTCTATTTTACTATAAATGATTAATTTCGTATAAAATGCCATATATGTAAAGATGGGTTATATCGTTGTATAAATAGACTTTATGTTTATTATTGACAATTTCATAAATTCATCCGTTTTTCATAAATATCTGCTCTTTGAAAAAAAGTCACTCACCCTTGATAATGCTCGTACATTGATTTGTGGAGTATCGCAAACAGATTGGAAAAGACTTTGTTTGCGCATCGTTTAAAAAAGTGACAAAAGATGTAATCTACTTTGTTTTACACAAAACAAGTAATGCCCACCTAATAGCTGAACCGACCTTAAGTAATGTAATTAACAGAAACGTTTTAAAATGTTCCAGAAAAAGGAAATACTTTCAGTTAACTCAACTTTTAATTACCTTGTTTACACCCGCCCACATAGAGGATGTGCTGTAATAATATGCCTGTAGGGTCTAAAATAGGCACACTTGTTTTATTTAATCCCCTAAATAACATTTTTATTGGAAATAACTTCATTCATTATTTGATCACATTTTGTTGAGATTAATTAGAATGCTGATGTTTTAAAAACATTGGTAATATAATCGCTAAATTAATGAAAACATTATAATATACAGGATGTCCCAAAATTGCTGGGACAGAGCTGCCACGTGTAGTGGAGGTAAAAATAAGTCGATTGGGCCTAATTTATTTATATACCAAAATGTACCGTTTGCCCGTGAGAAGAGTTCAAAGTTTACTTAAAAAAATACATTTTTGTACGCTGTTCAGAAATGAGTGAAACAAATTGAACGAAATGTGATAAAAGTGCGTTTTAGAGGATTACTCTCCTTTCGGCACTCAAAGAAACCCAAAAGAACTTGTAGAAGGGTTAAAACCACCCCCATCCTCTGATACTTCTCAGAACTTTCTTAGGGGCGGTAATACGGTTCTAATTTTTTTAGCAAGAAGACTGCTTAATTATCTTCATTTTGTTACTCTTGTAAAAGTTTCGCATTCCGCATAGTTTCGAAGGAATAAAATGTTTTATTAAATACTGGTAACAGATATTTCTAGTACAAGTTTAATAAAATTGTAATACAAAATTTAGTTGGCAGTAGAAACAAAGGCAAAACATTTTTTTATAATAAATGTTCAATGTGACGGCCACCTTCACCAATACAAAGGTCAATTCGACGTAAAAAATTGAAATGCACCCTTCTTACGACATCGTCGTTTTCTCGTAGTGCGTTTACGGCATTTTGGATTCTGTTCCACAGCTGTTCGGAAGTATTAATTTGAACCTCGTACACATTTGTTTTTAACGCTCCCTAGATAAAGAATTCGCACGGATTTAAATCTGGAGGCCGCGGAGGCCATTGAACAGGTGCATCTTGTTCCCTACCAATCCATCTACCAGGAAATTGTGCGTTTAGATATTCTCTTACCGTACGTGCAAAATAAGATGGTGCACCGTCCTGCATGAAGAACATGTTTCGATGAAGATTAAGGGGTAAGTCGTCTAATAAATCAGGCAAAATTTCTTTAAGGAAGCGAAGGTAACTAGCACCATTTGGACGATCTGGCAATCGGATCGGCCCAACCAAAAAATTGCCGATAAATCCAATCCAAATATTAATTTTAAATTCTTGTTGGAAGTCTCTAGCTGTAATAGCATTTGGGTTTTCATCAGCATAAATATGCTCATTGTGCAGGTTCGTCATGTCACGACGTGTAAAACAAGATGTTAGTGTGAAATATGTTGTCAAGTATTCTGCGCTTCCGAACAATTTGTGAAGAAGTGGTAATAACTCTTGAACTGGCTGTATGTGAAATGGATGAATTAATTGTTCTCTGCAGATCCAATTTACAGTCTCGCGATTATTTCAAGAACAGCTTGTTCCGCATTAAGTCTCAGGACTCGGGGTCTTCCAGAGTTAATTCTGACTGGTTCCAACTTCCCTGTTTCTCGAAGACGTCTCTCGAATTGGGAAAAAGTTTTATGGTTCGGAATTCTCCGGTTCGGATACCTCTCTTGATATACGCGGGCACTTCAGCGACAGTTACCTTGACAGAATTCAAGAACTAAGATCATGTCGGTCTGCTCATCAAAAGAGAAATCCATATTCAATAGCAGTTAAAGCAACAACAACTTATGTATTTAAGAAAACATGGTTTTCCTTCGAAACAATGCGGAATCAAATTTTTTTACAAGATTAACAAAATGAAGATAATTAGTCAGTCTTCCCGCTATTACCACTCCTAAGAAAGGTCTGAAAAAAATATCAGGAGATGAGGGTGGTTTTAACCCTCCTACAATTTCTTATGGATTTCTTTAATTACAGCAAGGAGAGTAATCCTCTAAAATACACTTTTGTCAAATTTAATTCAATTTGGTTCGCTCATTTCTGAACAACGTACAAAAATGTGTTTTTTATGTAAGCTGTGAACTCTTCTCACAGGCAAACGGTACATTTTGGTATATAAATAAATTGGGTCCAATCGACTTATTTTAACCTCTACTACACGTGGTAGCTCTGTCCCAGCAATTTTGGGACACCCTGTATATCTTACAGATTTTATATTTTATCGTGGACTCTTAACGTCGTCTTCAGCTTTTGAATTTTGTTATTGTGAAGGTGACCAAATTATAGGGTGTTTGAATGTATGAATTTTACGTTGGTCGCAACAATGTTGAGTTACATAATAAAACTGTGCTTTGCGAAATTGGCAGCTTGGTAGTTGTCGTTAGAACGTTTGTCTTTTTACGATTATATGCCACACTTGAGCTAATTAAAAGGTAGCATTCTGATTGGTCGATTAAAGTAACATATTTAATCAATTACAGAAGGGGGCAATATAGTTGTATTTCTCAAGGAGCTGATATAAGGAACTCAAACGGTGATGATGATCACAGTAGAGGTCAGCGATGGTCCCGATATCATTCGTTGGTCGTTTGCGAATGTGTTGTATTATCGCCATGTTCGTTGGGTAAGTCAAAAAAGCTGTATATTTAGCGTTTCGAACAAATTTTCATTACCCAGAATTGTGTGGGTTTCCGGATTTATCCCGTTTTGCTTTTTCAGCGTGTTTCATTGCAACAAAACATATTAACGTGTTGTTGCTAGAAGCACAATTTAAGTTATCGTGATGAAAGTATCGAGCTAGAAAGACAAGATTATGTTTAAGTTTGATTTAAAGCGTCTAACTTAAAATTTGCCAATATGAAAATTAAATTTTCACCACTTCATACATAAATAAAATACTCAGTATTTCGGTTTTCTAAGTAGTTTATTTGTCTATTTATATTTTATATAAATCTTTACGTCTTGATAACAATTACAGAATGGCTTGAGCTGTCAGAACAAATTGATCAAATAGGAAAAGATGAAAAGGCAAACATAAGACTGCTAGTAATATAACAGTTTGATAAACGTGTATAATTTTAATAAAGAATAACTAGATACTTAATAAATTAAATATAACAAAACTGCCTTGTAGATGACCAATCAGAACACCCTCTAACGGTCGAAGGCTAACAGTGAAAAATACCATAATCAAAGAGCAAATTTAACAAAATTTAATCAAATTATGATGTAAATGTGAAGTTGTGAACAATTTTAATTTGAAATTGGTAAAAACATTCACAAATAGTAACCTGACATACCAATCAAAGATCTACTTAAATCTAACAAAGAAATAGTTTTTTAATAATATTACAGTAAAAACACAATCCAGTACGTTTCATATGATTTCTAATTTTAACTACCTATGTTAAATTATAGTGTTGTGGTAACTTCATATATAATTGGTAAAGAATTTACTTCAAGGTCTAGAAAAAAACACTGCAAAAAAGCTAGACTTACCAAATCAGAATTAAAATTAAAACGTACCATTGTCCTTTTTTTAAATTATAATACGCCAAAACCTATTTAAACGGAGATCTTCTTGCCCATTGAAGTTATTAGGGCATAAGAATGAATTTGTCTTGACAATACTGCTGTATATCAAATTTAATGCATGCTCAGCTACCGCAGATTTCTGTTTGGCCAATCTACAAAATCCCATATGTTCTTTACGTGGTGTAACAAAGCAACGTTTTGAGGTTCCAATGTATACTTTTCCGCAAGAACAAGATAACTTATACACTCCGGAAGATGGCAATAGGTTTGAAACATTTTCAGGTGACCTTAATTCTTCTTTAATTTTTCTTGTAGCTTTAAAATTAGTCTTAATCCCATAATTAATTAGAATTTGTTCAATTCTATATTTATAAAAGGGAGAAAAGCAATAACAACGTTAAATTAAATTTTGTGATAACACCAAGAGTTAATCCCGTTTGAAGGTATAATGTCCAATGTTGAGAATTTTATTGCATCTTTTTCTTTTGATGCTGCGAATGAGGTTAGATATAAAATCGGTAACATATTACGTAAAGCAAAACCTCAAGTAGCAACCTATCCCGTCAGCGCGTGATTTGTTTGATCTTAAACGTAATGAAAATATAATAGTGTTACAATCAGATAAAGGTAATGCAACTGTTATATTAAATATGAACGACTATAGCATTAATTATTAACCCTTCAGTGGTGACGCCGGTCTGACAGACCGTATATGCCATTGTTGAATCTCTAACAAAATTAACTGCATTAAAATTACCCAAACAAAATAAAAATGATGGAACTTTAGAAAATTTATTTTTGAAAATATTACAGTAAAAGGAAAACAGTGTATTCAGATGAGTTTAAAACACGGGAACATTGATCACGAATAACTCCAACATTATCCAAGCACAAACACTTATTACAACTTCTGCAACAGTACTTGGTCTTTCGGTTATTTTTTGTAACAACATTCTGCACATCTCCCTAACAACCGCCTCTCCTGTCACACTTCTTCCGGCAGAGGTATACTGCAAATTTCTGATATTCTGAGACGAATGGATTTTGGTAGATTGGTGAGCTGAACTCGAACTTTTAGATGGGGTTCAATTAGACTAAGTGCTAAGTCTTCAAGAAACATTCGTCTCAAAATCTTCACATTAGTATTTGCAACATGTATCACTTAAGAATTTATGTCAGATATATTCAGCGTACTATAAAAGACAACCATTTGCCAACGCCTGGTTGGTCTTGAACAATTATAGTTTGCTGAAAGATGATCGACTACGTCAACACCTGCTTTTGTATGATTATAATTTTTTTGGTGACGTATAAGACAATTGTACAGTTATCTTCAAATCCAAACATGCTACTTCCAATGGGTCGAGAATTACGTTGAACAAATTCGGGGGGTTATTCTCTTTTGTTATTGCGTATTGTTCCTATGGTAGTTAAACCTTGTTGCAGTAAGTATTTTGCCAATGGAAAGCTAGTAAACCATCTATCCGTGGTAACATTACGTTAAGAACCATATATTGTCTGACATAGCCGCTGTACAATCGCCATTCCATTATTTTCCTGAGAAAATGACCCCACTGGTTGACTACCAATACATACTTCTAGATTGTGCGATTTAGCGTAACACAAAGGAAAAATGTTTATGCCATATTAGTTTGGTTTTAAGGGTATGAACTGTCGGAACGGGCAACAACCCCTGAAGGCCTCCAATTTCTCATCGACTGTAACATAACGTGACATATTACAATTTTGTTTGCAATTGTTTACAAATTTATCAAATACTGCTCTAAGTAATGCTAATTTATCTATTTTACGACGCTCTTCTCTTGTTTGCATGTCATCAAAACGCAGGAAACGAATCAGGATTATAAATATTTGAAGAGACATTATGGTTCTGAATAATTCAGGACTGGTACCATTTATTTGGAAAAGGTCTTCAGCATTCAAATGGTTGCACTTTTTACTCCAGCCAATAGCAGCAATCCTAATAGACCTCAATTTCGACTTTATCAGTTTTTCGGTTGTAGGTTTCTCGGTTGTAATTGGCTTTTGCAGATTCCAAATATCCATTAGTATGAGTCACTATAAGATTTATTATATCATCATCAAAAAATGAACGCCAAATTTCTAATGGGATTTGAAGGTTGCGCAATTCAGGCCTTACAGATGGTAGTTTCACATTGATTATGTTTTTACTTTTAGTTTTGTGAATTGGTGGAGAATGTTTCTTCCATATAGTTTTCTTGTCCTTTCCAAGAAAAAAAGGACCACTATAATTCCCTGCATCTTCCTCCATATCATCAAATTCTTGTTCTGCATCAACATCAACATGGTCTTCGGCTACTTCTTCATTCTCATCATCTGGTAAAATATCTTCCTCTTCAACATTAAATATTTCATTCATAAGTCGCTCAAGCCCTTGTTTCTCTTTTTCTAGGTTGCCATTATACTAATATAAAAAAAATCAAATTAATTCCTAAAATGTTTGGTTGAAAGCAAATTACCTGATCAAAATTTTTGAATCACTAGTGGTGACGCCGGTCTAGAAAATCATAAAGCAAGATACAGGCAAAGCGACTGTTCGGTTGAAAGCACTACTTCACACTGACACTGGTCGCTCCACCTCGGAAGCATTGATGACGCGACAGTTGCAAAGCCCGCCTACAACCAATTTTATAGTATAAAAGGTTTGCGTGCGGTCTCTGAGGCAGTGCGTCACCACTGAAGGTTTAAGGACCTAGTTATTAGTCACTAAAATTGTATTCAATAGTTCTGTAAACTGATATGTTAATAGCAGATTTATGTTTGCGTTTTCATCTTTTCTCTATTTCATAAATCTATTTTAACATCTCAAGCAACCTTTACAGATACTACTATTTACTGAGGACGATAACTGTAATTGTTATAAAAACGTATTCATTTATATCAAGTATAAACAGAAAAATAAACCATTTAAAAAACTCAAATGTTAGGTATTGTAATTAAAATTTGAAAGCCTTCATTACACTGGGTGCGGACTTTCAGATGAGACATACCAAAGTACGTGAGATTATAAGTTCTTTTTTTAATTTTTGCTCCCTATTAACTCTCAGAACTTAAGCAATGGTTTCAGCAGATAATGAAGATTTTTCTTTGCAATCTTGTGCTCTTTCTTTGTGTACAAATTTGTTCTCGGAACAATACAAACCTAAAAATTATTATTCATTTTATTAAATCAGTAAATAAAAAGTTTACATCGAGTAGTATTTGAACCTACGATCTGTACTTTGCTAAAGTACTGCACTAACCAACTGCTATATTTAGAATTTACATCAGTTCTACATACATAAAGACAGAATTTACATCGATTGAGGGTTGTATTTCGAGAGCACAGTTGGTTAGAGCGGTACTTTAGCAAAGTACAGGTCGTAGGTTCAAATCCTACTCGTGATAAACTTTTTATATGTATTTAATAAAATTGATAATAATTTTTAATTAAACATTCGCCTTTGAACTTATTCGTTCATAATAAAACTTATAATAAACACTAACTTCAATTAACGGTGTTAATTTTCCAAAACTGCAAAGCGGTAAGTAACATTGTAGGTTTAAAAATTTAAACACGTACACGCATGCGTAGACGCACATGAACACGCATACGCGCTCGCGCACCCACACAGACACGGACAGACACAGAAATAGACGCAGACGCATATACACACACATATATATATATATATATATATATATATATATATATATATATATATATGTATATTTTAGACCAGAAAGTAGAAAAGGAACGAAATGCAAACTTGTAGGGGATGATGCACATCAACCAGGAACATGCAACACTACTGAAATAAGAGTAAACCAGAAAAGAACCTGCACGAAGGCGGTGTTGGTGACACTATAATAAAAGTGGTGTAAATGGTGTAATAAATTTAATAATAAATAAATGTAATAATGAAATAAAGAAATAGTTCTCCAAACACACAAATCGTCAGACTAACTGGAGATACTAACCATTCACCACAAATAATGCCTTTGTCCCAGTCGGTAAATTCAAGTGGGCCGATTCAATAATTTTGATTTGCTCAATTACCATAAAATCTGCTAGCTTATTTTCACTTAACATAAATAATAAAAATGAAATGTAACACTAATAAAAATGATCTCGGACGCCACGTTATTTTTTAATAACATCGGAATAACTAAACCGAATTTTACACTAAAAATTTATCAAAATGTAAAGCAATAAAAAATAACAACTATGTTTATTAGCAGTTAAAATTTAGGGTTATATAAATTATATCTCAAAACTAGTTATAGCATTGACTTACTAATAATCATTAAAAATAAATACCTGTACAATATATACAAAATCTTCTTGAGGATCCCTGGTATCATAAAAAATGATGCAGAATTGCAAACTAAGATGACGTAATCCTTGTGTAATGTTGCGCAATTTATTGCAATAACAATGCTTTTATGTTATCAACCACACCGAAACTGGAATTATCCTTATAAATTTTCTTCAGGAAATGGAATGCATTCTTTGAAATATTCAAATAAAAATTCTAATCATAAAATGAAAGCGTACGCTACAATAGAATTAAATGCGTACTTACAATGTAATTAAATTGTAAATCGAAGTAAAAATAAAAGTAAAATTAAAGTAACCGTAAAAAAAGTGCCTGAAAAGAGCAAATGTTTTAATTTTTAGTATAACGAGTTAAAAGATATCTTACCATCAAATTAATGGCACTTTTCACTAAATTTAGGGAAAACCCAAAAAAACTTTCTGCTTCTCTTAACCTTCATCAGGAAGTAAAAAAATGGATGCTTTGAAAGTTAGGTGATCTAGTCGTACGCAAAAGATTTGGGCAGGATTAAGTCAATGATGACGTAATGCGCGAATAAAATGATCAGAAAAATAATTTGAAGTGGAAATATAACCCATTAAGAAATATATACCCTTAAGAAGATATGCAAATTAAGTTGCCTACCACATACCTATATTTCAATAATTAAAATTTTCCTTATATTTACAACAGAACGAATGAAAGACCATAAATTAAGGTATATTTAATACAACTCAAAAAGGGTTGTTACAACACAAGAGCACGATTCGGAAAATGAGGATGTCAGTGATTCAAGTGAAAAGAAGTGAAGGAAGACATATTCATAGTATGCGGTGATATTTGAAAGCATCTAAAGCTGTAGCTCCAATGTTGTGTGTGTCAGTCAGTCAGTGGGCTCATGATGCATGTGCGGATACTGAACGCGGAACACTTGACTTCTGCTCTTAAAAAAAGAAATAAAGACAAGTCGCGGGCAGTGGTGGCCCCATCCGCCTTATCGTGTCGGGTAATGACAGCCACTATGTAGTTTTCTTTAACAACTTGTAACTTTTTTTATTTTTGAAAATAATTTTTTTTGTAATATACGCTTCTTTGGATGGGCTATAAGCTTTATTTTACCCGATTTCCATCAATCCTGTATGAACAATATTGATAAAACAGATTAGGGGGCCGGCACTCCCCACCATCATCCTACCACCTCTGGCTATTTTCAAGTAACGTATTTATTTCTATAATAGTCGCCATGCCAACGCCGCGCGCAGTATTACTCGAAGCATGTACCAAGTATATATATATATATATATATATATATATATATATATATATATATATATATATATATATATATATATATATATATATATATATATATATATATATATGACAAAGAAATAGTGGTCCTCCAACATAAATCTTTATTTTACACAGCCCAAAAAGAAACAAAGGAGTTTCACAAATCACAAATTGATAAGTAGTGCAATAGCGTACAAGCCTACAACAATTTCCTGCTTTTCCGCCCCAGAACACAAATTCCCAAATATGTACAAAATATTAATTTTCTCCAGAATAGTCTTACGATAATGCATAATCAACAAAAATACAAAAAATCTTTCTATCTAAAAGCAATAATAAAACCATTTACAGTAATAATAAACCGCTTACTTTTTTAGTGCTTTAATAAAGTAAACTAAAAAAAAATTAATAACAAACATGAATTTATTCAACTAACACTATTAGACATCCAGCAGAACACAACGTCGCATTGGGTTAGCTACAATAGTAGAACAAGAAACTTGCGGTAAGCATAAGCAACAAGTAACGCATAGATCTTTTATATAAAAAAAATATGGTGCACGTGGTTTCAGGAAGAGCTCTCCTTAAAACGTTGCTAAGCAAGCATAAACATTTTATACATAAAACACAAACATTTATGTGCGTCAATCCTATTTTAACCAAATGCCCCCAAATAATGTTTATTAGCTTGGTAAAGTAAACGAGACCAAGCATTGTATAAATGTAAGGCAGCCAAAAAAAGGTTTGTAACTTATGTAGGGCTTACGTGTTTGAGTGGTGAATGCTCAAAACAAAACTTACATTTAGCAATAACTAAAATAATCCCCAGCTATAACATATGTATAGAAAATCTATATTCATCGGCTAAAGGTCTCATCATCTACAGACAAATTTACATTAAGCAAGTAAATACCAATTAATTATAAGTATATTAATTTACTGAAGTGCAAGTTCTAATGTAATGACGGCAACTTCATATGTATTATGTGTAAATTTGACAACTGCCATATAGTGTTGATAGAGATGATAAACGCAGCAAAAAAAGGGCTCTATCGAAGCGGGTAATTGAATTCATACATAAGGACCTTGAGTAAGTAGCCTAAAATGTTTACAGCTTGTACACCTATACTGAGTAATGTTTATTAAACCGTAGGTAGGACACTAAAAGCTATAGATATATAATTTATAGTTATTTAGAGCACCCTTCAACAGCTGAAGGAATATTTCCACTTGGTATGTTAGCGCACAGGAGTGAGTGACTACTGTCGTTACTTAATTGGTTTCGCAGGGCTCTGTCACGTAACAAAGCAAAACAAAACGCACAGTTAACTGTTAACTTGTGTCGGGAGTACCCGCAAGACGTACATAGTTTTGAGTTCCTGTATGTTAGGTAGGGATCCAGCCAAGAACGATGAAACCCTGTTTAACAGTCTTCGATACAAAGTCGTAGTATGCCTATCATTTCTCACTTTAGAGATCGTTACTGAAAAGTGTACTACTAGCATGTCCATTAATCTTGATTTCGGAAGATGATTTAGTACCTAAATAAATCAAAGTCGTAGTCATTAGGCCAGCAGCACTTATGGAATTTCTTATACATAAGCAATAACAGAAAGAATGTAAAAGATTGGAGACTTACCTTTTAAAGAAACGAAACGTCAATTAAACGAAAGAATAAACTTTTATTAGTATAATTTTAGTTCAATGCTCGAAATAAAAACAAGCTTAAACTGAAATGTAGCTTACAAGATAAATTTTGCAAAATTAGAGGACAGATTTCTAGCACATATTGTTTTCTTAAAACGTAAATTTTAACAGACGCTAATTAGACAAAACCGCGTCAACCAAAATAATCGCACGACCTTTTAAATTTCCTTTTTGACTGTTTAAATATTTCTCATTTGTCAGAAATGTTTAAAATTGGTGCATGCCTCGAGTAATATTGTGCGCGGCGTTGGCATGGCGACTATTATAGAAATAAATACGTTACTTGAAAATAGCCAGAGGTAGTAGGATAAACGTGGGGAGTGGCGGCCCCCTAAGCTGTTTTGTCAATATTATCCTTGTTGTTCATACAGGATTGACGGAAATCGGGTAAATTAAAGCTTATAGCCGATCCAAGGAAGCGTATATTACAAAAAAAAATTGTTTTCAAAGATAAAAAAAGTTACAAGTTGTTAAAGAAAACTACAGAGTGGCTGTCATTACCCGACACCACGGGGTAATGACGTATGGGGCCACCATTGCCCGCGACTTGTCTTTACATCTTTTTTTAAAAGCAGAAGTCACATACAAATGTTCCGCGTTCAGTATCGGTATATGCATCGTGGGCACACTGACTGACTGACACACACAGCATTGGAGCTACAGCTCTCGATGCTTTCAAATATCTCCGAATATTATGAATATGTCTTCTTCACTTCTTTTCACTGGAATCACTCACATCCTCATTTTCCGAATCGAGCTCTTGTGTCACCAACACCGCCTTCGTGCAGGTTCTTTTCTGGTTTACTCTTATTTCAGTAGTGTTGGATGATCTTGGTTGATGTGCATCATCCCCTACAAGTTTGCGTGTCGTCCCTTTATTTTTTGCATCGTCTTTCACCTTCTTCTTCTGCAGTTGAAGTTGTTTCTTGCGTAAAATTGACTTCATAGGAGTAGATGTGCATATCCCGGAATGCTGTTTTCCACTGGTTTGTTGTTTTTTATTTGCTGCCTGTATTTTTGGTGGCCCAGGTAATGCGCCACATAGGAAAATGAAACTCCAGATGGTTCCTGAATATTTTCTCCACCTTCGTCATTGGTCTCGTTAAATTCCACTTTTGCTGCACTTTAACCCTGACAATTTCCAGATTCATTAACATTGGGCTCTCGAGTTTCGTTAGCTGCCTGTGCTGGAGTAAAGGCGCCAGCAAAATTTTCGTATGTGAAACGGTCGGGCTTCAAGGAGAATTTTCCAATTTCTTCGAAGCCTTTAACTGCCTTTTCAGGTGTAGCCACTCGAACGTATGCTTTATTAAATATGTCGGCTATTTCATTGGCAGTTATCCTTTCTCCGACATGTCTCTTCAAATAGCTCGATAACACTGTATTGTAAGCTGTTTTAATGAAAAGTAAAAGGAAACATCTAATGGTGGCAGGCGGTGTCTGTGTATGGCTGTATGATTAGGACAATAATTACATTTTCCTTACAGAAAGTGTAGGCCTGTACCGTGAAGTGAGTAGCATGGTTGTCTACCAGCAGCAACACCTTTTTGGTTGATTTGACGTATGTTTTAAAATGATCAAGCGATTGCATGAACACATTTTCGTTTATTCACCGATTGTCAGAACAGCAATAGAATGCACTAGATAGATCATTTCTCTTCAGTTGCGCATTCAACCTTTTACGCGCATAAATAAATAAAGGGGCAACATAAATGCCCGAAGCACTTATGGCACACATTACAGTTACTCTTTGTCCTCTTTCGACATGGTTATAAACCCTACTGTTTTTTGCCATTTTTCTGCATATATTTTTACTGGTTTATGAACTATCGTGATGCCAGTTTAATCAGCATTAATTATTTTCCTAGGAGAAAATTTATATTTTTCCATCACCCTATCCAAATTTACGTAACAGCGAGACCTCTATTAAATGCAGGGATTCTGTTAATATTTATGTTATTTTTTGCTGAATAGGTAAAGGTTCATCGTTTAATTTCATCGGGTGAGATGCCATAAAAAACTTTAGAAAGTTTGTCAACTTGCTTTGCAAGAAGCTCGTCATCGGCTTTGGTAAATACCGAATGACGTCCCAATCGAGGGCCCGAAGTATTCTTATTTGTCACTCCATGTTGAAAAGTGCACCGACCCATACCGAATGTTTTGGAAACCGGTCTCGTACTTCTACCGTTTGAGATGGCATTTGATGCACCATGCAATTGCTCCGAAGTCCATACAGCTTTCACCGTTTTTCTAGTGTGTTTACGTGGCATACTTCAGTCCCAATCTACCTAAGGCAGCCAAAATTAGTAAAAAGGCAATTATTGGTGATAGATGATGGCAGTACCGGCAGGCCGGAATTACCGGAACAGAGCAGGCCGGATAACCCGGAACTAACCTATATCACGTGTTTGTATGCATCCCGTAGATTTTGTGATTAAAACCTTAATCTGTTTATATCGACGTATAGAGCAGGAAATTTGCAATATAAAGCGTATTTACCCCGATTATAAAAGTTAATAAGCAAAAATTTTACGTATTTCCAAAAAATCTGTTTGGCTTCATTAACTAAGCTCAAATTACGTTTAGCCATGTTACAAAGCACTAAAGCGGTTGACAGTCATAGAATTTTAAGCATGCATTTGACTATGCTATAACAGGTGGCGCAGCGCGTTTCCGCGCCTAAAAATTTTTTTAAAATGGAAACATCTAGTGGCCGGTATTACTCTCTTGGCCGGCATTCCCCACCTTTACCCTATGTGTTGTTTACCAGCGGGTACGCAAGCTTCTCAAAACCTAAAACAGTACGTAGCAACTTCCAAAACTATAGAGTACCGTGTAAATATGATTCACATATAATACAAAAGTCACGTATACTGCAAAAGACTGTTACAAGCCTCCCTAGCAAACCTTACAAACCCCTTCCAATATTAAACCCCAAGAAAGCAGACTTAAGAGACGGACCCAGTGAATGTAACTCACCCCGGAAGCAACAACATGCACAAACGAAGGTCGCGCACACTAGAAGAGAGGAGTGCCTGACTCCAACACCCACTTTGAGCCCTTGGGCAATCCGCTGGACAGGTTACAACTGAATAAATATAAAAATTAAAAATAAAACACGTACTTTAAAACCAGGTTCAACTGAGGAGTCATTTCTGTATTTTTTATGAAATGTAGTGGTAATACGACTCCGAAAGCATAAAAACCGTCTTTATAAGAGTACTTGTGGTTTTAATTGTGTGGGAATAACACTCACTGGCAGAGTGTAACTAAGCTAAACGATTATTGCTTTATCATATACGTACGCATAAAGAGAAAGCTATGTAATCAGTTTCAATTTTCAAACATCTTCTTTTACATATCTCGAGCTTTTGTGGGCTAAACAAAACGAAAAACATATTTTTAGAAACAACAATTTCGAGTCTGGTTGTATGTCTGTGTGTGAATGTGTGCGATATCCTTGAATCATTAAAGTTATCGATAAAAAAGCCATTTTTAGAAAAAACAAATAAAACCTATGTGTTGGTGAGTTGGATTGTTGCTGTGTTAGTGTGTTGGAGTGTTGGTGTGTTGGATTGTTGCTGTGTTGGTGTGTTGGTGTGTTGGAGTATTGGTGCGTTGGTGTGTTGGTGTGTTGGTGTGTGGGTGTATTGGTGTGTTGGTGTGTTGGTGTGTTGGTGTGTTGGTGTGTTGGTGTGTTAGTGTGTTGGTGTGTTGGTGTGTTGGTGTGTTGGTGTGTTGGTGTGTTGGTTTGTTGGTGTGTTGGTGTGTTGGTGTGTTGGTGTGTTGGTGTGTTAGTGTGTTGGTGTGTTGGTGTGTTGGTGTATTAGTGTGTTATTGTGTTGGTGTGTTGGTGTGTTGGTGTGTTGGTGTGTTGGTGTTGGTGTGTTGGTGTGTTGGTGTGTTGGTGTGTTGGTGTGTTGGTGTGTTGGTGTGTTGGTGTGCTGTTGTGCTGGTGTGGTGATGTGTTGGTGTGTTGGTCTGTTGGTGTGTTGGTATGTTGATGTGTTGGTGTGTTGGTGTGTTGGTGGGTTGGTGTGTTGGTGTGTTGGTCTGTATGTGAGTGTGTGTGGGTGGGTGCGTGCGTGCGTGCCTGCCGGCGCGCGTGCGTGCGTGCGTGCGTGTGCGCGTGTGTGCGTGCGTGCGTGTGTGTGTGTGTGTCAAGTTCGTTAATGTGCAAAATTCAACAAGTGGCGAAGCATTCTTAAGGAATAAAAAAACTAAAAAAATTCATTGCTTCAAATTTCAAAAAGTTACATAATTCAAATAACAAAATAATGCTCTTTTATAAAATTTGAATATAAAAAAATATATAATAACCAGTGGCGTATCGTTTTTAGGCTGCAAAATAAATCATTTGTCAAAATTAAAAAAAATGACTGATCAAAAATGTGGGATTATCGTGATTACTTAATTTATCCACAGATTTTTTTGAAAGATGACTATTTCAGGTGTTGCGGGCTAATGATCAATTTTGCAACTTTGTTAATGTGTTAATGTCGCACACCGGTTTTAGGGTGCAAAATGTTTTTGGAAGTTGGGTGTTGTGGGTTTTTAAGATCGCTAAGAATAAATTATTTGTCAAAATTAAAAAATTCAAAATGGCGGATCAAAGATGGAGAATTATCGTGTTTAAGTTTTGAAGTTATTTATTTACATATATGAGAAAGCATTATGGCGGATAATTTGGCGGCGGTTTTTTTATATTAAAGTTTAATTAGTAAGGTAAAACAGTGATCAGTAGTTACTCTTACGCGTATGTAAGTTTTCTTTTTGTTCTGTTTGACTAAAAATTTAATAACTAAATTAATGAAATTGTATTAACTTGAATTCTTGTAATCTATTTAAGAGCAACCAAATTGTATTCGGTTACATGATTCTCATATAGATTTATGAAAAGTTTTAAAAAAGTCATTAACAATGATATAGACACAAATATAGAATCGACAATCATTACATACTAATAATTACACAAACGATGAATGCATGGGTTGTTACGATTTATACTTTTTATGGCACCCTCTTTGAATGATTTAATCTGTAATATCCCCACATTCGTTTGAAATGTATGTTATCACTTTTTCTATTGGAATTTTTATCTGATTGAATGTGTGTTTGACAATGAAAATGTTAGTAAAAATCCGTAATGCATGTTTTCCAATACTTTGTTCGTTGTTTTACTAAATGTTTCTATAAAATAATTGAAACAATTTATGGTTTTGTATATTTCTAATATCTTACTTTGAAGAGAATATTTTACTTTTTATTTGAAAACGATAGGGAGAACTGTATTGATGTTTATCGAGTTTTAAACTAAATTAGGTCAGTCCTATTTTAAATACAAGAACGCACGTTTAAAGGTAAAACGTTTTCGCAATATTTAGGTAGTTCAAAGTGAAAAAGAAATGTTCTTTAATGTAATCATGTTTTGGATAACTAAACGTTTTATAGACAACAATAGAATTATCTGGGAGTGTGTTAGTGACATTAAAATGTGTGAATTATGCTGTTTTTACACAGTTCTTTAAATAATAACATATAAGCCAACATACACTGTTAATGATGTTTCTGACAAACAGCTAGCATCAAAATTATTAATGTTTATTTGATAATTAATCTTATACAAACACAGTAAATTATTTATTTATATTTCTCCATTATTTTGATTACTAAGGTTGCAACTATTACTTTTCTTAATTCAGCTCTGTAAACCTGAAAATGTTCTACAGCCTGTTGCAGGTCAGAAACATTGTGGACGGTTTATGTATTTTACCCTACTTTAGTTACTATAGTTTTAAGGCCATTCAAGATAATAAAGCATTAAAGAAAGTAACGGACTTTTCCATAGCTTAGGAAATAGTGTTGGAACTTTTACGATGAATTCTTTGCACCAAGAGAGTAAGAAGGATCGAAACAACGTCGGTAGTGTTTTAACTCTTCTGGTAGATTGAAAGCTGAGAAAAATGAATTACAATGACGTCATGATAATCAATGTAGCGCTTTGCAGAGCTATTGAAAATGTCGAAAGTCATTCCGAAAGGGGGTAAAAGTTGTGCTTCAAAATTTCATGTAACAATTAATTATTTCTTTATGTTAGGAAGTGATTCAATAACAAAAACAATTGGTATTGTTCACACTCTCTACTAATACAGAACCATAGCACAGAGTGTAGTAATTTTGTCTTCCATACTTCCGTAATGTTCTATTTACCTGGTCATTGTCAAATGTTGTTTCGTATTTAATTCTCACTATTATAATTTCGACTCCATTGTGAAGGTTAGTTTTTTTTCCTTTTTACTTCGCCAACAAAAAGTACTCACCGTTGAATATTGATAAGGGTACGAATAAGTAATTTATTGACTCGTAATAAAGGTCAAATAATTATAGTGCAAAAATTACTTATTCAAAATAAATTCATTTATGTTGAGCAAAAATTAAACAGATCTAAGAGATTGCCATTAATTGTAAATATAGATTTTCCTTTATTTCAAAATTAAAACTTGTCAAATACTATAAATAACCGTTAATATAAATACAAGTTTCCTTTTGTTATTTCAAAAGTACACGTGAGAAGTAATAATCTAGTTTGCATTAAAAATATATCTTGTAAATGGAAAAATACGTATAATAATATTAAGTAGAGATAAGCAAACCAAAGCATTCAAATATAATTTAAAATCCAATCTATATAATTAAGAGAATAAATTAATAAAATAAGTAATAGTTGACACTGTCTTTATAATATTGATAAATTCACTTCGTAGAAAATTTCATTGTTACATCACATTTTTAAACCTGATATAAGTTCAATCATATGGACGAGGTTAACAACTACAATAGGAAGTGTAATCTCGTCCCCATTGTGTATAATAAACAATTTGTAATAAAATATTCCAACCGTTAACAGAAGTGTCAAACAGTAACCAGCTTCTGGAATTACGTGATTTTGAGTTGATATAAGTTTTATTAATTACTAATTAAACCGTTAGATGGAATAAGTATTCTTTGTTAATGGAAGCTGGCCGAATTTTGTATCAATCCTTCTTTTATTTCACAAATAATAATTTTAGCACGATGAAAGAAATATTAATTCAGTAATTGATTTAATATCAATTAAAACAAATTGTTATGTTGTCCCCTCATCGTTAAAATTATGGAATTACCAGCCGTTCCCCCTTTTAAATATCGTACTCTATATTGGTAAGTGCTTTTACCAAAATGATTATCTTTCGTGCTCACTGTATGAAGTACAGACGAAAAGAAAATTTTGTGAATTAGGAGGAGGTAAAAAGTAGTTAGTAAAAATTAGTTAACATAATTCAACTTAGTAAATACCTGCTCTGCATACAAGTATAAAAATTTAGTTAAATTTATTTTGACAAGTAGTAATAAGTTGCTTTGCTACCGAGCACCGTTTTGATTAAACCGTAAACAGTGAAACTTAAATAAATTCACAGAGAATTATTCATTGTCATCCATCATTGCTGAAGGAATTTTGTTTGTCAAGGAGACCTGTGACCTTTGCCTACCGTATCCGCCATCCGCCCGATTTAATTGAGTTATAAGTACATCTTCTACCATAAGGAGTCGCCCCTGAATTTATCCTCCTCTGGGAAACCTGAAGCAGCCTGTTTGGAAAACCGTATAGGTTCAGGAGTAGACCCAAAGACCGCCTGAACAGTAGTTTGTTACATTCATTACCTACGCTGCACGATTATGTTAATTGAACGACCTGTTAAAAAGCATTGGCTTAATATTGTTTCTCTAATATCTCCTTAAATAAACTATTTTTCTAAAGTAACTAAATTTCTGTAACTTAATCCTTCAATATAGTATCTTTTGAAGTAAATGAGTTTCTGCAGTAAATTTGTAAAATTGTTGACGTCCGGGTTTAAAAGTTCCTTTGGATTAGCTCTTCCGGTTGTGTGTGGTGATGAAAGACCTTTGTATTGTCTGAAATAAAAATGAAATTTTGTAGACTAATTTAGCCCATCGATTTAGGTCGGCTGTAAAATCATATTTCTAATTATGTAGTAATTATGATTATCTACAAATAATTATAGCATACGATTTTGTCGGATTTATGGGAAATATATGCTTAGGTGAGCTCTCTTATATGTTCCTTTTTCCTTTTACCACGTTTTCAATTTTTAGCCATCAACACAATTGTACGATAATTAATAACTTGGAAGGCAAACCTCCTATTAACTAAACGGGTTAGGCATAACCTCACAGGTATTTTTTCCATAAGGACACAATATTTCTCGTATTTGAAATCGCTACAGGGAAGGGGTCATATGCTATTTTGCTTTTCGAAACAGACATTAGCTGTTCTTGAACTCGTATTTGGTTAAATTTTGCATGGCTTAAAGTTAGTATTTATATTCTGCGATTAGCTACCTCGTTGAAGGTAAGGTCTCTGTTCATGCTTTCGTTTTCATTTGATATAATTAACTTTAGAGGTACGTTTTGCCTACTACGTTTTACTTATTACCCACGATTAAGTTACCTATTACATAGTATGTAATACCTGGTGGTGTATTACTACGCACGCACGCACGCACGCACGCACGCACGCACGCACGCACGCACGCACACACACACAGACACACGCACACGCACACGCACACGCAAACGCACACGCACACGCACACGCACACGCACACGCACACGCACACGCACACGCACACGCACACGCACACGCACACGCACACGCACACGCACACGCACACGCACCCGCACCCGCGCCCACACCCACACCCACACCCGCACCCACACCCACACCCACACCCACACCCACACCCACACCCGCATCCACACACACAAAAAAGAAAAAAACTCGTTTTGACAGAAGTCCGTTGTCAGACAGATTCTCTATAATTTAATAATTAATTTATTTATTAAGAAAGATAATAAAATACTTATCTTTTTTGGCATTTTTTAATGGTAGGGGATGAAGACGTAATCAGATCGGTTTAGGGCGCTAGAATGTTTGATAGTCAAAGTAAGGGACGTCGTGCCAAAAGTACGAGTACATAGCGTGTCCAAACATACAAAAAACATACGCCTACCTACCCACAATCTATCCAGGTGTACTGGACAGCAACTCAGCAAACCACCTGAAATAGGGCTTCAAAATAGCACTACGCTCCTGACAAATAAAAGCGTGTTAATCACTCAATAATGTTACGTTACGTTACTACACCTCAGTGTAAATAATTAGGCATTATATAATAATCTTAATAAAACAAAAAAAAAATCACCTTTGTTGAATGCACCCTAAATGAATTAATAATCAACTAGAAGTCAAATAAAACACTGAATATCATTAACGCTATTACTCAATAAAGAAACTGTCACTTCGTTACGTTAAAACTTAAGCTCCTAAATTACCGGTAAACTTGCAATTTGCAAAAAAAAAAACTTTTATGTAACACAAAAGGGGTTTTCACAGAATTAAAACAATTTTATAAAACCTAAACAAAGCTGTAATAAGATAAGAAAATAATATACATGTATACATACGATAATGCGTATATACGAAAAGATAAATTCTTAATTGGCGACGGGAGGTCTGGCCAGAATTCTGCGTAACGCCGTATTAAATCGCTTAACCTAAATATTTCGTGGATTATTTAACCACACTACTTCAGGGTCAATTGCCCTTTAATACTAAGATGAAAAGTGTGAAGGCGAAGCGTCAGAATTATGATTAATTACAATAAATAAACCCAAAGCAACAACTTAATTTAAAAGGTAGAGTAAAATCAAAATCGGAAGACACCAGCGCAGAAACGCATTTTTAAACTAGATAAAGATGCAGTAATGATTGGAAAATGACACAGATATTAGTACTGTGCGCTCTAAAAACGTTACTTTCCAGCTGATCGCTTGCCAACTTTTGTTTATAACCTCTTTGTTTTTCCGGCGTATCAAATTTGTTTATTACTTATTCTACAAACCAGTTTATTTTAAAACTATCCGCTGCCTGTATTGAATTTATAAGTAAGTTACTTTCATTATTAATTTCATGTTATATTAATGTAACCAAATCTAGTTCTTTATATAATGTGCGACGCAAGTATATCTCATAACGCTCAAGCACCTCAAGCAAGAAAACGCCATGTGTTATCTGAAGATGCTCGCAAGATTGTATGGAACAATTACAAAAACTTTAAAAGTATCAATTCAGGTAAAAAGCAGTTGGATAACACCGTTTTATTTTGTAATATTCAAGGAATTTATAACCTCATTAAAGATGACGAAACAGTTGGATATTCGGGAAAGAAAACGTCATTTAGAAGTTTACTTTTAAAAATGGGCTTCAAGTAAGGTTACTGATTAATTTTTAATCATATCTTATCTTGGGTTTTATTTAGGTGGAAAAAAACATCCAATCGTCGTAAGATTATAATAGAACGACATGAAATACGTTCTTTGCGTTGTGCATATATACCTTCGATCACTAATTATCGGAAAGCAGGACGACCAATTATATACATAGGTTAGTTTTGAAGATTATAAACTGTACATTCTACTGCATAATTTAATGTAAATTTTAGATGAAACACATACATTCGTCTCATACGACACCATATTCGTGGACAGATGGGACAAACGCAGGTCTTAAATCTCCTATTGGAAAAGGAAATCGCCTTATAATCGTACATGCTGGTATGTTTATTTAATTTTATAACGTAAATATGTTGCTATTTATCATTATTTTAGGTGGTGAAATGGGCTTTATAAATAATGCTCTGCTAATGTTTAAATCTGGCCAACAATCAGGAGATTAATTGTTATTGGCAAATGTATTTTAAAAAAACTAGATTTTGTAACTATGACAATAAAATATTATTTTACTCTATGATTATTTCAAAAATTTTACTTCTAAAATTGTATTCTTGGACAACAAACGCGAAGTAACATAACCTAAACTTTTATTTTTTCAAACGTATATTTTTTTGTTGAGCTTTACACTCTGACGTCACTTTTTTTGCGCAGCTTGGTGTCTTCCGATGTTGATTTTACTCTACACGACTCCGCTTTCAAACCTTTGTTAACAAAACAAATAATTCGAGGTACACACATAAGAAATCTTGTAAATGCTCAATAAAACACAATGTTATACTACCTTACTGTCTAAATTGGCACCTCTTCTGTGTTACAACAATCGAAAATGAGCCAGGTGACCGATTACTGCTACTACGGATGCGGAATCTCCTGGTCTGACACAAGATGATGAGTGATAAGGTTCACTATTTGTTTTTGTACTCAAACGATTCCTTGATTGAATCTCGGTAAAATGTTACTGCATTAACTAAAACCTTCTTTTAAAATAGTTTTCTTTACACTACCAATCCAAAAGGTTTATGAAAATGTAAACTTTCACCATTAACACTCATAATAAAATACTTATCTTTTTGGGGATTTTTTAATGGTGTACTTTAAATTATACAATCTAAACGTTTCGATAACACTTACAGTTATCTTCGTCAGTAGTAATGTTTGTTAAAAATTGTTAAAGATGTAGTAAACAATTTTGTCAAATTTGAAAAATTAAAACATAAACATAAGCCTGCTATTAGTATAACAGTTTGGGAAACATAAAGCCAACTATAAAATTTTTAGTAAAGAATAACTAGGCCATAAAATTAAATATTATTAAACTGCCTCAAAGATGACAAACCAGAACACTCTCTACGACGAAAGCTAACAATGAAATTTGCCAGCCAAAAAACACATTTAACAAAATTTAATCGAGTTATGATGTAAGTGTAAAGTTGTGAAAAACTTCAATTTTAAAATGATAGAAGCATTCACAAATCCAAACATTACATCAAGTAAAATAACCCAGTTAAATCTAACAAAGAGATATCTTTATCAATAATTGGAAGTGTTATTAACAATGAAAAGCACAATGCAGAACGTTCTTTGTAATTTTTTTTAATTTTAATTTAATTTCAACTGCTTATGTTAAATTATAGTGCTGTGGTAATTTAACATATAATTGGTAAAGCATTTGCTTCAAGGACTAAAATTTTATAGTTGGCTTTATATTTCCCAAACTGTTATACTAATAGCAGGCTTATGTTTATGTTTTAATTTTTCAAATTTGCCAAAATTGTTTACTACATCTTTAACAATTTTTAACAAACATTACTACTGACGAAGATAACTGTGTTATCGAAACGTTTAGATTGTATAATTTAAAGTACACCATTAAAAAAATCCCAAAAAAGATAAGTATTTTATTATGAGTGTTAATGGTGAAAGTTTACATTTTCATATTAAGAAAGATATTCTTAATTTGTGATTTTTCGTTGATTAAATAATATGTTAGAAGATCTAAATGTAATTATTGAAAATGTTTTCGAAACTTTAGTTGATGTTACAGAAAAGAGTGGAAATTTAAGAAAAGATTTACGAAGAAATGTATTAGAATCCGTAAGTAATTTACGAAAAATTTTTTATAATTTGAAGGATGAAATGGATATTAAAGATTCTAAAATTCGTACTTTGGAGAAGCAGTTAGAAGATTTAAATAAAAATATTGATGACATTGACGTAAGTACTGCTAAAATATCTGATACTGAAAATTCATATACATATTCTGATATTTTGAAAAATTATGGAGCAGTAATAAAGTGTCGGGTATTAGTTCTAATTATCGTGTTTATTGCCAAGGAGAAGGAAAAAAAAAGAGCAACGATAATTATTAGAAATTTAAATATTAACGCATTATTAGTGACTCAATTTTCTAATGAAGCTTTGGTTTTATTAGAAATATCTTCTGGTTCTTTAGTTATTATATTGTTAGTTCTTATTTTGATATAACTGTTAATATTAGTGAAAGTTTGAAGAAATTGGAAAATGTACTAAATTTCATACGTAAAAAACCTAATTTTAGTTCTATGTATATATGTGTAAGTAGACATGTGTAATAGCCCAAACAACTACTAAGTAAGTTAAATTACTAATATCATACTTATAATACATTTTAATGCTATAACACCTATTCGAAGCAATGGTTAGTTTAGTTAGTCAATTTTCTTTGCATCTGTGTTATGATACCTTATCAATTAATATACATTATATCAGTTTAATTTATAGAACATTATCATGATATATATAGTAGTATGCAATAGTATATAGTATTACGAATTATGTAATGGAGTATGCGTAATAAATAAATGATGCAAAAAAACACACACACACACGCACACGCACACGCACACGCACACGCACACGCACACGCACACGCACACGCACACGCACACGCACACGCACACGCACACGCACACGCACACGCACACGCACACGCACACGCACACCACACACACACACACACACACACACACAATATGAATATATATATATATATATATATATATATATATATATATATATATATATACACACAGGGTGTCCAAAAAGTATAGGAATACAGCTTAACTACAGCTTCCTTAGGTCAAATGGGATGGATTAAACGAAAAATGTTAAAAAAAGCAACAGGTCTTTAAAATGATAAAAAATACTTCTAACATTGGGTATATTTTAGAAATGACATGATGTATCAATCTGAAGATTGGAACACATCCACTTCCGAGGAAGCTGAATATTCTCAGTTTATGAGCCATACTGCATATTGTAGAGGGCGCTGTCCACAGTTCTTTTTTCGTATGTTTCTGTCATATTTTTCTTATCAACACTTTAGTTTCTGCGGGTAAAATTTATGATGGAGAAACCAATTTTACATAAAAGAGGTTGCTTCATATCCACAAAATGTACCGTTTTCACGAGAAACGCACCTAATCATTTTAATTCACTAATTTAAAGCTTTCCACGCAATAGGATTGTTACCAATAGATACATTAATATTAATGCATTTGTTACATTATTTGCAAGTTGTAATCTGTAAGTTATTGTATATTAAACCAATTTATTGTTGTTCTACTGAGTTATGACCGAGTATATTTTTGTTCTTAAAGTTTCCCTTCATTTTTCTTGTTCCCGCTCTGAATACCTTTTCTTGTTTTGTTGTAAAATGCCCCTTTACAATATATTTTCCAACTCTGAGAGAGCCGACATGGTTGCGACTTATTGCCTTAAGAGCAATTTAGTGGAGGAGCTGCAGCAAGGAGGTATAATGAATTGTACCCAAATCATAGTCAACCCAACAGAAAACTATTTCAAAATTTATTCCGATTAGAAGAACATGGCAGTTTTAAAGCGAGATACCGTGCTGGACGTCCCACCTCTGTACGCGTTTGGTAGGAAGGAAACATTTTACGTCGAGTTAAAAATTATATCAGTATTCGGGAGTTATCTGCAATTAACAGCTGTACCCCGGCTGTCTATACATAGAGTTCTTCGTGCCTAACTTGTGCATCCGTACCACCACCTAAATGTACAGGAGTTGTTGCCCACTGATTTCCCACTAAGACTGAATGTTTGTCAGCGGTTGCGTAATAAACAAAATAATGACCCGACTTTTTAATAGTGTGCTCTTTACTGATGAGGCAACCTTTACCCGTCGAGGCATAATTAATACCCGCAATTCTCATACATGGGGTGAAGACGATCCCCGTATAGCTAGAACGAAGCATTTTCAGCAGGAATATTCACTTAACATATGGTGTGGAATTGTCGGGGATTCTTTAATAGGTCCATGTGAACTTCCTACTCGGTTGAATGCAGAACCATATCTCAACTTTTTGGAAAATACTTTGCCCACCTTACTAGAAGATGTTCCGCTTAGCATTAGAAACACTGTGTGGTTTATGCATGATGGTGCTCCTGCTCATTATGCTCGAAAGGTGCAACATTATTTAAATAACCAATTTCGGCAACGATGGATTAGACGTGGGAGTGATCATCCCTG
This sequence comes from Vesta saturnalis, assembly GCA_036346205.1. NCBI lineage: Eukaryota > Metazoa > Arthropoda > Insecta > Coleoptera > Lampyridae > Vesta > Vesta saturnalis. The sequence goes on from JARFJB010000034.1 coordinate 302,286, forward strand.
GCCACCGCAAAGTCCAGATCTCAATCCGTTAGATTTTTTCTTATGGGGTAATATGAAATCCATTGTTTATAAACAATCAAACGGCAATAGAATGGAATTGTCAAAAAAAATTCAAGAAGCTGAAAACTGTGTTTACACTGAAAACAGTGAAGGGCAGACGCTGTTTTTTTTTTTTTTAATTTAAACACAATTTTAATTTCACGGATGTGATCATTTTAGCAACTGAACAAAATCTATCTAAGCGATTTTTCTTATAAAAAAATCCATATATTTCGGGAGCCTAATACAATTAATCAAAAAAATTATTCTACCAACAGCATGTCATCATATTATAATAATTTAATTCGTTAATGTAGATATTAATTATCTGTGTCTGTTTTGTAAACCATATAGATGTAAGTACAATTGTGTAGTCGTGAGAACTTAATATGTTTTTTTTCAACTATGATACATTTTACATGTATTCATTGTTAATTGTGATACCTTGAGGGGACTGTGTCAAATTTTATACAATTGTAACATGTAATGCGCTCTCTATAATTTTGTAATTCATGTTTTAATAATTTATGTAATCTACCTGGGTAGGTTACTGCTTCTAAAATTGTAAATATATTCTTAACTTCTTAACTTCTTTTTTTCGTTTTAATAGTTGGTTGCCTTAGTCCTACAACCGACGGTTACAACTATACAAATGTATTTAGAGAACGCGATAAAGCATTTCATATATATATATATATATATATATATATATATATATATATATATATAGATTTGGAAATTGATTAGTCCCATTAATACTTGGAGCTCCAGATATGGCATTTCCTCGAATTTACGTGCGTATGTTGGAAATCGGTCACTGTGACTAGAGGGACTTAGAAAGCCCAAGAATCCCCCCTCCCTTTTGGGGTGGCAGTAAGACATGTTGCGTTTACCTTATTTTATCCAGATGCAGAATCATACTTGATCTCATTTTTGAAATTTTTAAAAACGTCTCCTCCGCACGGCTTTATTTTCAAAAATGTACTGCAAAATGTATCCCATTTTAAAAATTTTGTTAGTGTATATGCCCAGGCGTATGCTGATCTGTGCAGTATACCTTAGACAGCCTTTTTTCTAATGAATTCGATTGTGGCCACCCGGCCTATCGAAGAAAATTTTACTCTCAAATTTTAAGATAATAAATACTTTCCGAAATGAATGATGTTCCGTGATCACATAAAATAACTTTAGAAACATCAAAATTTACGAAAAAATCCTTAATTATTTTATTTAGACGCACTTGCGTTCTAGCTCTCCTTAAATTATAAAATTTATATATTTAATAAATACATCTAAGACAGTTAATACGTAAGGAACGCCACATCTGGTTATAGTAACGAACCATATAAATCTAATACTATCAACTCTCCCATGTTCCTGACCTGTAACCGTTTCAATAGAACCTTTTCTGTATATAAGTAAAACAACATCTACACTTACACAAATACCCACGCGTAACGTATAGCCTCGCCCGGTGGTGTTTTTCTTCCACCTCATCGTAAACTTAACCCAGCGCATTACTCTGTGCCGCTTTCTCTGAACACCCATTCCTAATTGGCATAAGTAGCGATGTCGAGCATCTGGGATAATAAATTATACATCCAGTTACTCGCCACCACCGTCACCTAAACAGTACAGAAGGTTATATCCAAACTAAACCAATAAGTTTCTACCTATTAAAATCCTTTTGAAACAAATCAGATTATTTCGTTCTTTCTCTCTTTAAGAGAACCTCTTCTTTGCAAGTTAAAAATGTACTCGAAACCTGAAAATAACCAGTGAGCTATTAGTGAGATAAGCGGCTAGATATTTTCAACGGAAATTATAAGTAGGCACTTATAATGTCCGTTGAAAATATCTAGAATCAAGTTTATTAAGTAAAAGAATATCCAGAGATATCCCCCCTGAACATGAAATATATCCTTGAGTAAAGCTTAACGCCCTAATGACCCCGAGAATGTTAATTCAACCACCGCTACGCCACTATCACAGGGTAGTTATTTTTAGTATGCTCATGCTTATGGTTAGTAATCTCACTTATTTATAGCTTATATACATATATATATATATATATATATATATATATATATATATATATATATATATATATATATATTATTACGTAGACTGTTCACGAATTCTTCTCCTCTTCAGCCCTGGTCAATCCATGCTTGTTGGTGTTGCGATGTTTTGTGTTATTGTATAGATTACAATCATGAGATGTGGTTATTTTTGGTGTAAAAAAAAGAAAAAAGATTTGGATTTATTTGAATATTTAATAATGGGTTAATTGGTTTAAGTGCGTGAGTTTTTTAGTGAGGAGTAGCGTGCTTAGTGTTGTTAATCCGATTTGTTGTTCGGTTTCTGATCGTCATCGAATAGACGGGGGGATGTGGAGGGCACATGGGATATCATCTAGGGATCGTTCTATCTCCTCGGGGAGGTCATCAAGGAGTTCTGTAAGGATCGATGGGGATGCTTAAATTTTAATTTAGGTTTTCTTCGTGGGAATTGGGGAAACGGTAGTTGTAGGGAGTGGTAAGGATTTCTTTGGTAAGGGTAGTGTCGCCGAAAATTATTTCATGCGCGAAGGTTTTCTGAAGTGTTTTGATTATATGTGTGATTGGTGGTATGTTGGCGTGTTGTGTTGTGAGGTCACTAGGGTACCTGAGGGGTATCCTATGTATGCATCTCAAAAATTTGGCGTTCACAGGAGGAAATAGAGAAAAGGTGATTGGGGTTTATGTTGGTGTATATGGGTGCTCGGAAATCCATAACAGGGCGGATGTATGTTTTGTGGGTGTGTTGAAGGGTTTTAGGGTGGCAACCTCTGATTCTACCCCGAAGGGCTCCGAGTAGGTTTGCGCGGTTTCTAATCCTATTGAGTGTTTTTCTTACATCGGGGAGCTAATTGAGGGTTCTAGAAAAGAGGATTCCTAGGTAGGTGATTTTATCTTGGAGTGTGAGTGTGTTGGTTTAGGGCGAGGGAAACATTTCTGGAGGAAAGCTTTGGGATCTTGTCTTCGGTGTAACTAGGATGTCGGAAGAGGATTATTTGGGTTTTGGTGGGATTGACGGAGACTCTCCACCTGTTCGCCCATTTGGAGAAGTTCCGAAGGGTTTTGGATATGAGGCGGGAGGCCGTTTCCCTGTTCCGATTAACCGGCCAGAGGGCGGTGTCATCCGCAAACTTCGCAATGACTACTCCGGGTTGTGTGACTTCGGGAATGTCGGATGCGAAGATAATATAGAGGATGGAGGTTAAGGCAGAACCTTGCGGTAAACCTTCTGTAGGTTGGAAAGGATCTGAGGTTTTCCCTACTTTGAGCAGAACTTGCCGATTGGTCAGGTACGAGAATAGGAGTCTGGAGAAGGGGTCGGGAATGTTGAGGTGACGGATCTTGTGCAGGAGACCAGCGTGCCATACTCTGTCGAATGCTTACTTAATGTCCATAAACACAGCCAGATTGCATTGCCTGTGATTGAATATTCTGGTGGTCTCTATAAGCAGCTTCAACAAGGGTTCGTGACACGTTAGTTGAGGCGTAAGCCGAATTGGCTGTTGGGAAGGAGGTCGTTAAAATCGAGGTGGTCCCTGAGACGCCTGGCTAGAATCTGCTCAAAGCATTTCCCGAGGCAACTCAGGAGGGGATTGGTCTATAGGAGGAGAGTGAGGTTAGGTTGATGTGGGGTTTGGATATCATGACAGTGGAGGCCGATTTCCAATGCGTCGGGAAGTGCGATAGGATTAGGCATTGGTTGTAGAAGTTGATTAATAAGAGGGCTGGGTCGGGTAAATGACGGAGGATTTTTCGATTTAGGCCGTCACGACCTGGGGCAGAAATTTTCCCTTTTTTAAATATGTGTGGACCTGGTCGGTCGTGATGGGGGCATAAAAAGTATTTTCGTTATCGAGTTGGATTTCAGGAAGGTTAAGGTTGCAACCCTCGAGGAACCTGTTATCGAATTGGGGATCGTCGGGCGATTGGAGAATGGGTTGGAGGTAATGACCAAAAGATATCGGAGAAGATTAAGTTATCCTGTAGGTCGGTTAGGTGGGATTTAGGGTTAACTTTTCTTCTGATCAGTCTATCGAACTGTTGCCAGAAGAGTTTACCACTTCACCGCTTTGGTCGAGGAGTCTTCAGCGTGTTTGTTGACGATAGATTCGTCTTTTTTCTTTGATGTGTTGTGGGAGCAGTTTGCGGGAAATATCGATGCTTTTTAATGGGACAAAGATATCGACCGCTTCCGTAATTACGGTCTCTAATGGCTCTCTCCAGATCTTGAGTCGTTTGAAGATTGGGTGTAGGAAGGTTGTTGGAGATGTGTTCGGAGAACACATCCATCCTGCTGTATTGAGGCGGTGTAGGGGGAGTTTTAACCAGTAGTGGTATGTGATCTGTTGTGATCGTGGTGCACTCGCGAAATAGTGAGCTGTGGGTTCGGAAACTATGATGTGATCTACTATTGAGGCATCTAAATGTTCGAAGTATGTGGGCTATGTGTTGGCGATTCGCAAGAGCGGCAACTGCAACAGAGCCGATGATAGCCTGTTACAGTTGCTATTAGTTGCGGTGTCACCGAATTGGATGTGGCGGGAATTGAAATCACCTAGGATAACTGTATTAATAAGGTTAGAGGCGTAAATTAAAAGGTCATAGGATATGGTGTTGTGGCCGGGCGGGTTGTAGTATGAAATAAACACTATAGGAGTGGGAAAGTGCATCGTCTCAGCAACGCATTCGAGATGCTCAGGTGCGCAGGAAGTTGAAAAGGAGAAGGTGTTAAGGTGGACTGTGTCTTCCGAGTCGGACTCTTCGGAAGACAGGATAGGTTCGAGGGAAGCCATCTTCGACGGAGAACTGAGAGGTTCCCGCCGCTTCCGGCACTTGAAGGAAAAGGTAGGGTGAGCTTCCCCGCAGTTGTTACACCTTGGGTTAGCCGAGTATTTGTAGGACGAGGATCTGTGGCTTTCGCCACTAATCCTAAATAAAACTCCAGTGCCTTTAGAAAACTCACGCTTAAACTAAGAACTCAGATGATTATCACTACCTTCCTGCACCACTCTACCGTACGCAGAATCATCCATACACATTAAATTTCAAACGCTCATGTCAGCCAACTAAATTTGCAAAAAGAAAGTCACGTTAAATGCAAACGAGTCCAAAAATCTAAATCACTAGTATCACTATTAATCTACAGGTTACTCAATAATTATATCCAAGTTCGCATGAACAAATAAGTTGTTTAAAATGAATAGATGAAGAATGAGCGTTCCGTATCATGTAAAAGAGTATTTAAATATTGTATGATGTAATTTTGAGTTGAAAGTATTAAATTTGATTGAGAAATAATATTTTGGTAAAACCTCTATTGAGACGATAATGGTTAAATGCTACCGAAATATGCCACAGTGTGCTGTGGAATGTGGTATTAAAATTGTTGTAAATATGTGAAGGAGTGCATTTATAATATGTTGATGTTGTATTAAACTGTAGAAAAGGATATGTATGTATGTTTTTGCTTGTATAAATGTCGTAACATTGCGTGATAGAAAAATTGGATTAATGCTCAAGGATAAATGGGGCGGGAGGAAGATTCGCACAGTGTAGGATTTTTCCGAAGATTAGTGAAGATTTTTGTAAAGAAACTCAAGATGGCTGCGATTTTCTCATACCGGCTACCTTAGTTCCGTTTCAAACTTTCTACTCGGCAAAGACGCGCAGTCGGAAGATTGTGATTGTGATTTTAGCGCGAAAAATATCATGAAGTTGGGCAAAATGAATGACCGTATAGTAGAACTGTACCTAATGGGTGGTCGCGTGCGTGTACTTTGTGAGATCCTAAAACGGGCTGTGCTGGTTGTTTTTATTTGTAAATAATTAGTATCGCAGTGCATATTAGTCTACTGCTAAAACCCATTTTGGGGATGAAATGCTTAAACATTAACAAATGTTATTGAGAGTTGAAATTACTAGTGAGTTTTCCAAACATTATTAAATGTTTGAGCAGATGTAAAATAAACAGTGAACATCAAGTTAAAAATAGTGTGTGAAATAAGGCGATCAGGAAAGAAACCCATAGTAATCCTTTAAGTAACAAAATCAAAGTGTGCAAGCGTATGTGGATTAAATTAAGCAGTATTGGACATTAATGTTATCGATTTAAGTATATGTACGATTATAAAGGCACTAAATCGACTGTGTAAAAACATTCAAGAATTGCGAGTAAATATATCCGGTGACTAACATTTGTTTTTCGAGAAGGGCATATCCTAAATCAGATTTTCCCATTTCGTTTTACGCATCGGACATTTAAGTTAGCGAGGCGAGTGGTGCGACGGTCAAATTACGTAAATATTATGGCCGTGGGACAGTGATCACTGTGGATACATATCAAGGATTAATAAGAATATATCAACCCCAATGGATACCACATTGTACGGGACAAAGGACTGCTTTACTTATTTATGTAAGAATCCTTTAAAATTTTTCAATGGTAAAAATTTGATTATTTTTAGAGGTGTACTTGTTTATATTGTAAGTTTCATTTCAAGCAATAAGGATAATCAATCTACATTATCATTACTATATGGTTAGATCATAAGATCTACGGGTTTTTTAACCTATAAGCAATATCCGTAATTGTTTTTGAAAGATTGGTAATACAAAACCATTAATTCACTTATTTGTTTATTTATTTAAATTGAGATTCCTTCGTTTAAAGTTTAAAAGAGAACCAATATTATAAGAGTTGATTGTTCCTTTGTAATACATTACACAAATGATTGCGCGTTTAAGGGTAATCAATCTGTTGATATTTTGGCTTTACGATTGATCTGAGAATTGTTTATTTTGAGTCAGATCGATTACAAAATTTGCTTATTTTGCATTCATTAACAGTCAATACATACATAATACTGATAACTAGACATTTATTATGCAGAAACTTCAGACGTAAGTACAGTCTTAAAGATAAAGTACTCAAATAGTATCTGGTAGAAACTATGAAATTCATGAACGACGCACTGATTGTTATTTCTTTAAACTTTTAAATACGAATTAATGTTTGTGTGGTTAAAAATTAATAGACCGAAGTATTATTTTTCTAAATTGGGTGATACTCATTTCATAATTATAAATATGAATCTATGTGTATACGGGGGTAAATTAGAGAGTAATCCGATAACGTTTTATTATGTTGATTTTATGCATATATTATTAAGCTTTGGATAAATTTATTTTAAAGGGTGCTTGCACTTAAATAATTTCAAAATGGAATCGATGTGCATTCTTTTCTATGAAGAAAATTTAACGTATTCTATTAAAGTAAAAGTGTAATCGAACTTGAGTTGTGTATGGTTTTATTGAGTAGGCTACAATTCCATCTTCCACAGTCAGGTAGGATTAACTTAACACCTCGCGTAGGACGATTTATTTTAGAAAAATTTAAGATTGTTGTGGCAATTTTTCCCCGGTAGAATGTCGCTGTTTGTTGATTTTGGTAAGTGTGAGGTGTTCGAAACTAAATTTCAATTATTTTACGTCTTATACACACATCACAAAAGTCTAGGGATATTTTTTTTTAATAAAAAACTATCAAGTATTTTGGTTTTTTTGAAGTGGTTTGCATGTAGTAAATTAGCACAATGCTTTTAAAATATTCTAAATTAAAATTGTTAAAAAAACAAAAGAAAACAGTCTCAAAAAGCTTTAATGAAGTTTATTAGCAAAAAGTTGATTTTATGTAATCACAAGAAATTGAAGTGTCATCACTTAAAATATACATTAATTAAATTTAATAAAGAGTATTGCCTCCTCTTTGATTTAAACGGCTCTGCATCTTCTAGGCATTGATAAAATTAAATTATCTATTGCATTTTGTGGTAACTGTTGCCAGTGTCTTACAAGGGCATCACGAAGCTGGATCTGAGTATGAATTTCGTCCAATTCACTTTCAATGCTTCTTCCCAACATGTCCCACACGTGTTCAATAACGTTTAAGTCTGGGGACTGGGCAGGCCATGGTAAAACAGAAATGTTTTCGTTTACCAGCCACTCGGTAACAGCACCTGAAACGTGTGGGGTGGCATTATCATGCATCAGCATGAACTCAGGTCCAACAGCACCTGCGAATGGAAGCACTATAGGCCGCAGTACCCTATTCAAATACCCATCGGCATTTAAAAATCTTTCTAGAAAAACGAGATCTGTTTTTCCGTCAATGCAGATACCACCCCACATCATTACGGTACCTCCTTTGTAAGAATGGACCTCCTGAACACATCTGAGCGTTTCTAAGTTACCAGGTCGTCTCCACACTCTAAGTCTTCGACTGTCAGGGTGAATTACAAACCGAGATTCATCAGTGAACAAAACTCTAGACCACTGGTCCTCTGTCCACACAATATGCTCTGCAACCCATTCTACTCTGCGTGCTCGATTACCATGCCGAATTGGTGGAGCTCTTATTGGACGTCGGGCATGGAGATCAGCTTCATGCAATCGATTTCTGATTGTTTGAGAACATACAGTTACATTATGAGTGGTCCGAAGCAGTGAAGTCAATTGTTTAGCCGTAGTTGTTGGACGTCGTCTAGCTTCCAATATTAAGTAGTGATCTTGAACTGCGGTAGTAACGCGTCTACGACCTGGATGTTGTTCACTAGGATCTGCGTATGTCCTATATCTACGCCATAATCTGCTAATAACACTTTGAGAGGTGTTTAAAGTTGCTGCAACATCCACTTGCCTTCGACCAGCTTCGAGCACACCTACAGCTCTGTTCATTTCAGCTAAATTTAAATGTCGTCGTTGTTGATTATCTACCATAATAACAGCGCCAATAAAACTTAAATCACCCCAAAATAAACTTAAATTAACTGCAAATAATAATTAAACGATTCCCTAACAACACTGGAATTGCTTCACTTTCAGTTGAATTAACAATAAAGCATTTGCATTTGTTTGTTTGTTTTTTAAACAATTGCTATCGCTAATCGAAAGACTAGCTCTAACATACTTGATCAATGACATAGGTATTTGTTAACAAAATTCATTGAAATATATTTAAAAAAATATATCCCTAGACTTTTGTGATGTGTGTATCTACCCGGCTTCTACTGCAGCTGTTTTGGCAACTCGTTTACCTCGGTAGACCTGCTCGAAGCCTAGTGTGGTGTAGGTGGTGTAGTGTGTGGGTGTGCGTGTGGGTATGCGTGTGCGTAAGTTTTTTTATACCTACTATGGGGATCTGGAAAACTAGAGCAAAAAAACGATTTTTCGGTAATTTTTTAAATGCGTATAATTTCCATTTTAAGCAAAAAGTTCAAAAGAGAAAGTAAATTTTTCTATGTAAGCTTTTCTTTTGAGTTACGACATACTATACATATTTTTAAATGGAAACAATAGTTGTCTATAACTTTTAAGAAAGGGTTTTTTCTGGCCTTTCAAATGATATAACATAAGATATGGTTATTTAAAAAAAATAATGAGATACGGCCGTTTTTCGGGTTTAATTTCAGAATTGTTTGTATGGTAAGCCATGGAAGCCCTGGTTGATTGGCAAATGCAAATCGTAATTACTTATATGATGAACCATGGAAATAAATTTGATTTGTGGGTACAAAACGAATTACTACCCTTGGAGGGAAAGCCCAGTATGTACTGAACAAATTGGGAAATATTACTTAGCAACTAAAAGAGTGTTAGTGAACAAAATTGCTTATGACACAAAAACGTATATGTACAAATGATCACCATTATAATTAAGACACAAGTTACACTTTTTAGAACAAGAACTTGTGGCTTTTCTTGAAGTACGCTTATTAATACCAGCAAATGCTTTTCGGGTGGCTTCTCTAAGCCACTGCGTATAAATCCAAAACAGACAGATCAGGTGATAGATACATGTAGATTATTTCGCACTCCTAATTGTGTATGGGCCGGTGCGCCGGTTAAAATCCCATAAAAAACGTGTGGACTAAGAAGTTTAATTGTGGTCTTGTTTGCTCGACATGACGCGAATTTTCTCGTCACCAGAGATGCTCGTTGTGCCTATTAAACATCTCGCAATTTGTATATCTACTTCCGTCCGTCTGAAGTACCTTAAATTTAAACTGTAGATCGGTCACACCCTCGTTTCTCAACCACGTATAAAATTTCGTATGCCAAACATTATCACTAGGGTGTAGTGTTTGAGAAGTTAGTAACTTACACGGATGGAATTGTTGCTTTTCTAACATTCGTACAATGTTACGTTGTGAAATTCCAGCTTGCATACTACTTTCTCGTGTTAAAGTTGGTGCTATCAGATGTTAACGTGTTCACTTCGGCAGCTCCATTAATGCGCTCTCTTTGATTTTGTGGGTTCATGGAAAGATCCATATTCACCAAAAGCGTCATATAGTCTTTTAAATCTGCACTGAGAAGGCTGACTGGGTTCAAAATAGAAATCAAAAAAACCCACAAACTGTACTAAAAAGTGTAACTTGTGTCCTAATTATAATGGTACTCATTTGAACATATGCATAAATATCTTTCTTTACTGTTTACGTTTTGGTGTCGTAGTCAATTTTGTTGAATAACACTTTTTTAGTTTCTAAATAATATCTTTCAATTTTTGAGTACATACTGGTTCATCATATTAGTAATTAAGATTTGTATTTGTCAATCAACAAGGGCTTCCATGGTTAAAGAACATAATTATCTACAAATTTTTCTTTTGAACTTTTTCTTAAAATGGAAATTATACGCATTTAAAAAAATTACAAGAAAGTGTTTTTAAGTGTGTAGTTAACCTTGAACTTTTTGAAGAACACAAATGTGCACAGAATTAGCATCATAAAACTGCAAATCTTCCTCTACTTAACTGTCTTTCTAACTGCTCTAGTTTCTGACCCCCATAGTAGACAAAAAGCTCACCTTGTGTACAGGGGCACTGATTAGTGCGTGAAAGTCTAATATAGGTTTCATTAACTAAAAGTGAAGAAATTACTTTTATAAAAATGGTTTTGTAACGAAAAACGCACATTTTAAAAATAATTTCACTTATATTGGGAGAACTCTTAAAGCGGGGTACCTTTGAAAATATTTTTTTAATAGACCACACTATGTATTCTTCATCTTTTTTCAATTTGCTTTAAATCCTCTTTTCGAAAATCTTTAAATTTTTGGTTTTGAATGACACATTGTTGAGTTATTGAAGAAAATTTAAAACAAATGGTCGCGACAGGGTTCACCATACCAGGTCCATGGCACAGTATAGTTTGTACAACATATTTGGTAATTATGCTGCCAAGGGATGTACTCGCAACCTATAAAATAATCAAACCTTAATTTTATCATACAGGGTGTTTTGTACGATGCAATTAGTTTGGAGATTTGAAAGAGCGTTTACTTAATTTTTTTTAAATGAAACGTCCTGTATATTATTGAATTTTTGGAAATACTCAATAATCACGCTCCATTTTTGGCAATAATGATTTATAGCTAACTTCAGAGATATCCTTACCTTTTCATTACAAACCGATCGGTTATTTGTTTATGATTAGATCTAACGGATCGGTCAGATTTTGGTACGTCGTTTCAACTGCAGCATCAAAGAAATACAAAAGTCACCAAATTGTAATTTCATTGCAGGTAATACTCACAATAAATTCCCCTATTTTGATTAGGGCACATTCGCAGCCTGTCGGAAAGGACCTATTCACGTCTTATAACATTTCGGGAGTAACTGTTTCAAAAACGTGTATTATACGTTGTCTCATATCGTCTGCTGTAGTTGGAGGCGTCTGGTACACAGTATTTTTTATGTAGCTCCATAGGAAATCTATTTTTGTCAAGTCTAGGGCCAACTAAATGGACTAGCGGTCGATCCATCTACCTTAGAATTCTTGATTCAAAGATCGTCGTAATTACAGTCCAAAATGTGCTGGAACACCATCGTGTTAGATCCATATATTTTCCCTTAGAGCTGGGGGAACGTTCTGCAGAAGCTGAGGAAAGTCATATTGCAAGAAACACAAATATTGTAGACCACTTAAATGCCCATGAAATAAATGTGGTCCAATTATAAAGTTGACCATGATACCGCCCCAAATATTTCCAGTCCATTGTCTCTGCTTACCAATCGCCCTCACAATTCTTGCGTTTCCTGTTGCATAATGGTAAGATTACGACGGTTTGGGCTACCACCTTGAGTAAAGCTTGATTAGTCAGTAAATAATACTTTCAGGGAGAAGTTAGGTTGTATGCTTTCCATTTCCAACCCCCACTAGCAGAACGTTTTTCTAGCTTTTAAAGCAGGCCCCAACAGTTCTTGATAGAAGGATATAGTGTAGTCATTTTTTTAAATCTTTCTAATAGTAGATCGTAGTAAATTAGTTTCTCTTGATATTTTAGTCGAACTAGTAGACGGCACCACAGTTACTGATAACAAAATATTATCTTCACCACTTGTCCTCTTCTTCCTTTCACATTTCTTGTTCTAATGGATCTTCCTTTAACGTCCTTCCAAATTTCTACAAGGTTGTCTTCTTTAAGGATATTTTTGAGCATATATTCGCTTAACAAACAATTTTATTGAGCAGATCCTATTATGAAAATCATGTTAAGGAGTTCGTTTCTTCCAAACTGCAAATTGACTCACTGAAAACCAGTATTGATAACATGTGACATACAACAAACGAACAAAAAAAAAACTACGTACCACTAACCCAATCAGGAAAGAGTACAATGGTAATATTAAAGGCAAAAACATTAGAAAGCGCTAATGCAACACCTAATTTGCAACAATCATTAGGATTTTAACACTTGACACTTTTTATATGCATGTGTTTTTGCTTGTCAAAGCTTTTGACGTATCAAAATCTGGATAGTACCAGATCGAATCGAAAACATAATTTATCTGTTTGTAATGAAAAAGGGAGAATATCTCTAAAATTATTGACTTTAGGTATAATATATTAAGGACAAAAATGAAGCGTAATTATTGAGTCACTCCAGAAATGCAATAATATACAGGAGGTTTCATTTGAAAAAATTTATTAAAGGCTCTTTGAAAATCTCCAAATTAATTGCATCGTAAAAATCACCCTGTATGAAAAAATTAAAGTTTGAATATTTTTTAGCTTCAGCATATCCCTTGGCTACACAATGCTGTCGCATGAACTTAGCATAGTGCATCTTGCCGCGACCATTTTTTTTTAATTTTCTTTATAACTCAATAATGCGTGATCCAAAACCAAAAATTCAAAGATTACCGGAAAAAAGAATTCAAAGAAGATTGTGAAACATGAACAATATATAGGACGCTATTTTAAAAAAAAACCATTCTCGAAGGTGAACCGCTTCAAAAGTTCATTCTGCATAAGTCGAATTGTTTTCAAAATGTGAGTTTTTCGTTACAAAACAGATTTTGTAAAATAAATTTTTCCACAACTTATTTGTTCATGTGAATTTGGAAATTGTTGATTAAGCTGTGACATAAATACATTGAATTTCATATGTTACATTTATAGATTCATAATGATATTAGTAATTTATATTTTTGGACTCATTAGTAAATGTTTGGAGTACGGTAGAGTGGTCCAGGAAAGTAGTGGCCATCAGCTGAGTTCTTAATCCAAGCGTGCGTTTTATAAAGATGCTGAAGCTTTATTTAGTATTAGTGGCGCCCTTTTTTATTTGTAAAGACCTATCGACTTCGCCGACTGATCAGAGCTAGTGGTAAAATCGCTCCCGAGTGTTGCGCAACACCTCCAGCATTTTAGTTACTTTGGCAATAGATTTTAGTGTAGTTGATTTTTTTGTACTTGAGTAATTTTGATGTAACGTTTGGACAATGTGCCGTGCTATGCCGATTTTATACACCACAAGGTTACAATCTGAGTAACGAGAAACTTTTTAGGAAAATTGTTTTAAAGATAATTTAATTTTACTTAACGTGTCTCCTTACAGTTTCATAATACGAAGCCAAATAAGCCCTTAAGTTAATTATACAAAATTGAAAATGCTTAAACTATATTATTAATATTTTTATAAAAGCAGGCGGCTTAGACATTTTTTTGCACAAATTAGTATATAAACCTTTGTTAACGTTTATCTGACATCCTAAAATACATTATTTCGATTATTCTAATTTCCACTTTGTAGGTTGGGAGGTCGTGAGTTATTCCACACCAAATGTTTATCTTTAGGCTGCCTGGTTGAAGTCGCTGATTACGGAAACGTTATATTATTAATTACACAATTATCCCAGGACATTAGAAAACCTATATTATACCAAATTTTAAGCGAAAGCTACAGCTACGATGTGGCTCTTAGTGGCGTAAGGTGGTTTAATTAACATACTCGGGGTTAACAGGAAGTTAAGATTTGTTCAATAATACGTTTTATGCTCAGGGGGGATACCTCTAGATATTTCTTTATTTAATAAGCTTGTTCCGCGACATTTTCTACGAAAATTATGTGTGAGCTGCTATCCGTTTGTCAAACTGAGAGCTCAATAGTTATTTACAGGTTTCGGGGACATTTTTTAACTTGTGTGAGTAACTGGGTGTATAATTTATTATCCCAGATGCTCGACATCGCGACCTATGCCAATGGAATGCGGGTTCAGAGAAAGCGACACAGTGCGACATCCAAGGTTACGTTTACGATGATGTGGGAAAAAACGCCACAGAGCGAGGCCCCTCATTAGGATCTGGGTATTTGTGCAAGAGTTGTTTTACTTGCAAAGGTGTACTGAAAAGTCAGGTTTTTTAATGGAAAGACATAATTTTTAAGAAAATGGAAGAAGCATTGTCCATTCGATTTTCCACACTTCGTCCATCTTTTTGGTAATTTATGAATGCCATCCTAAAAAACTGTTTGTCCTTTGAGCCACACTATTCATCGATCCGTTTTTCGACTTCTTTGAAATTTGCAAAGTGTTGCTCAACCAATGCGTATCCCATTGCATTATATAACTTTTGTTTATAAAGTTTCTTAATATAAAACAAAATAGGTCCAAAAATTAATTAAATAAGATTCAAACTGTTTTATCGGTATTTCATGGAAGCCAACGCCTTTGGAGTTTTGTTTATGTTACCATATATGTATCTATTAACCTCTATCCAAAGTTTGAAACGTCCATTTGACATGAATGGTTGTTTTCGTGTTTACAATGTTGCCAATTTTCGTTATGGATGTTTTAAAAAGGAGTTTGCATTCTTATCCTCAAAAAATTATTACCGAAATTTCAGTTCTTTGTACGTTGGAAGGTCGTGCGTTATTACACACCAGATATTTTTATTATTATTTAATTGTGATAATTTATTTTAGTGTCCAGTTTTATGTAGATTTGCGACAAGAATAAAGGTATATGGTTAATTTCTATTTGGGTTGCCGTAATTTGCCAAATTATTCTTTTCGTTTTAAGTAAGGATTTTACGTACGAAATTCATACATAAACTTTATATTTGAACCAATTGTTTATGATATTTTAATTGTAATATATTATTTTGGGAGTTATTATAATTTTGCGGGATTTTCACCCAGTAATAAAGTTGTTTAACGAGTCAGGCAGTTTTTAATATTTTCATTTTGTTTTGTTTGTAATTTCAATTACACAGACCTTGCAGTGACGACCTACTTTTTTACGATTTAGGCACAGGATTAAGTGTTATTTCATAATTTACGATACTAGTGAGATCGTGTATTTATTTCTGATATTAAAGATTAACAGTTATAATTAAGATGATGAATATACGGGCTTTTTTGTTGGATTTAACGTCAAGTAAAGTAAATTAAGTTTGATAACCTCTGCATATCGGAGACAATTGACCTGACTGCACGCTGCCTCCAACTTATTATTGCGTGCGATTAGAATGAAGCCTTTTTTTATATAACTCCAGTACAGGGGCACTTTTGCTGATCTACCTGTTTGAATGCTACGACAGGTAAGCAAGTTTTTTGTTTATTTTTCTTGCTAAACAAGAAGGTATTGTGGTCGAAAAAAATCGAAAACAATAAGTTGCGTTAATTTGAAATTTTACGACTTTTTAGAAAATTTTTTAAAATGTCTGTGTGTGTCTGTGTGTCTGTGGTCACTCGCCAGCCGAAACTATCAAATTTGGAATGAAAGCCTACGAGACAATTATGTAGACAAAACAAGCTTTTAAACGCAATATGTAAACAGGGGGTGAAAATAAGGGTGTTATTTTGTGGGCAAATTTTCAAGTTCTAGCGTAGAAAATTAAAATTCAGGTCAACAATAACTAGCATGAAATGCAATTTTTTGCAATTCTTTAAAACTTTAAAAATTGAATAGGTATGGCCGCAGTTATAGTCACGTATACATTTTTTTTGTAGAATTATATATTTCCTATGCCGTTCAAGATATAAAGGAATTGGAAATAGATATGAGTAGTTAAATAAAGATCGGCCATGATGTCTAGATGTCTCGCAAAGGGAGGGTTTATTAGAGTCAGTTTTTCTTTTTCATTAAATATTTCTAAAACAGCTGAATATTTCAAAGATATAAAAATACCCCATATATTGTTTAGTATTTTGCAAGAAAGTCCTTTAATGCACCTAGTCAAACTTTGTAGTGGATTACTAGCGTTTGCTTGTGTGTTAAATTTTACCAATGTTTATGATTCTAACAAACTGGCGCCCTTTTATTAATGCCTTTTGATTCTTATTCACTCTGCATGCAGATCAATAACCGTCCTATCCCCGTTCACTAAGACATCGGTAATCATCCTTATTTGGTACTTACATCCTACTGCTATTTTCACCAGGAACTAGGAAAACGTGCGTTTTTTAATTCCTTACAAAAGTAATTCTTATCAAACCAAGGCATCTGTATCGTTAGATGACAGTAATGATGTTATGAAATACTAACATTAAAACAAAATTTAATTAAATATGAGGAATTAAGTAAATTGTAACGCAGAAGCTAGTGAATAAAAGTGTATGGAGATATCACTATTTGAACAAGTAAAGAAATGATGGAAGTGTTATTACTGTTATTACGACTACGATAAGATGCTCCAAATTTTTAAAATTCTATATTTAAAAAAGGCAAAATATGTCTGAAGCATAAAAAGTACGGAATACTCAATTATAAGGCAATTATGGCACTCATCCTTGGTGAAACTCTTAGCATTGTTGCACGCTTTATAAATGTTCATATGCCCACTAGGATAAGTTTACAATACGACGCACCCGTTATTTTACAAATAAATCAGCACATATCACAACTTTCACTTTCATATTTGATCAAAAAAAAGTATATTTCAAATATGCAATTTCAAATTTAATAATTCTTTCTAATTTTTGAACATTTCAAGACTAGATTTAATAAAAGAGTAGTATTTTTTAAAAGAATACATTTTTATATATGTACATCACTATTTCCGCTTTAGCTTGATTTTTCCATTTTGTGATGCCATAAATATTAAGAGAATAGAGTTAATCTAAATTTGTCGAAAAATTCAGCTAACGTAGCTAATGCCGCAACCATTAATTAACTAAAGTAAGACGTTTGGATAATTAATGTTACCAAACTCATTTTAAGAGAAATTACGCAATTCCTTATAACACAAATACACGCACTTAATTACAAAATCAAAAGCACGCAGCAAAAACAAGATACAGAATACTTCGTCACTAATCTTGTTAAAATACTCCTAACTTTCCTAAAGCTCACATTAAAACTTAGAAAATACAATCGAGACTTACCTTTTTGGACTGAGCGATAAGCCTGCAACACTGTTGCTAACATACTCTTGTAGAGAACTAAAAAAGCTCATGGTGACGATTCTGTAACAATAGAAACACAACTTTAAAAAAAAATTGTAGTTTAATAGAAATTGCATTACACCCCTTCATGTCAGACTTGATTTAATTGAGTTTTGAGCTAAACTAGACAAAATCTGATTTAAAATATATTAAATTTAATATTCGGTACATCTTGAAATTTTCATTTAATTTAATATTGATTTGGTATAATCGTCTTAGGTGCGAATGAACAAACTTTCAAAAGTAATCAAGGACGTGCTTAAATACAATTGCGAATACTTACATAATGAATACTATAACTAACTTTTAATCCTGTATTCGTGAAGGAATAGTCGGGTCCGGATTATCGATTTACAAAAGGTTTCGTTCTGTGTGGTTTTATTTAAACTTTTACACCGATGTATTTATCAAAAAGCTAAGAGACAACTTATTCCATTACCTTTCTGGAAATATGGCAGACGATGCAATGTAAAGTTATTCATATTTTTGGAAAGGTCGGCATATAAAAGTATCTACAGTAGTATTATAGTAGAGGATATCTCTCGTTTCAAGAAAATTGGTTTGAGTTATTTCCCTAAAGCATTTTGGTCTTTTAACATCTGGTATTTCATCTTAGGTGAGTTATAAAGTAATATCCTTTCCTGTTTTCAACAGTATTTATGTTTCGTATTAGTTTTAAGTTCAACGTTGTTAATTACTTATTTGACTTTATTGAAAGAACTTAGTTTTAAAGTACAGTTTGATTAGTTTAACAAAAGTTACTTTGGAACACATAAATACAAAATTTCCTTGTGTGGTAAATATAATGGTAAATAAGCAAATATTTTAATACGAAGCATTTTAATTATAAAAAATTGTGATCAAAATAAAACTTTTACAAGCATTAAACTTTGTTTTACCATACTCACCTAATGATGTCGAGTAAACATTTTATGCGCACATGGACCCTATCAAAATTATACAACTTTACTACAGTTTTAATAATGTTGGGAAAAGTTCGTTAGTATTTTTATTAAGCTGATAATACTTAAAATAACTGATGAGGAAAAGCATGACCTTCCAACCTACTAAGTGGGAATTTAAAGAAATGAAATAAGTTTAATAATAATAATTTTTCAGGATAATTATGCAGCCACTGTTTTAATACGTTCATAATGAAAATAGTTAACATTGTAAAAACAAAAACAACAATCTATGTCAGATGGGCGTTTAAAGCTTCATGTCAGTTAGACGTTAATAGACATATACACCGTGTCCAAGATGCCCACTATGGGGATCTCGGAAACGGTAAGAGATGGAAGGTCGGTTAAATGGAACAAAAGTTACGCATTTGAGAGGATGTATTTATGGTTTTTGTAGAACTCGAATATCTCTTTTAGTTTTTGAGATATTTGAAAAAAATTGAATTTTCTGATTTTCGTTTTTATTTTTTTCTGACCTTATTTGAAGAGCAGAAGAGCATATTTTCATCGCCACTTTTCTAGTTAGTTTGTTTAATTTTTTTCATTATCTGAATAACGATTAATTTTATAAGAAAAAGTGAAGACGTATTTTTTAAAGAAAATTTTATTTTACATAAATCTTCTTTACAAAGTTTTTTAACGTAAAGCGTAATAAATGTAAAAATTAAATAAGTATAATTGAAAATGCTGAAGCTGTATTATCGACAGTGTTATAGAAGCGGGCGGCTATGGAATTTTTTTTTACGTTAACATGTATTTATGTCTATGAATCTCTACCTGACATGAAGTTTTAAATGTCACTCGGACATACTGTGTTATTTTTACTATTTTGCCTGTTTTCGTTATGAACGTATAAAAAAGAGTTTGCATAGTTATCCTAAAAAAATGAAATTAAAATTGTTTTATTTCTTTTAATGTAAGTTAGCATCTAGGTGTCTATTAACGCCTGTCGGTCATGAAGTTTTAAACGTCTGACATAGATTATTGCTTTTACGTTTACAATGTTGCCTATTTTTGTAATGAGCTTCTTATGAAAGATGCACAATTATCGCCAAAAAAATGTTATTAAAATTATTTCATTCCTTTTGATTTCCATTTTGTAGTTTGGAAGGTCGTGTGATGTTCCACACCAGATATTTATATTTTTTAAATATGCAGCAGTTACAGAAATATTTGATAAAAACAAAAAACCGACCTTAATAATCCCCTCCTCTCCGGCACTGGATTTCTTTCAAATTCTAACCACTTCCAGGAGAAATGAAATGAAGCCTGATCGAAAAATTTCAAACACGTATGTGTTATGGTTCTGAAGATATCTTAGATGCTAACATACATACACACATCCATCCACAACTTTGAGTAAGATGAGAATTATTTCATTTTAAATATTTAAGCTTTGTAAATAATCAAGTTGAGATTTTGAGG
>JARFJB010000034.1:325000-437500 GCA_036346205.1 Vesta saturnalis
TCGCCATCTTTTATTGCGTGGCAAAACGTACTCCCTTTTTGCACACAGTATGACATAAAATAGTAGTTTTAATTGCTTAATTAAATTCACGTAGTAGATACTTGCTCATAAATTAAATTTTAAGGTAATTTAGATTACACATTCTAGTGAATATTGATTGTTACTGAAAAACCGTTCGTTTAGATTTTAACCGCATAAGCTCAATTAAACATAAGAGAGCTTGTAGTTATTAAAAATCATTAATTTAGTCATCATCAATCATCGGTAAAGAACCCATGTTCGCTAAAGACGAAAACTGTAACCTCTGTCTAACTCCATAAACTCCGTTCCTCCTGAAATAAATTTTATTTTAGCAACCGCCGTTCAAACCTGAAGTTATCCCCCACTGATAAACCTGAAGCATTTCGTATGGAAATCTTGCAAGAGTGCAGTACGGCCCAAAGATAATCTGGAAAGTGTTACATGTTTCGGTGGCCTCTGAGCCGCTTTTAACCCGTGTTGTATTGTCCCAAGGTATCCTATCTTTCAAAGTGTAATTTGAACTTATTCGCATTAATGGAAGTTCAAAAACAAAACAATAACTATGGGGTGTATCTTAACTTTACTGACAATAATGCTATTATTACTCAAATTAATTGCTTGCCTTACATTGACTTTCCTGGCAATAATTATAACGTTAGAATTTATTTACAAGTCTGATATTTAATTACTCGCAAACCTCAAATCTGATCAAAAGAATTGGCCGTCTAGTGGTAGCTACGTCGTGTTATTTGAATTAGATAGGCTGGATGTGGAACAGGTAAACAATGAAACTACTCAAATTAGATTTAACGAGCTTTGCGCAATGATGGTTCAACCGTTAATTTACTAACTTGGGAAAGAATCAACACGAAAACTCAATTCTTAATAAATAAGTAATAGCACAAGTACATTAATAAATAAAATAACAAAAAGACAAGGAAAGGGTCCAGTACACAGGGTGGGTGTGTATTGCGTGGACGGAGGATTTCTCCTTAACTATTAAAGATATCAAAACCAATTCTGGTGTGATAATACACGATCATTGGACCTAAATACTAAATATATTTAAGTATATACAGGGTGATTGACAAAAATATGCCAACCCAAACCTGTGCTTTTTTAATGTATATTTTTGCATTTTTGGATTCACTGTTATATTTAGAATAAAAGTATAGAAATTTGTATCTGGATCACTAACCGTTCTGCAGATATCGTTACTTTAGTAGGAAAATAGAGTTAAATTTGGAACCACCATGCGAGCGTTGTCACCACGATTTTGTAAATCTGTTTATACCACCGACTATTAATAATAGTCTACTAACAAACAAACTGGGAAATTTTTCAAAAACCTATAAAACCATACCGAATGATTAACTTACGCGAAATATAATTTTTCTCAAATTTTTCAAGTGCAACACCCTGTATATTTTTTCACATTTCGATTCCCCGTGAAAAGTAGATACTAATTGATAATGGATTTCATAGCCATAAGACGGGTGGTTCTTGAGATATTGACGCTTTTACGTAAAAATATTCTAAAATACAAATTTACTATGACAATAGAATTCAACAAAACAAATCAGGTAGGCTAGCCGCTTGTAATAAAGAGAAACAATTTAATCTATTATTTTGACGGTTGTATAATCATTAAAATATTGTTCCGTTAGTTTGTGTGTTTTTGATTGTCGTAAATAAGTAAATAAGAAAATAGTAATTCCGATTACGGTACACATAAAACATAACAAACCCAAAAATTAAACAGGTAAAGTAAGGTAACTGCAATGCAGTATAACTACAAAAAAAAATAGGCAAAGGATTTACACATACACAATTGTAGAGGGAATAATAAAAAGACAAAATACATACGTACATTTACAATAAATTACATATATTAAGAAAAATCAGTTCGTAGACAAACAATTTTAAATAATCCAACTGAATCAAAGCCACCAAAGAACTCATTAACAAAGCCTTGCAAGGGTAAGGTGCAAATAAATCACAACAGAGTGACCGCTAACCAATCTGCAAGTTTGAGTGACAGTGTTAAAAAGAAGCATCCATTTCTCAGCTTACACATTCATCTATACAAAACAATAAGAACAGGTTCGTTTGACAGTAAAGATGAAATTTTAGGTGTTTTTAATTTCATCTTGACCCGTGTCTGTAAACCCCGGTCTTGTTTATAACCAATTAATGGAGGTCTATCGTGTTACGTTAGTTGATGCATTATTTCCTCTACACAAATATTAATAAACAGTCAACAATGCCAAATCATTATAACAGATTTCAACCTAATGAGCGTGCTTGCGTAATTAAATGGATACTTCTTGCAAGGGAATGATCGATTTTTAATAGATTACATAGGCTCCTTGAAATGTTTGCTGCGAGCTTAATTTACATTAAAATACGCACTTACGTTTGAATATAATCCTTTAATTAATCGCTTGTCCACCAATATTTAACAGGTTACGATACGCTGGCTAAACTCAAGGAGATAACGATTATTTATAGATATAGTGTTTACACGGCCTCTTATTAATACCGGAATATTTATCGATACGTTTATTTACACAGCCACTCTGTGGCAACCTTACGTTAAAAACGATAAGATAAAATATTTACAAAACGGTTTACAGTGAGACTAATCGGAATTACCCCAAACCCAACCCTGCTTTAAAAGTTATAAAAGACAAGACATATTGCTTGGGAATATTTTCATATTTATTACTGAAAGAACTATTAATTGTTAACATATGCATTCGTCCGTAACAAACTTTGTAGGTCTCGAACTTCCCGGTACCAAACAAAGATGTTTTTTGATTTGCAGCATGATTCGAGGTAATTAATTATTAAACTAGTGACTTTTTTACACCAAGAATGTGCGTATAGAAATTTTCAATGTTTCGTCACAGTCTTTCGGTAAAACCAGTTTATAGAGAACATCTGTTTTCTACGCCAACATATGTTTTTCTTTTGGCTTGAAAACCCTTACTCAAATATCAGTTAAACACTGAGTCATTGAAAATGAGCAGGGCTATGCAACCCAATTTGCACATAATGGGAAAATGTTTTTAAAATGACAATATAAATAATTTTTCAAAAGGTTGCTGTGCTTAATGAGTTTTTGAAATAGAAAACTGTAAATCTAATTTAAGCGTTATTTTCTTGTCAAAACATAAAACGTTAGTTTACTGTCATGGGTACACGGTTAGGTCAGCACGACTCTACTTTAGAAACAAGAGAGGTGGTCACAAGCATGGCAGAGTAGGGCCTTTCTTATACTGAAATAAGCCGACGCGTGGATCTTTCGGTAATCTCACTTTTTTTTTACTTATTGGATATTGTTCACAATAATCTTTTAGAGAACTCAAGTTGCACGATGGGTTCAAAGACACATCTTAGGTGGACATAGGCCCCTTACAACTGTTAGACCTGGCAAAAGACGCAAAACAACTGTACAGAAAGGAGAAGAAATTACGGTAGCAGCAGCTAGAAATTCTTCTACTACAGCTATTCGCATACGAGAAGAAACCGGCGTTCAGGTTTCTCTCTTTACAATACGCCGTCACACCATAAACGCTCAGCAAGGAAATCATTGCTCACTAACGCGCAAGCTGAGGCCCGTTTGAACTTTTGTAACGAAAATTTGAATAGAGATTGGTCCAATGTAATATTTACTGACGAAAAAACCTTTTCCTCTACACTTATGGCGTCCAAACAATAACCGGTATAACACAGCGAACGTTAAGACTGTGAGAAAAAGTGGGAGAGTTCCATTAGGAGTTTGGGGATGGATGTCTGCTGCTGGTACAGGAGAATGAGAAATGGTTTCACCACCTTCTTTTCGATCACAAAGATACATCGAGGTTCTCGAAAACGTTATGTTACCATCAGTACGTGCATTGTATCCAGAAGAAGAAATGGAAACAATTGTTTTAGTACAAGACAAGAGCCCAGTGCATACAGCTCGCATTGTTGCAGAATGGTTTGAAGACCATCCGGAAATAGAAGTTCTGCCATGGGTTGCAAACTCTCCGGATGTGCCCATAGCACACCTTTGGGCAAAAATGGTTAGACAATGGGAAGGGCACATGCAAGAAGCTCTTGTTCTGCGAAATCAAGCAGAATTATTCAACCACACAAAAGCTGTTTGGGAATTAATACGAGAAAACAATTTTTGTTCAAATCTTGTGGCTTCTGTGCGCAACAGAATGCTGGAAGTCATAGAAAGGAACGGCTTTTATACCCACTATTGACATGTTGTGATATTTTTGTTAAATTCTTTAATTTTGTTATGGCTTTGAAAATATTATTTTTCTAAAAATACGGTATTTTATTACTTTATTTAGTTTTACTGTTTAGCCAAATATTGTAGCTTCTCGGCTATCGCTAAATTATTACTCTTTTGTGGTCGTGGATTATACTCTATCCTTTATTATTATCTATAACCCTGGTGATAAACAAGGATGAAATCATCACGTAACATGAAAATGGTAATAAACTACTACAGCATTTAGTAACAGCGATTGTGTATATACCGTTCTAAAAACGTAAATTAGCTCCTGTAATGTTGGTTGCATAGCCCTGTTCATTTTCAATGATTCAGTGTTTACGTAAAATACATAAAATAGAATATCCCGAAAACTATCAAATTGCGACTTATTACCAACCATAATTATCTGTTCTATCGCGGTAACAATTGCGATTTGAAAATGTTTATTACAATAATAAAATTTTGTGATTGTGCTCCTTTTCTAATTCTTAAGGACGCTCAAAAAACAATTCTCCAATTATTGCCTACGAAATGCAGAAAACATTATGAAGAAGTGTTTGCCGTATTTAATGAATGGGGGGAAAACTATCACATTGAGTGAAAATCTTAAGAAAAATTGCGTAAAATACTTTTTTTTTGTAGGTTTTTTAAATTGTTTTAGTACAAATATATAGAGGCATCGATTGTTTGGTTTGCTGAATTTGATTTTCATATCCTGTGGTATTCTGAATTTATAAATTACCGTCTGGAGTCTTGGTATATTTCCATTAAATTGGTTACATAAAGTGGACCGTATGTAATGGTTTATGAGTTGGCGACAGTTTTTTTTATGATTGAATTTCCATGTGAAGTTTTGAATTATTAATTTTCCGAATCTAAGTACTTTTGTAGAGGGGACTGCTTCACTTTTTTGGTTCAGCCGGAGTTTAGGTTTCGATCTTGAAAGTTGAATTAAAAACAGATATAGTGATAATTATTGCGTGGTTGTGGGCGCTCCGTCGTGTGTTTATTGTTAAGAGAAGCGCTTCATAATTTGATTGAGATCGTACAATATCGTTACTATAGTAGCAGTTCATTTTATGTGGATTTTTTAAGTATAAGCACCCACCTACAAATTCGTTACCGTATGTCGCCTTATCGTTTCATCAAAAATTCCGGGTTAAATAAGTAAAAACAAAGAATTCCTAATTTAGACTTGAACTGATCTGAAGAAAAAGCGGCTTCTTAACCTACAACCGACGTCTGCATCTAGGGGTGTAACGAATTTTATGATTTAATGTTAAAGAAACTTTCTCGAATTTATTGATCTGGATTTATTCGAATTATAGATATTATTGCGATGATTTTAAGAATAAAAGGAAAGGATGACGTTTTTTTATAAGCTTATTTCAAAGAATCAGCCTACTTAGAATTTTGTTGAAGCGTTTGTTTGACCAGTATAATAAAAAGTTGTCAGCTGGTTGATGGAATTTGGATCGGAACAATGGACATTACGGAAAGACGCTGTTAAAATTGTTTTTTTGTTTTGTATATTCACATGCTTCTCGATAATAGTGTTTGGTAATTAAAATTTTAATGGTTCAATGCTATAGCGGAAATTCCGATGTAATCGTGGTTTTAACGTTTTGATTTTCAGATAGCTTTCTTGTTCTTCTTTGCAATAATAAAGCTTGGATTTAATTGAATTTTAGTAAATCGGAATTTCGTACTTACGTTAAATAATACGTTTTATGTTGTTATTTGTATATAGGTATGTATTGACGAAGCTAAGCAAGAAAAAGTAATTCCACATTACTTCTCCTTGTCATTAGCGATTGCTGCTGAATATCTGAGGCAGCTTTATTTGTTTTCTTTTTAATTGTTAGTTTTTTTTTGGGTTCCCTGATTGTGTTTGCTCTTTTGTATATTTTTCTATGCTGTCTTTTAATTGTAATACAGATATTTGAATTGTAAATTGTTTGTTGGGCATTTATTTTACTTTCACCAAATTAAAAAGCATGTTTATTTCGACAAATTTTAAAGGTTACCGTGGTTAAAGATATTGACATTTAGATATATTGAATTTTTAGTGACTTTCATTAAAGTACAGGAACTTTTATTTTGATGGCCTTTTGTTTATTTTCGTAGTGTGGAATATTCATTTTAATTGAATAATTAATGACCGTGTTGACCAGTTATTTTTTTGTTAATTGAGCAAGTAATATTACGTTGAAGTTTATACCGTAAATGTATAATGAATTTTGAGTTTAGCTGCGGCAATTTTGCAGAAAATTTAGATGAAGCTTAAAATTTCATTCAAGTGTAGGTGAGCTTTGCGTAGATATTTTTGAAGTAGAATTTTCAGGTAGAGGTGAGTGTTTTCTCTTCGAGTGAACGTTATGGTTTCCTGTTGGGCCATTAATTTAAGATCTAGTTCAAGACATTTCTTCCGCAATAAATTTATTTAACACTCTCTATACTGACGTATTAGGGGATATCCTATTAATAAAATTAGTAAAACGCCCACCCGCTTTTTCCACTGAGGTACCAGCACATTCCTTATCTGTTACTTCCGATCTACTCCCATTTTCGCCCGTAACAAAACAGTGTGTAATGACAATAATCAAGACGTCATGCTATCGTATTTTTTAAATTTGAAGAAGAATCAATGTGGTCAAAGCATTCAATGCTGCAGGCTGCTATAAAGGTCTATATAAGTTATAAGGTCACTGGTTACTTGAAAAGTCAATCGAAAGGATACAGTACGAAAAAAGCTGCAGTTTTGGAAAGAGTGCAGAATGAGGAATTATTGACCAAAACTTGTGATGAAGAATATTCAATGATTTAACGTTCTAAACACTACGTATTAAGTAAGAAACTTTGAATTATTTTACGTAGCGCTAATAATGAGTGTACCTGGTGCTTGTCGATGCTGCGAATGACAAATTTGAAAATGAAGAATGCGCAGGACCACCAAAAACCAATTTTAGCATTTCACGGAAATTTACAATAATGAATGAAGAATTTTCTATAAACGCTATGGCGATGTGTAGAAAATATGTTTTCTGACGACAACAAACTTATCACAAGATAGATTCTTACGTTGTACTTTTCAGTCTGTTGAAATCAACACACTCGCAAAGTTCCTTCAAAGCATAGTTTTTGAATTCTGCAAACGCGGAAGCTTATAGTAACCACTATGTGAGACGCACTTCAACAACTATTGGCTTATAAAGGTGTTGTTCTTACAACCATCCAGCGGCATGGTAGGTGGAGAAGAAGGGTATATTTGATACTCTGTATCTAACAAACTTAGTATTGCAAGGAAAATGCAAGGTTCTTCATGTTCAAGTCGTACCTCACAAGAGCAGCCATCCCTTCCAAGAATTATTGCAACTACAAGCTTGATACTAACGGAAACAAACAGAAATATGAAAAAGAATAAAATGTCTATTAATATACATGTAAATGTGAATGATAATAAGTAAATTAAATTTGATTGATTTAAGTCTATATTTTTTAATTATTTCACTAGTAGAGTAATAGTACTTTAAAAAATAAGTTTCATAAGACCATTCTGGAAGCACGAATTCAAGTTTAAAATAGCGAGTGGCCTAGCCATGATTATTTTAAAGAGTGAGTGCTTCTAGGTCGTATGAAATACGTTTCTTAATATGTCTATTAAAGGATCAAAATGGAAGCAAATTCCTAACAATTACTTTATGCGAATAAAGGTCACCTTATGTGGTTCGTAAGTAACGTTTGATTGCAAATATTTATGATTGACCATATACAAACTGCAAAGTAATGAAAAAAATATACATGTAAAAATAACTTAGGGTGATTCCGAAAGGGTTGGCATACTTTTCTTCGAGTGAATACAACTCTCATATGAAGATATCCAAAATATAAACGTATTCTTCAGAAAAAAATAAAATGTACTCTCGTCACCTATGCCATCTCACCCGACGTGCTTGGGTTAGTTGGCACAGCTGCTAAGAGTAAGATGGTTTACTAGGAAAAACTAACATTTAATAGTTTTTGCGGCACAAAACCTTTACGCACGTCACAAATGCTTATGAAACTATCGCTGAGAATAGAGTCGTCTTTCTTCAACGTTTCATCGCATGTTTCACAACACTCCGGGAACTTGCATTCGACCTTTTCAGAAAGGTTATCACCAGATTTCCGTAGAGTGAAATCTGAATTGTCGTCATCCGTTGATGACTGATTTGAGACCCCTTTCTGCACTACGTTCCTCATCTTTTTTGGTTTAGTCTTCGTCATTGTTTTCACAGCCTTCTGTCTTATTTTCGCCTGTTTTAATTCTGTGACATATTTTCCTTTTGCAATGTGCTCTGGTGATATTGAAACTGATGCCACCTGCTTCGCTCGCTTTCCAACCGTTTTCATACTACCTGTGGATGATGTACGTGGTACCGGATTAAAATTGTCTAGCAAGATCCTTGGGGTATCATTTTATTAAATTTCTTTTTGGACGTTACTCGTACCTTCCTGTTCAAGCTCTCCCTGAACCTCGTCTTCTAGTTGCAGATTGGCTCTTTCTTGCTGGATAGATCGCGGCTGAAATCCCGTTGTTAAGTATGCCACCAACGGTTGCGTTTGTTGTTTCAGTCTCGGAAGTTAAGAAAGCATAGTCGGTTATAGCTGCCGAATTCATCGGAGACATACCTGCAGGCCGAAATACCGAAACGACATTGTGAACAGTTGCTGACCAAGAGTGTGACAATGGTTCTCCGAACTGAAGCCTCGAGGTTTTCCTTTTTAAATTAGCCCGTACAAACAAAATGTATGCGTTGCTAAAATAAGCCTTTAAGCTGATAAAAAATGCTCTATCTAATGGTTAGCAAACATAAGAAGATCATTCCGTGTTGTTCTGAATGCACCAACATCTCTATAGAGTTGCAATGACAAGCGTGGTCGTCTAATATTAAAATAAAATTTCTTCACGTTATCATGGGAAGAAGTGGGTTTGGATCCATTCAAACATCAAATCAGTACTAATATATGCGAATTTTTCATTTATGAAGGCGACAGTCCCTGGCAACATACCGTCTTCAAAGTCAGCTTTTTATACTTCTCTACCGCGATGCATCCTGCAATTACGGTAATGGTTTCTCCTTTTTCAGCTGAAGTAAGGGCAGCGACAGTATCTGGATCCCATTTGGGCAATGACGTGCCCAGACTTATTGTCCAGTTGCAGGCCGGTCTCGTCCCTATTGAAGATATGACTGGGCATATTCTCTATTCCGACTGCCTCAGAAGTACCTTCCAAGAGATTGAAATAAGAAATCATTTATGTTTTATTCATCTTCTGCCAACTTGCTAGTAAAACGCCTTCAGCTTTACTTACACTCAAATCTCGGTTTTGTTTCAAAAACAGTTCCAACCAGTCATCTCCTACTATTTGTTTGTTCTTGTTGAAAGTGTGCTAGATCTTAAGCATTTGTTCTAGATTATAAGCTATTTATGGCACGTAATCTCGCATAGCTGCAAAACCGTGTTTCTGCAATTTTTTAGTGAACCATTTCAGCTTAATATCGTTTGCTTTACCAAGTACAGAAGAATGTCCCAGATTTTATTTCTAAAAGTTCTTTTTAGTTAAACACCTTCTTAAAGTTGAGAGTAGGATAATGTAATTCCTACTAGTCACTCGAGGCCGCATCGTGCATTTGGTGCCGCAGATAGCTCTGCTTGGCGCTACTTAGCCGCTTGTACGTGCCATTCCGACCATAATGAATCGACATTTTTCCTAAAATGTTATAGTGCATACCTATGTATTCTGTGGGGCAGATGGCACACAAACCATCTCTCAATCCCCACGACCTCCTTAACCTCAAAAAACCCACAAACATTGTAAGTAGATGTTGAAAATTTCGGTTTGTATACTTGGTTCAATCTTTTTCAGGTCCCATGAAACCTATTATTGTGCAACTTAGCTTTTGTCTGCTTTAACTCCGAGATCTGGTGCAACATATGTACGCTACTGCCGCTGAATAACAGCAACGTTACCAAGCTAAACAGTTGGTGCTTAAAATGAAATGTGCCATTTCAACCGGTGTACTATCTATCACTCCCGGAATTACTCTAATCATATACGTCTATTTAGTTACATGACCTAATATAAAGTAGGGACATTTCATAAAACATATAAATATCACGTTGTGCCAGAATGTGGGAATTTACTCGCAAGCGTATTGTAAACATACTTAACTTAACGTAACTTACCAATCACGCCATTCCCTTGCGGGGTAGGCAAAACAATCCCTGCCTCTTATTTATTTTTCATTCACAATCCTTTCTCCATGCTTTCCTATCTCTGAATACTTCCCTAGCTTCCGCAAGATTCGTACATTGTCCCTGAAATGTCCTTTTATTTTTAAAACTCCTTATCTTTCTTTCTTTTATCTACAGTCAGCCAAGTTCTACGTGGCCTACCATGCCCAGTCTTATCTCCAACCCCACTCACATATATTTGCTTCGCTAATCTTGCGTTGTTCATTCACTGTGACCACACCAACGTAATGTACTACATTTATATCTATCCGTCATCCTCAATTCCTCGCTTAACTAATATTCATGGTACCGGGTGAATGAGAACAACCGTAACAGTATTTTTTTAAAGAACGGTAAGTCGTAGAGAGTTGGTTTAAAAAAAATTATTATAAACCCCATAATAAAGAATCGAATGATGGTATTATTTCTCGGAAATGTCAGCATCCTGAGTAGTTTTCACCAGAATGTCTCCAAAATTTTGCATAAATGGCACCATATGTCGAAAAAGGTACTGTTAAAAAAGAAGAAAAGATCGAATGGCAGAGGAGGCATAGTGGCGTGGCCGCCAAGATCACCAGATTGTACGCCTCTAGATTTTTCCTTTTGGGGTCGGATCAACGATATTGTTTATACAGGAAAACCAACAACGAGAGATGATGTGAAGCTGATAATTCGCAATGCTTGCCATTTATTAAGCATTGAAGAAGTAGAGCCACTGATAGAACTGATAGAAGAGCTCAACAGTGTTTAGCAGTAAATGGAAGGCACTTTGAACACTTGCAACATTTGATTTCTTTTTATATTTCTTAATAATTAAACTTTTTCTTAAACTTTTTTTAACGGTCATTTCAACAATACCTTTTTTAACATATGGTGCCATTTAAAATTTTGGGGATATTCTGGAGAAAACTACTCAGGATTCTTTATTATGGGGTTAATAATAATTTCTTTTAAACCAACTCTCTACGACTTACTGTTCTTTAACAAAAATACTGATACGGGTGATCTTATTCACCCGGTATAGTTAACGCTTGTACTTTTCACAATGAAATGAAAGCCAATAATTTTATTTACGTCAAATCGTTAAAGACAATTAATAGACACGTTTTCATGTAATTAAATTATTCACACGAACTTGATATAAGAGAGTGTGATAATAGCGAGATCGTGTTCTTTTAAGTGTTTTATTATTTTTACCAAAATGTTGTAATACACATTACCCACTTAAAGATAAATTATGTTATAAGCGTGAAATTCTCGCTGAATGTTTGCTAATCATATATAAACTAGTGACTATGATTGCTTGCCCTGAAATAATATGTTGATAACATTATACAAATTATTCCATTTAACTTTAATAAGTGGATTATTTGGTTCTGGATAGTTAAAACTGTTTACAACGCTTTGGTGGTACCTTTTTATCTAATGGTGTAACTATCATGAATACGTTTAAACATTAAAATAAGAAATTCACTCAAAAAGCTCGTTCAATTGAAATTACAACTATTTTGAGCATTTGAAAAGTTTCTTTCTTTATTAAAATTTCTAATACAAAAAGTTTATTCCTGTATTACAGAGAAACATGTAAATAAAAAATTACATTTCTAAAAAAACAATTTGTGGAGCTTTAAAACTTTAATTCATCGTTACATTTCAATATAAATTAAACTGATATTAATACTAAAAAAACATCGAAGATAACAGTATAATTGTGATTTTAATTAGTATTATGCTGGGTGTTAATTCCTAGTGCTGTAGTTACCTAAAAATAACAGTACAGTTCTAATGAATTACGGCACAAATAAAAAGTTGAGTTTAATCAGGTCATACAGCTTCTCTAGGTTAAAAAGGTAGTTTTTTCAGAATGCATTTTCCTACGAAACCGTAGAAGAGCCACACAAAAAAAATTGCTTATAATCTGCAAATTCCGACATGAAGTAGGTAATTTCGGCTTAGACTCGGATATTGTGACTAACTCGGAATTCCGACTTAATTTCGGAAATTCTGACTTAATATCATAAATTCCGACATAAATTCGGAAATTCCAACTTGAACTCGAAAATTCCGACTATCAAATAATTTGAGGGGTTGAAACAGGTTACAATCATTAAATGAAGTATATAAAGATCAAGAAAATAATTTGGTTCATGTGCGGCTTCACTTAACTTTTTGCCTGTACCACACTATGGTTTACAAAAAGCGTTATTCCTTTCAATTGTAATCAATCGTTACCAAGAACCTAGTACTCCGAGCTTTTGCGGAAACTGTTTTTTAATAAAGTGCAATAAATAAACGGAATTCTGTACGCTAGCCAGAAGGAATTAGTGGACGGGTATATTCGGCCTCCTTGATCTAGACTCGGCGGGTTTCCTGAAAAATATTATTAATCTCATGCAAGGTGTTCTAATAAAAGTCTGACTTAATCTTAAGAAAGTTAAATTAAAACTTCGGAATATGGTCCTGCCTAATAAAGAAGCTATTAAGTAACGCTTTCATAAATACCTGGTTATCTTATTTTATTATTTTTTTAGTATTTTTAGAAAATATATTTGTTATGGCTGACGCTTATAGGTATACTTACTTTCAATTGTAGGATTATGGAACGGTTCTATACTTATGATCTTAACTAAAATCCTTGCAGAATAGGTACAGCATATAGCTATAGTGATACAGAATTTTAACTTTGCGGTTTAGAGGGTTTTATATTAACCGAGTCTCTTTTAAAAAGTGAAACGAATTTAATTTTATATATAAATATTTGGACCGCTTTCTAGTACATATAGTGTCTCATTGATGGTTAAATTATATTTTCTTTAAATCATACCTTAACCGAAAACTATTTAAAATCACGATGTAATTTCATAAAAGTTAATTAAGAATAATCTTGCTGGGTTGTCTTAGATCTGGACATGTAAGTATTAGAAAATTATTAAAAAAGACAAGTACCTCAATCAAATTCTTGCAGTATCTACTTATGGAGCGGCAGATCAGATAAAACTGGATTTTCTAACTGGACGTGATAATAGTAGTAATTGTTTTAAAATAAGCAATATACTGAGCAAATATTTGGATTATTTGCTCCTGGGATCTCGGGGGATTTTTACCACAACACTTTGTATGTCACTAAAGATCTACAGCTGCGCATACATTAGTGTATACGTGTATATCAGCCTTCCTAGCGGACAAGGGCGTCAGTTCGTTTATTTCCTAGGATAGCCCGGTCTCAGTAGCAGCAGAAACTTCTTGTTTGTTCTAAAGGGGTGACGATGGGAGCGGAGCTGTGTTTACCATCGTTTGGTGGCGAAAAACAAAGGGAGGGTGTGCGTGTGCACTTGTGTGCGTGCGCGTGTGTATGTGTGCAGGAAATACCAAATTTATAGGTAAGGTTTGTATCTCAAC
Organism: Vesta saturnalis; assembly: GCA_036346205.1. Classification (NCBI taxonomy): domain Eukaryota; kingdom Metazoa; phylum Arthropoda; class Insecta; order Coleoptera; family Lampyridae; genus Vesta; species Vesta saturnalis. Next base: position 338,970 of record JARFJB010000034.1, read on the forward strand.
AGGTTGCAGGTTAAGGACAGTCGGTCAAGCAAGTTCTTGAGTAGCAAATATTTCCAATAAACTCCTTGGAGCTAGTTAGGAACGGTCAGGTGTTATAGGGAAAGAGTCCTCAGCCCGGAAATGCCTCGTAACAACCCGCCTCGGTAAACGCGATGCGTGTTTTTATACAATTGTGTCCTGGCTTCTGTTAGCGATGGTAGAGATTTGTATGCTGTTGGTGTGAGTGACAAATTGTGACGTACAACATCTTTCAACCCGGCAGAAGGGATTATTAAATGGTTATTAAAGGAAATCGTTATTAAATAAATACGTAAGCAGTTTCAACTCTGTAACATAAGGTGTCAATTCTCACTAAGAAATCGTCTCCCTAAATTGTATTCAATAGTCGTGCCGGACCAAGGCAATGACGTATAAAACTATTTTCTTTACTCTATCAAGAAAAGGTGGTTATAATGACTCCAATATATAAAATAGCAGACTAGAACGCCAATTGGCTTCTAAATCATAAACACGAGCTTGAAGGTTAAGTTAAGTTAAGTAACGCTGAAAATCATAATTTAGGTAGAGAATACCTAATGGTTTCTACCTATGTCCGTTATAGACTTTGAAACCATCCTACCGATGTGCTCAAAACAGGTTTTCTTAGAAAGGCAACAATGCGAAAATAGTTTTAGACCAATAAAATAGGCACATTCGATTCATCCATGATTTTGATTTTCCCGAATTTTGAAATTTTTAAATTCATATTTTTAAATAGGGTATCCAAGATTATCCGTTGCTATTGACGGCGGGATATTTTCTGCATAATAGGACATGACGGTTACTACCGTCCGCATATTTATAACACAAATCATTTATTCTAATAAAATAACATAAAATAAAAACAAAATACAAGAAGTAAAGTACAAATAATAAAATGCAAAACCAAAATACAAAAAGAAAATAAAAATAAAATACAGAACAATACATTTACACTTGCGTATGCCACAATTCGAAACACAGTCCTGCACACAGTGGGGGATGTTCAGCGCATGTTTTGCACCTGTAACTGGTCGCTCTCCTCCTTCCTCTTTTGTGCACTGATTGCAGTGCAGAAAAAACTTATTTCGGCTATAATTCTGTGGACGAGGTATAATTTCCTGAAAATGTTTTACAGTCCAATTTTCAGGAGCACCAGAAGAAGCCGGATGTTCGTGTGGTGTGTATTGTGGAGAAAACTTGATCAACGTTCTTGCATCCTTAAGGGTCGAGTCTTAACAGGCTTTGCATAAGTAAATCTCTGAAATCGATCAATCTAATTGTCGCTGCTTTGTTGGAATTGTGAATCTTTTTGAACAAAAAAAAATGCATTCAGACTGCCATATCTAATGAAACCTGATCTTTTTATACCAGAAAATGATTTTCCTGGGGCATGAAAAGTATAAAATCATTTGATCACACCTGTCCATCCCAGACATATATTTGTTGTAATCGAAAACTTCTATGGATTTTATTTTTCGTATTCTCTTCTGTTTTTACATATTATTGGTTTAGGGCGATGCGAAGTCGTAATCGCAAGCACTTCGCGGTTACCTCTCCCTATTGAAATGAATACTTTTCCTTGCCTTTTTCCCGTATGCTCTTATATGCTGTTATAGTAATTGTCCATATACAGATGGTACCCCTTGTTTATATATGGTTGCATTAGTTTACAACAACTGCCTCAGTTTTGGACATTACTTCATCGGGTGAGTTCTCCTCTTGCCCTTTGTATATATCTATGTTTAGGACATAACCATCTGCACTACACAGTTCATACAATTTAGTTTGTACTAAAACGCACCTTTTAAATGGAAAATTACATTCAGAACCTTTATATTAATATTAGTTAGAGATAAGTAGTCAAAATAGAATTCAAAACCCGACCAATGAGAGTCTTAAATTAATAAAATAATTAAAAAATTAATACCGTTTATGTAAATAATTAAAGTTAAACCTGCAATAATTGCTATCGTATGATCCAGATAAACAACTACATTAAAAATTGTAATCTCATCCCCATTGTGTAAAGAAACTATTTTAATAACGCATTCCAACCGCTAACATATGTGCAAGAAGCAACCGACTTCTGTAAATTTTGAGTTATAACAAGATAAAAGTGTCCGTAATTATTAATTAAAACGTAAACGAACTCCAACATAAGAACTTAAGCCCTGTCCAACTTCTCACTCAGCGCTCGTACACCACTTTCGATCGACATAACTCATTGGCAGGTGTTCAACATCTTACTGCTATTTGCTATGTCTGTGTGCCATGTCGACGAGTAATGTGTGAACGTGATACCCTTAGAACTGGCCCCAGTAAGATTAAAACGAGGTCGCCGTTGTGTGTTCTAATTACGATAACTGATCTTCTCTACCTTGTTATGCAGGGAGGCCGCCGAGGTATTCGAGATACTTCGTATATGAAACAATGACTAATTTTAAGCAAAAATAGTTATATTTATATTTCCCGAATTCCTAACGGTTCTTGATATATTGTGATTTGATGTCGCCAGGTCGCACGGACAGATTCTAAAGGGTAAATAAAATAACATTGTTGCTAAGGAATTTGATAATTAGCCACCTAGTGGTATTAGCAAAAAAATACTGAGTAATTGTCATAATTTATAAATATAAATATAATCAAAAATTTACTTGTATGGGTAATCGAAAACCCTCATGCTGTTCGAGAAACCCATTTCTATGGAACGTTTTGGCTTGAACAATTAATAATGAAGTTATCGGGCCACATTTATTTTACGGAAATCTTAAGAGCACTATGTACCGAGTTCTTTGGAAACGATGTCACTCCACTACTAAGAACATCCCTCATCAAATCAGAAAGACTGTTGTTTTTACTTGATGGTGTTCCGGCCCGTGATGGAAGAGGTGTCAAGAAACATTATCCAAATCGATGGATACGTCAAGCTGGTCCCATTGCTTGGATACCGCGATCTTTGGATCTCACCTTTTTCATGTGGACATGTGAAGGCACTTACTTATGCCTAATAATAGGGATCAACTTTTTATGAAAAAACAACATGGAGACTTACGAATGAGAACGAGCGCTCCGATAAAGAATTGTCTTATGTGTTACAAAGGACAGTGGTCATATTGAGCAGCTTTAGTAATAGCCACTGTCATTACTTCATTTCTCCCCAGGACATTTTTTGACGGATCTATAGTTGCTGATTCTGTAGACAAAGCCAATCCTTTTGCAGATTTATTTGCATCAAACTCGAGTTTCAATGATTCTGGAAAAGATGTGCTCCTAGTCAACTCCTCTTCGTACGCTATGAAACCAATTCACTTCCAGTACAAGCTCCTAGAATCGATTATCAGTAGGCTTGATCTCAATTAGGTGACTGGCCAAGAAGGAATCCCAGCTATTGTTTTAAGGAAATGCTCTCCTGGCCTAGTAGCAATCCTACCAAAGCTCTATTAGACCTCTATGTCTTATGAAGAATGTCCTTCATCATGGACGTTAGTAAACGTTCAACTGATTCCTAAAAAAGGCAATAAGGCCGACCACTGGAACTACCGACCAATTGCCATCACTCCCATTTTGTCTAAAATCATAAAAAAAACTATCAATCAGCAACTGCTCTCTTTTCTTGAAACAAACAAACTACTCAGTGACCACCAGAATGGGTTTAGGCACAGTCGTTCAACAGGTGATCTTTTTTCAAATGTGACTCAAGTTTGTAATCGTGCATTAGAACAATCCGGTGGAAAAGTTGTTGTCGTTTTAAGTATCTCAAAGGCATTTGACCAAGTTTGGTATGTGTTTACTTACCAAACTCACTCCCTTTGGGTTAAATGACACCATCATCACCTGGGTTTCTAGTTTCTTTGATAAAAGACCAATATGTTTGCCACTAGGATTAATTATAGCACCTACACTTTTCCCGCTATACATAAATGATCTTATTTCTGCCACAATTAACCCGATACATTTCTTCGCTGACGACAACACTTTATATTGTAGTTCGACTCAGTCTACTCGTAATGGTAATTCACTTATCTCAAGTCAAGGCATTAAAACTTAAATGGCAATTTCAATTAACAAAGGCATTCAACGTATCCTCGAATGGAAAGCAATAATCCAGTTAAATTTAATGCTAGTTATGAATGGCTTAGCTCTAAAGCTTTCAGAGTCTATTACTATGTTGGAATTCCTGTGTCTCCAAATCTGTCATGGCTGGACCATCTTCTGCCAGTTACCACAGCAACTGTTCTGAAATTACGCTTTTTGTACAGGTCCAACCAGCACTTTACCTCTCGACAACACTTTCTGCTGCATAAGAACCAAATTCGACCTCGTCTAGAATATAATTCTCACCGCTAGGTTAGTGCTCCCCAATACGCTCCGATATCGTTGATCGTATTAAAAAAAGAACGATTAAGCTCATAAATAATCCGTCTTTAACTTCTGACATACAGTCCCTTTAGTACAGTAGAACAGTTTTAGTTTTTTCTTTGCATTATCGGTATTATAATATAATGGCTATTCTGTTGCTCAGTTGCGTTCTTTGATACAATCTGGGACCACTTTTGATTGGAATACTGGGTTGCTCACATCATCAATATGCATCACAAATCTATACTTGTAGCAAACGGGCGCAATCCACATGCTTCTACACGGCTAATAAACTATGGAATGGTCTCCCTAGTTTCTGTTTTCCTCTCGCTTATGATATGCAAAAATTTCAGGTAGTGGTTCATAGGCATCCCTTGGGAATATCCCGCTATCCATCCTAAGTGTTCCTGAGTGCTTTAGCGCGGTAAGACAAGCTTAGCTTGTTCAATAAAAGGATTTGGGTGTAACAAAGGTCACTATATACATAGGTATACTGTTTATTATTTGGTTAAGATTTTCTTATAGCGATACTAGTATTTACATGTGTATTCATACGCTATTAGTGGTTTGTAAATATATGTATATTTATTGCATTTATTTAAGCGAATTTTTTTTTCAATATGGGTTCCGCTCGCAACATCTTTTTTATGCAAACATCATTAAAATCTGAACGGTCATGCATGTTTAAGCGATTTGCTTAATGAATAAATTGTTAGATGTAAATAGTACATAAAGAATATTAACTTGCGGCAAAATATTATCTCTGTACTCGTCGTACTCATAACGTATTTAGATTCAAATTAAGCCTTGGCACTTAAAAGGAGAATATTACAACGTTTTATATTAAAACATCACCCAGAAGAGTTAAACCAGACTAATTTGTTCTTAATGTATACTTTAAGTTTAGTACGAAACAGTTAACGCTAATTATTATTTATTAGCATTCTTGGCTCATATATTGATTTCAACAGCGCCGGTTTAAGCGTGTTATAAATGGCGATAGAATCATTAAATATGAAATGAATTAAATATGAAAATATTTAAATATACTTACTACTTTAACCTTAAAATTTAAATGGTATCAAAATTTAAATTGGATATCTAGTATTTTATTCTATTCCTATAAGAGCGATTTCTTTCTATCACCTTTTTACTACCTTTAGAGATTACAAATTAAATGTTAATGGAAACCCCAAATTCTGTTTTACATACATAAATTGCTTCATATAAAAGTAAAATTGATTATTTATTATTGAAGATCCCATTATTCACGTAATTTGATTTCGAATCTTCTTTAAATTTTGAGTTATGAAAATTTTCTTACATATTATTTATACATTCAGTAGACTAAAACTAAATATCTAATTGTTTTGAAAACTACGCGCGTATTAGGGGATATACGCTATTAAATATTTTCTATTTAATGCTAAACATTTCATTGTTATTACGAAAATTATATTACTTGAGTAAAACTAAATTTTCATTTTCACTAAATCCCTGAAAATTATAAATCAAGGCTGATGAAAACCTTTTGATAAAATAACTACTCCATGTTTACTTCGCCGTCTTCGTCAATTGAAGCAAAACAATGAAAAAGATAAAGTAGAAGTAAGTTTAATTGTAGAAGCACTCAAATCAGTGAAGTTATAAACCATAATGATCAAAGACTATACCGCGTGTTCAGCGAGGAATGGGACAGTGCAATATCTCGAGAGCGGATGAAGATTTTTAAATTATGAAAATATTTTTGTACATATCTTCCAAGGGCGCACATTTGTTGGCACAAAGATTTGAATCAACGCCCATCACCGCCAGGTGGCGCTATCTCACTTCAATTTTTTAAATGCAATGCCCTATTTTTTATTTCATTTTTGGATCTATGACATATTTGTGACGACTTTTATTAAGACTCCTACCAACCTATCTTTTGTAGTTTCTGAGAAAAAAAATAATTTTTGGAATTTTATTAATTGAAAGCATACAAATTAAATTAAATGTTTCTCCATCATTTTCTACACACGTTTGATAACGCCTAATTAATGTACAACTAGTTGCTGCTCTTAAAGTTTCTCGTGGTATGTTTGCACAAGCAATTATGATTTTGTTTTGTAACTTCTCTACATCTCTAGAAGGTGTTTCATACACTACACTCTTTAAATGTCCCCAAAGAAAGTAGTCTAAGGGACTAAGGTCAGGAGAACGAGATGGCCACATAATGGGACCATTTGTACCTATCCATCGTTGCGGAAACACTCTACTTAGATAATTTCTCACTATTGCGCTATTGTGCGCCGGTGCGCCATCCTGTTGAAAGTACATCACTTGCCGCAGATTTACATTTACGTCTTCAAGCAAAGGAGGCAGTTGATTTTCAAGAAAATCCAAATAGCGTTGGCCTGTTAAGGTACCATTAAAAAAATATGGGCCAATCAATTTGTCATCTATCATTCCGCACCATACATTTATGTTCCATCTCACTTGGAAATTGGTTGCTCTTACCCAATGAGGATTTTCTGACGACCAGTAATGGGAATTGTGGCGATTAACGATTCCATTGTTTGAAAAATTACTTTCATCAGACCACGCGATACGACCTAGAAAATTAGGGTCTTGCGCATAATGTTCCATAAAAACTCCGGTGATAAAATTAAGTCTGCGATCTTGATCTCCTGCATGCAGTCCATGTACCAAATGAATTTTAAATGATTTGTATTTATTAGATTTTAATATTTTATGGACAGAACCAACTGATACTGCACACTCTTCAGAAATAGACCTCACAGACACATGAGGATTATAAGCTCACATGCTAATACACCGACGGTGCGTGCTTCATCTGTTGTGTCTTTGTGCGATTCCGTTGCTCAGTTACGTTATTTGATACAATCTGGGACCACTTTTGATTGAAATACTGGGTTGCTCACATCATCAATATGCATCACATATCTATACTTGTAGCATACGGGCGCAATCCACATGCTTCTACACGGCTTATAAACTATGGAATGGTCTCCCTAGTTCCTGTTTTCCTCTCACTTATGATATACAAAAATTTCAGGTAGTCGTTCATAGATATCCCTTGGCAATATCCCGCTATCTATCCTGTTAAGTGTTCCTGAGTGCTTTAGCGCGGTAAGACAAGCTTGGCTTGTTCAATAAAAGCATTTGGGTGTAACAAAGGTCACTATATACATAGGTATACTGTTTATTATTTGGGTAAGATTTTCTTATAGCGATACTAGTATTTACGTGTGTATTCATACGCTATTAGTGGTTTGTAAATATATGTATATTTATTGCATTTATTTAAGCGAATTTTTTTTTCAATATGGGTTCCGCTCGCAATATTTTTTTTATGCAAACATCATTAAAATCTAAACGGTCATGCATGTTTAAGCGATTTGCTTAATGAATAAATTATTAGATGTAAATAGTACATAAAGAATATTAACTTGCGGCAAAATATTATCTCTGTACTCGTCGTACTCATAACGTATTTAGATTCAAATTAAGCCTTGGCACTTAAAAGGAGAATATTACAACGTTTTATATTAAAACATCACCCAGAAGAGTTAAACCAGACTAATTTGTTCTTAATGTATACTTTAAGTTTAGTACGAAACAGTTAACGCTAATTATTATTTATTAGCATTCTTGGCTCATATATTGATTTCAACAGCGCCGGTTTAAGCGTGTTATAAATGGCGATAGAATCATTAAATATGAAATGAATTAAATATGAAAATATTTAAATATACTTACTACTTTAACCTTAAAATTTAAATGGTATCAAAATTTAAATTGGATATCTAGTATTTTATTCTATTCCTATAAGAGCGATTTCTTTCTATCACCTTTTTACTACCTTTAGAGATTACAAATTAAATGTTAATGGAAACCCCAAATTCTGTTTTACATACATAAATTGCTTCATATAAAAGTAAAATTGATTATTTATTATTGAAGATCCCATTATTCACGTAATTTGATTTCGAATCTTCTTTAAATTTTGAGTTATGAAAATATTATTTATACATTCAGTAGACTAAAACTAAATATCTAATTGTTTTGAAAACTACGCGTATTAGGGGATATACGCTATTAAATATTTTCTATTTAATGCTAAACATTTCATTGTTATTACGAAAATTATATTACTTGAGTAAAACTAAATTTTCATTTTCACTAAATCCCTGAAAATTATAAATCAAGGCTGATGAAAACCTTTTGATAAAATAACTACTCCATGTTTACTTCGCCGTCTTCGTCAATTGAAGCAAAACAATGAAAAGATAAAGTAAAGTAAGTTTAATTGTAGAAGCACTCAAATCATGAAGTTATAAACCATAATGATCAAAGACTATACCGCGTGTTCAGCGAGGAATGGGACAGTGCAATATCTCGAGAGCGGATGAAGATTTTTAAATTATGAAAATATTTTTGTAAATATCTTCCAAGGGCGCACATTTGTTGGCACAAAGATTTGAATCAACGCCCATCACCGCCAGGTGCGCTATCTCACTTCAATTTTTAAATGCAATGCCCTATTTTTATTTCATTTTTGGATTCTATGACATATTTGTGATGACTTTTATTAAGACTCCTACCAACCTATCTTTTGTAGTTTCTGAGAAAAAAATAATTTTTGGAATTTTATTAATTGAAAGCATACAATAAATTAAATTAAATGTTTCTCCATCATTTTCTACACACGTTTGATAACGCCTAATTAATGTACACTAGTTGCTGCTCTTAAAGTTTCTCGTGGTATGTTTGCACAAGCAATTATAATTTTGTTTTGTAACTCTCTACATCTCTAGAAGGTGTTTTATACACTACACTCTTTAAATGTCCCCAAAGAAAGTAGTCTAAGGGACTAAGGTCAGGAGAACGAGATGGCCACATAATGGGACCATTTGTACCTATCCATCGTTGCGGAAACACTCTACTTAGATAATTTCTCACTATTGCGCTATTGTGCGCCGGTGCGCCATCCTGTTGAAAGTACATCACTTGCCGCAGATTTACATTTACGTCTTCAAGCAAAGGAGGCAGTTGATTTTCAAGAAAATCCAAATAGCGTTGGCCTGTTAAGGTACCATTAAAAAAATATGGGCCAATCAATTTGTCATCTATCATTCCGCACCATACATTTATGTTCCATCTCACTTGGAAATTGGTTGCTCTTACCCAATGAGGATTTTCTGACGACCAGTAATGGGAATTGTGGCGATTAACGATTCCATTGTTTGAAAAATTACTTTCATCAGACCACGCGATACGACCTAGAAAATTAGGGTCTTGCGCATAATGTTCCATAAAAACTCCGGTGATAAAATTAAGTCTGCGATCTTGATCTCCTGCATGCAGTCCATGTACCAAATGAATTTTAAATGATTTGTATTTATTAGATTTTAATATTTTATGGACAGAACCAACTGATACTGCACACTCTTCAGAAATAGACCTCACAGACACATGAGGATTATAAGCTACACATGCTAATACACCGACGGTGCGTGCTTCATCTGTTGCTGTCTTTGTGCGATTCTCGCACTTACGGTGAGGAAAATGACCGGTTCCCCTCAAAATATTTGCTACACGAACAAATGTATTTTTTCCGGGATGGCGTCGATCGGGAAACCTGGCAGCATACAATACTTGCGCATCCCTTGCATTTTTCTACATTCACCATAAATTATTACCAAATCAAAATATTCTTCGTTAGAAAACGTAAACATAATTATGGAATTTGAAGATGCACAGACGATTTTCAAAACTGAAACTGTAAACTGACAGAAACTTGACAGACACTTCATTACGCGTTTGTTTTCATGGCATGATAAATGTTTCACATGATTCTTAATCAACGAGTGTGATAAGTTGGTCCCCCTTACAATTTAGTGTACAGCGTATCGCATTATTTCGGCGTTATCTGCATTATTTTTGTGGAAGAACAATCTTTTATCTTTCATTTGGTATAAAATTTGCTATTTTGTCTGTATCACTCAAATGTTATGACCACTTCCTGAAATTACGTATTTTGTGCTAAAATTCCAAGGATTATTTTTTTCTCAAAAACTACAAAAGATAGGTTGGTAGGAGTCTTAATAAAAGTCATCACAAATATGTCATAGAATCCAAAAATGAAACAAAAAATAGGGCATTGCAATTAAAAAATTGAAGTGAGATAGCGCCACCTGGCGGCGATGGGCGTTGATTCAAATCTTTGTGCCAACAAATGTGCGCCCTTGGAAAATATTTACAAAAATATTTTCATAATTTAAAAATCTTCATCCGCTCTCGAGATATTGCACTGTCTCATTCCTGAACATGCTGTATAATAGAATTTTATACGTATATTTAACGATAGAAAAACGTCATGTCATGTATTATAAAGCTTTGGCATTTTTATGTGGGAATGTCTGTCTGTCTGCCCCAAATTCTGTTTTACATACATAAATTGCTTCATATAAAAGTAAAATTGATTATTTATTATTGAAGATCCCATTATTCACGTAATTTGATTTCGAATCTTCTTTAAATTTTGAGTTATGAAAATATTATTTATACATTCAGTAGACTAAAACTAAATATCTAATTGTTTTGAAAACTACGCGCGTATTAGGGGATATACGCTATTAAATATTTTCTATTTAATGCTAAACATTTCATTGTTATTACGAAAATTATATTACTTGAGTAAAACTAAATTTTCATTTTCACTAAATCCCTGAAAATTATAAATCAAGGCTGATGAAAACCTTTTGATAAAATAACTACTCCATGTTTACTTCGCCGTCTTCGTCAATTGAAGCAAAACAATGAAAAAGATAAAGTAGAAGTAAGTTTAATTGTAGAAGCACTCAAATCAGTGAAGTTATAAACCATAATGATCAAAGACTATACCGCGTGTTCAGCGAGGAATGGGACAGTGCAATATCTCGAGAGCGGATGAAGATTTTTAAATTATGAAAATATTTTTGTAAATATCTCCCAAGGGCGCACATTTGTTGGCACAAAGAGTTGAATCAACGCCCATCACCGCCAGGTGCGCTATCTCACTTCAATTTTTAAATGCAATGCCCTATTTTTATTTCATTTTTGGATTCTATGACATATTTGTGATGACTTTTATTAAGACTCCTACCAACCTATCTTTTGTAGTTTCTGAGAAAAAAAATAATTTTTGGAATTTTATTAATTGAAAGCATACAAATTAAATTAAATGTTCAAATGTTTCTCCATCATTTTCTCACACGTTTGATAACGCCTAATTAATGTAACACTAGTTGCCGCTCTTAAAGTTTCTCGTGGTATGTTTGCACAAGCAATTCTAATTTTGTTTTGTAACCTCTACATCTCTAGAAGGTGTTTCATACACTACACTCTTTAAATGTCCCCAAAGAAAGTAGTCTAAGGGACTAAGCTCAGGAGAACGAGCTGGCCACATAATGGGACCATTTGTACCTATCCATCGTTGCGGAAACACTCTACTTAGATAATTTCTCACTATTGCGCTATTGTGCGCCGGTGCGCCATCCTGTTGAAAGTACATCACTTGCCGCAGATTTACATTTACATCTTCAAACAAAGGAGGCAGTTGATTTTCAAGAAAATCCAAATAGCGTTGGCCTGTTAAGGTACCATTAAAAAAATATGGGCCAATCAATTTGTCATCTATCATTCCGCACCATACATTTATGTTCCATCTCACTTGGAAATTGGTTGCTCTTACCCAATGAGGATTTTCTGACGACCAGTAATGGGAATTGTGGCGATTAACGATTCCATTGTTTGAAAAATTACTTTCATCAGACCACGATACGACCTAGAAAATTAGGGTCTTGCGCATAATGTTCCATAAAAACTCCGGTGATAAAATTAAGTCTGCGATCTTGATCTCCTGCATGCAGTCCATGTACCAAATGAATTTTAAATGGTTTGTATTTATTAGATTTTAATATTTTATGGACAGAACCAACTGATACGGCACACTCTTCAGAAATAGATCTCACAGACACATGAGGATTATAAGCTACATGCTAATACACCGACGGTGTGCTTCATCTGTTGCTGTCTTTGTGCGATTCTCGCACTTACGGTGAGGAAAATGACCGGTTCCCTCAAAATATTTGCTACACGAACAAATGTATTTTTTCCGGGATGGCGTCCATCCGGAAACCTGGCAGCATACAATACTTGTGCAGCCCTTGCATTTTTCTACATTCACCATAAATTATTACCAATCAAAATATTCTTCGTTAGAAAACGTAAACATAATTATGGAATTTGAAGATGCACAGACGATTTTCAAAACTGAAACTGTAAACTGACAGAAACTTGACAGACACTTCATTACGCATTTGTTTTCATGGCATGATAAATGTTTCACATGATTCTTAATCAACGACTGTGATAAGTTGGTCCCCTTACAATTTAGTGTACAGCGTATCGCATTATTTCGGCGTTATCTGCATTATTTTGTGGAAGAACAATCTTTTATCTTTCATTTGGTATAAAATTTGCTATTTTGTCTGTATCACTCAAATGTTATGAGCACTTCCTGAAATTACGTTTTGTGCTAAAATTCCAAGGATTATTTTTTTAAACTCAAAGTAGGTTGGTAGGATCTTATAAAGTCAAAATCCAAAATGAAACAAAAATAGGGCATTGCAATTAAAAAATTGAAGTGAGATAGCGCCACCTGGCGGCGATGGGCGTTGATTCAAATCTTTGTGCCAACAAATGTGCGCCCTTGGAAAATATTTACAAAAATATTTTCATAATTTAAAAATCTTCATCCGCTCTCGAGATATTGCACTGTCTCATTCCTGAACATGCTGTATAATAGAATTTTATACGTATATTTAACGATAGAAAAACGTCATGTCATGTATTATAAAGCTTTGGCATTTTTATGTGGGAATGTCTGTCTGTCTGCCCGTACGTGGTTATTCAGCCGAAAAATGTATATAGTAAACTTGTAGGTTTGCAACACATTATTACACTCGACTTAAGGCGTTTTATTTACACATCAAAGCAATGAGTAGCGACCGCGTAATAAACTAAATCATATTTAATGAGAAATAATCAAAGATTGATTTCAAGGTTGCGATAAATTGTGTACGTCATATAAAGACGAATTTATGTATACTATATAAATATTTTATACTGAGAACTTTCCTATGTAACTAAACTTCTCAAAATAAGTTGTATTTTAAAATGCCTAAAGCTGCCTGGGTTCGTGGCGCGGCCCTCAGGATTTTTGTATACCACCCACATCGGTGGATCGTTCCTATACATAAACGGTTCCCTTCATATTTGACAGAGACGTCTGTGATCCAGTCAACATCAGCTATACATCGAACTCATAGTTTAATGTGCTTCTACTAACGGCGTTCTAATGATGCCGGGTACAAACCACCTAGAATTAGCGCGTTGATAAATGTCTACTCTGTCCCGGCGCTGGAAAGACCACCATATCTGTTATTAATCAGCAGTAACCAACCTTGTACGGGAATTTATCGTTGGTAGCATTGGCAGAGAATCCCGTAAGCAACTAGAACGCCAACCGGAAGGAAGAAAACAAAGAAATAATGAACGACGATTGCTGCTACCTTACTCGTAGTAACCGCGCCAAACCATGTCAAGCAGTCAAATCGCCTAATGTCGGGTTTTGTCTCCAGAAGAAGCCCAAAAAGACATAGATATACCACCCAACCACATCAGCGTTGTTGAATCTATCAGTGCCACCGATAATCTCCAATCAGGAAAAAACAGGGCCACTTTCTCCCGTAATCTATACTGACAAGGAACCGCCTTCACCCGCGCGATGGAATGCAGGATACAGCCTACCACAACTAAGGGCCGTGACGGACTGATGCGTTACATGGATAGTCACGGTACTTCATACTATACCTACCAGACAACGAGCGAACGTACTTTCAAGGTGGTTGTACGAGGAGTACTTGCAGAAATCTCATATACAGACGTTTACTCCAAACTATACACTCGCCCCATTAATATTATTCATTGTTCTAGGTAGAAGGAAAAAGGACGACCGATCCCGCCCCCGATGGTCCATCTGTCAAGTAAGAGAGAACCTAAGGAAGGCTTGGCAGGTGGAGTACGTGGTTTACCTTCGTATATCTACCGGCTCTAGGGTTTGACGTCATTCTGGTTAGATTTGATGAAAGCCCTACCTATTCCTATCCATTCACACGGCAAGCAGCACATACTTTTAGTTTAATTAAAGTCATAAATTGACTCTGTTTTATAAAATGTTTGATAAACACTGTTAATAGCTTGTAAAAGAATTAAGTTTTTTAACATTTGGGTGTTTAGCCCGTCACTTATCGGCCGCCATACCAACCAGTCAAATAAGCGTTGAAGTTTATTTAATTAATTTTTATTAATTATTTTAAATAACGAAAATTTGTATTAAATTTAAATTTACGTAATTTTGGAAATATGAACATAAGATAAGCGCACTAAATTATAATTTCCGTTAAATGATAGCTTAGCTCTTTAAACGCGATCGGTGTTTTTTTAATTTTGTGTGGTACGTAGGTATATTTTGTTTGTTACAGATCCTGCCACAGTTCCAGTGTTCCATATTTATCAAAGGTAACCTTAAAGTATAACACTTTTAAATGCTTTTTTACCTTCCAACCTACATATAAATAAGTAAGTATAGAAGGTTATGAAATCGACATTTCTTTGACTATAGCTAAATCGACTTACTAGTTCACTTTACCACGTTTAACAGTATTTCGCCGAGATCAACCATGCTGCAAGTGTGCGTATGTGATGTGGCGTGTGTCGTGTGTGCGTTGTGCGTGTGCGTGTGTGTGTTCGTGTGTGTGTGCGTGTGCGTGTGCGTGTGCGTGTCGTGTGGTGTGTGTGTGTGTGTGTGTTATACATTAACTCCAAAACAATCAAACATCGATTATGTTCTATGCAACTTTTTTAAACGACGCATAATTTGGGGCCAAAAAATTCCTAAGATTGAATTTAAGTGTTCGAGTTTTTTCAATATCTGAATAACGATCAAATATGTAGACATATTTTTTAAGCAAAATTTAATTTTACGTAACGTCTCTTTATAAAGTTTCTTAATGTAAAGCCAAATAAGTCTAAAGATTAATCAAATAAGATTAAAAATTCTTGAACTGTATTATCTATATTTTATCGAAGCGGGAGACTTTGAAAGTTAGTATCTGTATGTCTATTAATCTCTAGCTGTGATGAAGCTTTTACATCCATCTCACATAAATTATTATTTTTGTTTTTGCAACGGTGCATCTTTTCGTTATGATCGTATTGAAACAGAGGTTGCATAATAGTCCTAAAGAATTATTATCATTCAAATTATTTCATTCCTTTTAATTTCCACTCTGTATGTTGGAAAGTCGTTTGTTGTTCCATACCAGATATTTTATTAATATTGTGAGGTACAAACTGATTTTGTTTCATTAATTTGTAACTTCAGACAAGCTAGTCTAGTTTTTATAAAAGGAGCAGGGTGCCGACTAAAATAAATGGAAATAGTCGGGGTTAATATAAGACGTAAGATGGCTGAAATTTGACTTTTTCATACTTGATACCTTAGACTTATCAATATATACATAACAAAATAAGACGTAACAAAGCTCAGAATCGAGGATAAATGTCCTATGTGGCATACGATCTAAAGTCATCTGAATAATTATATTAAGTTGAGATGTCAACCTTGCAAAATCGTGGACCACAAGATGTCCACTTATCCGGTATATAAAACACTGAACTTCCTGTATATACTTCATGTAATTTACTTTGAACGTAATCAAATGTGTTAAGCACCTTTTTCAAACGCAAGTCCAAAATACTATCAATCCTAGGGGAACTATATGTCTCACTCACGTAAAAATATGAACTCTTATTTATGATTACCTATAATAATCCAAAATTGATAAATAAATAACACCGAATTTATAAAATAATGTTTAATTTTAAATTGATTTGTAAAGTATAATTCTGAATAGAATATATTTAAAAACCGAAGCAAACATACTTCCATTGTTCAGTACCTTAAAATAAAAACAAGCGTAATGATCTGTAGTTAAAATGGGAATTACGTTTGATCAACTGTTGTTTGAAATTTTATGTTTAATATACCAAACGTAAACTATTATCAGAAGTCTTGTGATTTGCAAACTATTTTGGGCAATCCAAAGGATCAACCAGACAAGTAGGATAGATTGGGAATTTATAAAATTAACTGTAAATATGTGGGACAAAATTCGCTTTAAAGAATATTTAATTCACATTAAATACAAATGTTGCAACAAGTTTGTCGTATCCCTTACATGTGTTTGACACAAACCATGTAGTAGATTCTAATTAATAATGACGGTCAAGGAACTTTAGACTACTCAGAACTCATTATGCTTTCATAACTTTCACTTTCGCCAGATAAACAATTCGCAAGATGTATATATATACATTAATTAATAGTAAAATTCAGTATAATATTAAATTTTATTTTTTGTTGTTTTTTGTCACTTTTATTATTATGATTTATGTTAATAATCAATAATATTGTTCTCAATAGTTAGTTTAATTTGTAGATTAATTTTCATTTAATTAAAATACATAATATGTCAAGGTTGCTTTGATATAAATTTAATTGTGTAATTTGACACTTTCTCATTGGCAGATTATAAACATATGATATATGGTTGAAAAGCATTTTTTATGAAGAATTCAAAAATGCAAAAATCCAATATGGCGTCCATAAGAAAATCGAAAGTTGCGTGCATTATCTCAAAATCTAGTAGGCCTAGATTTTTTCAAAATCATTTTGAAATCCTCGCTACCTGTTACCCCATCCTGCAAAATCGTGGATGTATCTCTTGCAAGAAACAAGATATAGCGATTTTTAGAAAACGCATATTTTCAGTTATCACCCTGTGTCTAGTAAATGGAAGGGATTTTTTGACATGTAACCATGGTTACTTCTTGGGCATATAATGACGCAACTTTTCTCCATTTAACCATCTTCGTATCTCTAACGGTTTCAATATCCCATGCATTTCATCTTAAACTGACATTATATATATATATATATATATATATATATATATATATATATATATATATATATATATATATATATATATATATATATATATATTAACACATATCCGCCTTTAATTATTTTGGAAATGTGATACATTTGTTTGTATATGTTCAACAAGGATCTGAGAATATTTTTGAAATATTTCTTAATACGAATTTTGATGTACAGGCTGTCCCAAATTGAGGGCAAGCATGGGGATCTCGCTTATTATAAGAGATAGGATATAGGTTTAAATTCGGCAATTTTATTAAATTCGAGCCGAGTTCACTTTACCACGTTTAACAGTATTGAGATCAACCATGCTGCATGTGTATGTATGCGCGTGCGTCTGTGTGTATGTGCGTGTGTGTGTGGCACGCACGTGTGTTAGTAACATTAACTCCAAAACAATCAAACATATCGATTATGTTCTATGCAACTTTTAAACGACATTATTTGGGGCCAAAAATTCTAAGATTGAATTTAAGTGTTCAAGTTTTTCAATATCTGAATAACGATCAAATGTGTAGGCATATTTTTAACAAAATTTAATTTTACATAACGTCTCTTTATAAAGTTTCTTAATGTAAAGCCAAATAAGTCTAAAGATTAATCAAATAAGATTAAAAATTCTTGAACTGTATTATCTATATTTTATGGAACCGAGACTTTGAAAGTTAGTATCTGTATGTCTATTAATCTCTAGCTGTGATGAAGCTTTTACATCCATCTCACATAAATTATTGTTTTGTTTTTGCAACGGTGCATCTTTTCGTTATGATCGTATTGAAACAGAGGTTGCATAATAGTCCTAAAGAATTATTATCATTCAAATTATTTCATTCCTTTTAATTTCCACTCTGTATGTTGGAAAGTCGTTTGTTGTTCCATACCAGATATTTTATTAATATTATGAGGTGCAAACTGATTTTGTTTGGTTAATTTGTAACTTCAAACCAAGCTAGCGTCTAGTGTTTATAAAAGGAGCAGGTGCGACTAAAGAAATGGAAAAGTCATCTGAATAATTATATTAAGTTGAGATTCAACCTTGCGCCACTTATCCGGTGTATAAAACACTGAACTTCCTGTATATAGTTCATAAAATTTATTTTGAACGTAATCAAATGTGTTAAGTACCTTTTTCAAACGCAAGTCCAAAATACTATCAATCCTAGGGGAACTATATGTTTCACTCACGTAAACATATGAACTCTTATTTATGATTACCTATAATAATCCAAAATTGATAAATAAATAACACTAATTTATAAAATAATGTTTAATTTTAAATTGATATTGTAAAGTAATATATTCTGAATAGAATATATTTAAAACCAAGCAAACATAATCCCATTGTTCAGTACCTTAATAATAAAACAGGCGTAATGATCTGAAAATAGTTAAATGGGAATTACGTTTGATCAACTGTTGTTTGAAATTTTATACTTAATATACCAAACGTAAACTATTATCTGAGTCCTGTGATTTGCAAACTATTTTGGCAATCCAAAGGATCAACCAGACAAGTAGGATAGATTGGGAATTTATAAAATTAACTGTAAATATGTGACAAAATTCGCTTTAAAGAATATTTAATTCACATTAAATACAAATGTTGCAACAAGTTTGTCGTATCCCTACATGTGTTGACACAAACCATGTAGTAGATTCTAATTAATAATGACGGTCAAGGAACTTTAGATCAGAATCATTATGTTTCATAACTTTCACTTTCGCCAGATAAACAATTCAAGATGTATATATATACATTAATTATATAGTAAAATTCAGTATAATATTAAATTTATATCAATCTTTAGTATGTTTTTGTCACTTTTATTGATTATGTTTATGTTAATAATCAAAATATTGTTTAATGTTAGTTTAATTTGGTAGATTAATTTCTTTAATTAAAATACATAATTATTCAAGGTTGCTTTGATATAAATTTAATTTGTAATTTGACACTTTCATTGGCGATTATAAAAATGATATATGGTTGAAAAGCATTTTTATGAAGAATTCAAAATGCAAAAATCCAATATGGCGTCCATAAGAAAATCGAAAGTTGCGTCATTATCTCAAAATCTAGTAGGCCTAGATTTTTTCAAAATCATTTTGAAATCCTCGCTACCTGTTACCCCCATCCTGCAAAAATCGTGGATGTATCTCTTGCAAGAAACAAGATATAGCGATTTTTAGAAAACGCATATTTTCAGTTATCACCCTGTGTCTAGTAAATGGAAGGGATTTTTTGACATGTAACCATGGTTACTTCTTGGGCATATAATGACGCAACTTTTCTCCATTTAACCATCTTCGTATCTCTAACGGTTTCAATATCCCATGCATTTCATCTTAAACTGACATTATATATATATATATATATATATATATATATATATATATACTATATATATATATATATATATATATATATATATATATATTAACACATATCCGCCTTTAATTATTTTGGAAAGTGTGATACATTTGTTTGTATATGTTCAACAAGGATCTGAGAATATTTTTGAAATATTTCTTAATACGAATTTTGATGTACAGGCTGTCCCAAATTCGAGGGCAAGCATGGGGATCTCGCTTATTATAAGAGATAGGATATAGGTTTAAATTCGGCAATTTTATTAAATTCAAGGCCGAGTAATAATCTGAAAAGAAATTTGGGCTAACTCGAATGGATTTGGTTTTATGCTCAAAAAACTAAAAATTTCGAATTTTGTTTTTCGCGTTTGGCTACCTTATTATTAGGAATTTTCAAAATTCGATTAAACATTATTAAGGCAACTTTTTACGCACTTTTTAATACGGTATTAAAAATATTATGCGACGTTTTGTTTATTCTGAATCTTCATCAGGTTTATTTTTTCTTATCGGGGTTAAGACATATTTTTATGGCGTTGGATGGAGAATGTTATGCTGATTTTAGCAATATATAACACTTCATGGTTTGATCGACTGCGAACTAAAATACTCTTAAATTAAAAACTAAATATTAAATTATCACGATACCCATGAATCAAACAAAACTCGGGAGTTGGCTTTTGTCATGTCATTTTCTAATTGTAAAAAGGGTAATAACTGCAAGATCCTTCGTGTTAGTGCTTTAAAATTTGCAAGTTTCTTTAGAATGTTTCCAAATTCAGAAAAACGAGACATGATAAGGATATTTTATAGCTGCATAGAATAGTGTAGAGAAATCAAAGATATTTAGAGAGAATATCCGGATTGGTTCAGCAACAAACCAGAGATATTTTTAAAAATTAGACCAAAATTTGCGAGAATTTGGATGTTTTCAGAAACCTCGAAATGCATTATGCTGTATGCAACTATTGAACCAAGATGCCGAAGAAGATTAATTTACAAGTCTATTTGTAATATGATATTATACTAATTATAAGTAATTTCATCTCACTAATCAAATTTCAGCAGACATTTTTTGGAGAGTTCTGACTTTATGTTAATCCATCTTAGGTTCAAGAACTAATGCTTTCAACATCTACCAGATTGAAATAGTAGCATATACTATAATATATATGATAGTGCCATATATATACGATAGTATATGATTATATATAGTCATACAAACCGTTATAAACCAGTATTAGTTAACGTTAGTCATGAACTCTTGGAAACCTTGGGGACGATATGAGACGTTGATTTTTGTATACTCAACAATAGGTGATAAATGCTGGAAAATCGCAATACAAATTTGGTGCAATCAAATAATTTGGACGGATGAGTCAATTTTCACTAATGATTTATAATCGTAATAACGAGACACTACTGGTCCGTTGAAACATGCTCACAGAATTAACAGTGAAATGCGAGGACAATGCACCGGTCCTGTTAAATGTTTTACTGGGTTGAATCTGGAAGGATATTGATGAATCTGTTGAAATTATTTGAAGTACTCCTATTTTCACGTCTACCAACTGGTTCTATCCATCAAGAACATTTCTAACAAATCGAAAATGATCAGACCTTTATAGAAAGATGAGTTCTAAAAATCAGATGGATTCAATATTAGGTGCAAATTAGGATCTTTCTTAATATGCTGAACAGAATAACTAACATGAATATTTCTGTAACGGCGAGATTTCCATGATAAATTCAGGATGAAATATTAGGATAGCGAACTCAATTATATCTGATAAAAATACTGAGCATTTCAAACCCTTTAGATTACTTCCTCTGCTATTTCAAAAACTTGATTTATAATACACAATATATATTAGATTATCACTATATTATATAATTATTATATATAAACGCATCTATAGATATTTTGGTGAATTTATAATTATATATGTTTACATAACCAGGTGAATCAGTAAATTAACAGCCTTGTTCCAGTTTCCTGAAAACTAAAATGTGCACGTAATCACAATAAAATGATCAACTGGTCGGTCATCAATCTTATTTACCCTACCTTTACGTTATGTTAAATCTCAATGAAACTTAATATCTTAAAGTAAGATTATATAACAATGAAAAATATTAAATATTTGAATTCTTAAAATTATTACTGTGAACAAGCTGTTCAATCCAAAATGACTATAAATATTGAAAATTAATTAAGCTTGTCGAAATCAAAATCTCCATAAAAATGTCAAATAACAAACTATCAAACTTGGACGAAATATATGATTTATCTTTAAATTAGATACGCTATTAATGAATAATCGACTTTCTGTAAAAATTTGCATAATCAATTTACAAATGAAATATCTAAATAACGACTAGAACTACATTCATATCTTGATAACAAAATACAGCAATTCAACAATCAGATTGTTCCTAAACCTTAAAATTCTTCCTGGAAGGATAAAGCGCAAATTATTAGATATCCTACTATTGTTAAATCTATAATAGTTAAACGAATGACTCGTTAAGGTAAATTTAAAATTATAATAATATATTTTAACAGGGAATCGTAAATTAACTAGCGCCTTTCAGTTCAAGAATCATAATGTGCATTCGAATAAAAATTTGAGACCAATGTCTCATAATATATTTATACTTATTGAGTTAAATATGAATAATATTATACTTTATAGAATAAATAATAGTAAATAATGTACAGAATTTGCAAAATAATTACATTGAGAATTCACAATAATTAAATGATGTAATAATTTAACCTGTACGTAGGTTTAACAAAACAATAATCTCATCAAAAAGAAAATCAAACATTCATAACTTCAAATCAAATATTTACTTAAACTTTATTAAATAATCACCTAAATAATATATCAAATAAACTAAAACTAATTCACTTAACTGCACAATATTATGTACAATTGAAACCCTTTATAACGCTTTTTCTATCAATAAGCAGGTAATATTAAATTATTAAGCTTTTATGGATAATAATAATCGATAGGATACCAATACTTTCAAACCCATTAAATTTACTTCCGGAAGGGTACGCAATCTTCTTATGAAATCTAATAGTTAAATATGACTTTAAGGTTCAAATTTCAAAATTATATACAATAGTTAATTTTAACTAGCGCTTTCAAGGAATCATAATGGCTTCAGAAACTTAAATTTGAGATAATTTGTCGTAAGTAGAATTTAATGGGTATATATATTAGAATAATAATAGTAATAACTTATAAATATCCACAAAAGAAAATTGCATTCATCCGTCTAAATAAATACATATGGAACAACTTTATTAAAATCACCAACAAAAAAATTAAACGTAGGAAAGTAATTACCTTAACTCGCACAAACTGATCACTTGAAACCCTCCTCTTTCCTATCTACAGCGGTAAGGTTGAGCCTTTTGGGTAATTGATCGATGGATACCAATAACTCTTCAATCTCCTTCTAATATGGTAACTTTACGGTCGTTCAATTTCAACGATCCGACTATTTTTAAATTATATTTACAAGAATTTAGTGGCGAAAATATTTAACGAAACCGAATAATTAATTCCTGTTAGATCACAAGTAAGGATATATAATATCATAGTATATATATATATAGTATATTAATATATATATATAATCTAATTATTTACAAACGTTCGTCCTTATATACACAACTTATTACAGCGATAATTACATTTACAAATTATTTATTTGACAGTAAAACCCGTATTACTAATAAATTTTTAACCTTTACGATAAAAGCAAAGCGCGATATCTGAAAGCGGAGGACAGACAAATCTAGAATCCTTTGAATGCAGAAAATCTCTTCGATAACGAAATCAACACGAAAGATCTCCGATGATTAATTTTTTAAGATCCACAAGTGAAGGAAAAATTCGAGTTAGCTTCAAATACCCCGGTAGGATGTAGATAAATTTAATGCGCCCTAAGTTCACATCACACGTTGAGCGTCCAACCTCTTTCTTCTACAGGTCAACTTCAAATAACTGCAAAACAAAACTCCCCTTTCCCCAGAAGATCTTTTCCCAGGAAAACAAACAGACTTGGTATCTAGAAACGAGACGCACACATCCTGTTTTTGAATCAGATAAATTTTCTATACTGTCAACAACAACAATTCAGTATATAAGCGAACTGCTAAACTTGAAAAAAAATCGTAGAACAACATAATCGCGACTAAACCTTACGTTACCAAACGCGATAGCAAACAAACTTATACCCGTTCACATTATGTTACTTTAACCATAATGAAATTTAATTCCTTTCGAAGCTGCGATAACAACTTTAAATTAACAATTCCTGGTAACGTTTTAATTTAAAATGCTACATATAATATTTTAAATATCCTAATATTCGTGCTACGTCAAATTGAATTCACACATGACAGGAATATAGTTATGAAATAGTCATAAAGCAAAACCTGTCGTTTGATAAATGTTTCCACTCTATCACAGAAGAGTAGATCGGTTGCTAATGGTACGTGTCTGGTATGAAGTATGTCTAGAAATAATTTTTTCGATTATTTTAAATGTGAGACAGTAGTAGCACAGTAGTTGCACATAGTTAATCCTAATTTTGAACAAATTCAACAATTCGATTTCTAGTTAATTAATTATTAACTAAATAATTCATTTTCGTAGGACGGTCTTGTCGTAGAAGTACCAACTAAATAATTACGAAACTCTATACAATATTTACCATTGATTGTTACAGAATATTATTTAAAAAATTCACATTATCGCGTTTTAGAAGGTTGTATATGAGAAAACAAATTTAGTTTCACTTATAATAGATATTTAGATCACATGCTAGGTTACACATCTTCAATTTTGTTATATTATATTAACATGACGATGGGTTTTATTGAATTATACCGTAACTAATTGAACTTTTATTAGGAAAATTACTTACGTTCAGGTTGTAAATCGCTGGAATTTTACTTAATAACAGTTAATCAGATTTTTTGAAAGATAAAGAGCGGGGTTTATTTCAGTTAAATTATGATAAAATTTGTGGCTATTCTAGCATACCTCTGTAAAATCGTGAAACAATAAAATGCGCAAAAATGAATCTCACTCCTAATTTCAATCAAAACTAAAATCACCTATTAAAATGAGAACATGGTTTCACCAATATGGCGTAGCTAAACTCCAGCTGGACATTAATATAACTCGAACATTTAGTATTTCTGCTTTAACACAATTTGGTTTATAATTTTTTTCTTAATTTCTACATCATAACATTTGCTCAATCTAACAGATATCAAAATTACAGAATGATGCTCTGTCAATATTTCAAAAATATTGTCAAATCCTTGTTGGACATAAACGAACAAATGTATCACACCTTCTAAAATAATTAAAGGCGGATATATGTTAAAAAAATTCGGAAACAGTCCGTACTGGGTCACGAACAAAGAACAAATGAATTCGCTTTCTTTCTAATTGAACGGTGCCAACGTAAAAATGTTAAGGCCGCATTCAAGAATGAATTTTAGGTATAATTATCGTAATAACAAATTTTGTTAATGAAGCAATGGAGGTTTTGCGTTCTTGTGCATGTTTATTTAACCTTTTTTACGACTTATTTTAGACCTATGAATTTTATCCGTCGGAACTTACTCAAACTAATATCTTTCCCACATATTATGAAGTTCATTGTTTCAATAGTTTAACCTGTAATACTAAAACTACAACATCTTCGTGAATTTGTAAGACAAATATCAGACTTAGTTCTTTACTTCCATTCCGGAGTGACATTTGGATATGGTTCAGGGTAATAATTTGCAACGTATCCATCCGAGCTAGAAGTTTTGTAGCAGAGTCTTCCATATGTATTAGATAGGGAGAAGTTTTATGCTACTATCACCAAAAAGGTTATGTCCACTCTTAGTAATACACAAATTGCTACATTTTTGTAATAAACACAAATCTCCATCAAACTATCAAAAAAGTCTTTAGTGGTGCCCTAATTCAATAGACGAAAATACTAAGCAATAGTAATATATTTGTACTTACTGCTAAGAAGTTTGGTCCTCACATAAAAATTGGTTGTATCTGGAAAGAAGAAAATTTATTTAGTATATATTTTTTTAATATTCCATTTAAAAAAAAACGGTTTATTCTAATACGTATACTTCAATTATGATTTCTGAATAAAACTTACAAAACGTGATGCAGAGTTTCTTTTTAGCTTTATTTGGAGTAACTTATAATTTTAGTGTTTTAATGTATACTTTATAGTACCAGATACACAAATGTGTAACATGTCAAAAACTTTAATGTATATAAGCGCCAACGGTTGAATATAATTAAAATTAACCAGACTCCTGCGTGTCGTGCACTAGACGTTTAACAAAATGCAATGACAAAATAATATAGTAAATTATTAATACACATTACGTTTAATTGACGTACCATGCTGTCTTTTCTTAATTCAACATGCCAAAACCCACTTAATCGAAGATTTTCTTCTTTCCCGTTGAAGTTACTTAGATATTTACATATCGCAATAGCTTTTGGTTGTAAACTGTGTAAGCCACTAGTGTATACTTTGTCACAAGAACACGACAGCGTATACACTGCGGAAGTAAACAGTAGGTTTGAAGTATCTTTGGGAGATGTCAAATGCTCTTTACCCTGTCTTGTAGGTTTGAAAACAGTTCTAGTACCATGGTAGAGTAATGTTTTTTTCAGTTCCATTTGTAACGTTAGACAAGAAAGAAAGAAAAGCTCTACTAACATTAAGCGGTTTTTCAGGGGTACGCCCAACAGGTTTAATTATATTATTATGCCTGTAAGGGTATAACTATTAGCTTGCGATGGTATTTTTAAATTATCAAATTGATATTTAAACTAACAGTTGCATTACATTTATTTCATGGTAATGCAATTACGTTATTGTTACGTTTAGAATCGAATTAGGTATTTTAAATTATAATATACAATGTGATCCAAAGTAGAGGGACCATTCAATAACTTCTTTATTTTAGGATATATAAAAAAAAAGTTAAATTATTTTTTGTTTACGGCCATGTGCTATATTTAATAGGGCGATCAAATGTTTTTTTTCATTTCCGATTAAACCGGAAACGAACACAACTATTGTTTTTTAAATGACACCCTGTATATTTTTTTAGACTGTTTCCTCATTATTTTTTCTTTCTGTAAATATAAAATTGTATGGGTGTTGTAAATCGTAAAAAAACTGTTTGAAGGAGTACAAGATCACTATTTAAAAAACAAAATAGTTATTGCCATGGAAAACGGAAACAACTGATTTCTGAAGTTGTTTCAGATTGTTTCACATCTTTCAAAATTAATTTTTATATGTAATTACTTAAGCTGTGACGGCATTTATAATTACAACGTTATTATATGCAATTATTAGGCAACTACATAATAAATAATAGTGAAAAGGTCGGTTTAATGTTAATATTTGGCGAGTCTAATCGCAACGCACGAAGATCAGTCGCACTCTATGCAGAAAAATTTCCTGACAGGTATCACCCTGCACATACTTACTTACACAAAATTGAAAATTCATTAAGGCAACATGGAGCATTTCCTGGAGTAAAAATCCAAAATAGAGAACCCCAGAGAAATAACCCGATAAACTAAGAACGAGAATTGCAGAGTTTAGCGTATGTTCGACTACATCCACGTTCGTCTATTAGTAGCTCAGGAAGTAGGAACATCATTTGGATATGTTCCGAGGACATCAAAAAAACTTAAGCTGTACCCCTATAAACCAAATTTAGTGCAACACCTACGTCCAGCAGATCCCGAACGCCGATTAACATTTATTGCATAGTTAGTGGAACAACTGGAAGATGACCGAGGCATTTTAGATAGAATTTTGTGGACCGACGAAGCAAAATTAACCAATAATGGTGTCATCAACAAACAAAATATCGTTTCTGGTCGGACAAAAACCCACATTGGACATTAAATTCAAACCATAAAGCCGTTTGTGGTACTAACATTTGGTGCGGTTTAATAGGAGACAGATTATTGGGACCTTTTTTTATGACGCAACTCTCACTGTAAGAAGATTTCTTCATTTTTTAAATACTGAGCTTTTGACCATGTTAGAAGATTTTCCACTAGCATTGCGACGAAGTATGTACTTTCAGTTGGACGGAGCGCCAGCTCATACTAGTAACATTGTTAGTGAATATCTAAACGAAACCTTTAATGGGCGATTAATTGCCACCCATGAACCAGTGGAAATGCCGCCAAGATCGCCTGATATTACACCTCTGGATTATTTCTTATGGGGCTATCTTAAGAAACTAGTCTATGCAGATCCGCCACAAAATGTAGAGGATTTAAAAAACAAAATCGGTTGGCTTGTATGCAGTTAACACCCGATGTGATACATAGAACAACACATCATGAACTTCTAAAGCGGCTAGAGGCATGTGTTGCACAAAATGGTGGTAATTTTGAACAATTTATAAAATAATTTTCCTGCATACCATCTTTGTAGTTAAAAAATACGTGCTTATTACTTGTTGAATTTTGTATTTTGTTTATGTATCCGTTTCCAGATTTCTTACTATTCTAATAAATACTAATAATAAAAGCAGTTTTTTCCGTTTTCCATGGCAATAGCTATTTTGTTTTTAAATAGTGGTCTTGTACGCCTTCAAACAGTTTTTGCGATTTACAACAAAATTTTCTGATATAATCCCCATAAAATTTTATATTTACAGAAAAAAAAAATAATGAGGAATCAGATAGTCTAAAAAAATATACAGGGTGTCATTTAAAAAACAATAGTTGTGTTCGTTTCCGGTTTAACCGGAAATGAAAAAATATTTGATAGCCCTATTAAATGTAGCACATGGCCGTAAACAAAAAATAATTTAACCTTTTTTTTATATATCGTAAAACACAGAAGCTGTTGAATGGTCCCTCTACTTTGGATCACACTGTACATATATATATATATATATATATATATATATATATATATATATATATATACAGTGCTAGTCAAAAGTCCCCTCCCCCCCTTGTATCTTTTGAACGGTTTTAATTATACTAATGAAATTTGGAGGGTGTATATGAACGGATATAAGCTTCTCAACTAGTCATGACAAGTGACGTAATAGTCACATATGACGTCACAGGGCCACAGTGACTAATGATTTTAAATAGTACCTTATGGTGACATCTCGTTTGGAAGGTATTAAAATTACCTATTCAGTAATACTAAGTTTGTTAGGGTTTAGGTATATTTTGATAGAAAAACTAAATAAATACTAACATTATAGTTTGGCACTTAATTAATCCAGATTCAAGGACCAATTCTTATAGTAAATGTTGGAAATGTGCTCCACTTAATTCCTGACAGTAATGCATCATATTGCTAAACCCTTGTCGTATTAGTTCAAATGTGTCTGCGGAAATTGCTCTACATTCTTCAACAATTCTTTGTTTCAAAATGTGCATACTGCCAGGTGCTGTAGCGTAAACCTTAGACTTTAAGTACTCCCACAGAAAAAAAATCTAATGGTGTCAGGTCTGGTGACCGAGCTGGCCATTCTATCGGACCTCGTGGTCCAATCCACCTGCCACGATATTCTTCATCCAAGTAACGTCTTGCTGCACCATAATAGTGTGCAGAAGCACCATCTTGTTGGAACGTTATTTCCAAGTTGCCGAATTCATCTAGATTATCTTCCAAAATTTCAAGAATTAACGGTTCAATTGCATTTTGCAACATCTCCAGATACACTTCACCGGTTAAGTTAGCATTGATAAAAACAGGTCCAACTACATGGTTTCCCAAAATACCTGCCCAAACATTTACTTTTTCTGAAAATTGAGTATGTTTTTCAAGAAAGATTTGTGTCACTCCAATATCTCACATTTTGTGTGTTAACGTTTCCATTGAGGAAGAAAGTACTTTCGTCACTAAAACAAATTGATTTTATGTAGTCTGGGTGTTGAATAATTTGATTGGACATATTTTCACAGAATTCTAATCTTCGGTCGGGTCATCATCTGAAAGTTGCTGCACCATTTTGAATTTTTATGGATGAAATTTGTTTTTAGCCAACACCCTATGTACTGTCCTATGACTGACTTCACAGATAGACGCAACTTGGGCTGTAGAAGAAGTAGGATGTACTACCATTTCTGCAATTATGTCGATTTTTTTGTCGACCAGATCGTTTGACATCTTGAACACTACCGGTTGCTTCAAACTTCTGAAGAAGTTCCCTCAAATAAGTCCTCGATATAGGGCGATCGGGGTACCTCTCATTAAAAAGACGTTCCACTGCATGGAAATTGTTTCTACATTCACCAATTATTAAGATAGCTGCTGCTTTGTCGGCTACCGTACGTACCATTTTGTCTATGTAGACACTTAAACGTCGTGTTAAAGAATAATTAAACTGAATAGTCAAGGTACAAAAACTTATCAAAGTAAAAACAACGAGAGAATTAAAAAACGTCAACTTTTTTGACAATTAACCAGAGGCAGACTTTACAATCTTGATTAATTAAATGCCAAACTATAATTTTAGTATTTATTTAATTTTTCTATCAAAATCAACCTAAACCCTAACAAAATTAGTATTACTGAATAGGTAATTTTAATACCTTTCAAACGAGATGTCACTTACCTAAGGTACTATTTAAAATTATTGGTCACTGTGGCCCAGTGACGTCATATATGACTATTACATGACTTGTCATGACTAGTTGAGAAGCTTATATCCGTTCATATTCACCCTCCAAATTTCATTAGTATAAGTAGAACCGTTCAAAAGATACAAGGGGGGAAGGGGACTTTTGACTAGCACTGTATATATATATATATATATATATATATATATATATATATATATATATATATATATATAATTTTAATTTAATATACATACATTACACTATGGTTTAGTAAAGATTTAATGTAACAATATTAGAAATTGTAAGCCCTCGGCCGCTAGAGGGTGTTCAGATTTGTCATATTTAACGCGGTTTAATAATATTTATCCACTAAAGATCTAGCAAATCTTAACTAAAATTAATTAGATTCATTAATTAAAATAACTCCTTAGCGTTGTTTATTCAGAATTATGTCAAAACATCGAAGAATGTTGAATTAAAAATACTACATGCACCAAAGAATAATGGCGTTAAAGAAACGCACAGAAGGACGCACACACGCACCCACGCACACGAACGCACGTACGCACGCACCCACCCAAACAACCACCCACCCAGTCGGTCGGTTCACTATCAGTAACCTATTTTGTGTCACCTAGTTTTTTCCAGAATGTCTAGACAATAAACAGCAGATGGATGTTGTATAGATAGACGTACCTAAGGCATTTGATGCTATCAATCATAGTTTACTTTTGAATACACTCGAAAATTTTGGTTTTTCTGACAGTTCAACCAAATTTTTTAATTCGTATTTCAATAATCGAACTTTAACGGTTTACTATACAAACCTCAGGTGTGCCGCGGGGCGCTATTTTGGGTCCATCGTTTTTTAGTATATACATTAATAATTTGATTGATAACATTAAAGGAAGTTGTTTAATGTATGCGGATGGTATTAAGTTGTTTATAGTAATTAATAATTACCATGATGTTTTAATTCTGCAGGGCGCTCGGATAGCATTGTCACCTGGCGTAGTTCGCATAATTTGACAGTCAATGAATCTAAATGCTTGGTAGTTTCGTTCTCGCGTAAACTTAACATTATGTTTCACTATAATGTAGATGGGTTTGTATTGGGTAGCCCTGATACTGTGTGTGATCTTGCTGTAGTTTTCGATAAGAAATTGTAATTTTTCGCTCTTATAAAGAAAGGTATAAGCTCGGCATACAACATCCTAGGCTACATAATTCGAAATACTAAGAATTTTTCTGTATAATCTATTATTATTTTGTACAATCCTTATGTCCATGCGAAATTGAGAAAGTTCAAAGACGTTTATTGAAGTATTTCTTTTTCCGACAATATAATCACTATATACTTCAAACTTTTATCATGAATGTTTATTGGACGAATATAGGTTTGTATCCTTAAAGGCTAGAAATAATATTTTTTATTCATAATTAGTTTGTAAAATACCGTTTTTTTAATCATTGAAATATTGAAAAGTGAATGATTCTACGGGTTTACTTTTAGCGGTCAGTAATAACAAAAAAAGGGAGGAAAGGGAAAGGTAAAGGCCCCTTATTTCATTCCCTCCCCAAAGGGGAGGGCGGGTTGCTCGAGCTTTCCGAGCTTCTTCAGCCACAATCATGTATTCCCAGCATACGTACACATATATGCATGGTGGGATTAAGGTTGGGTGTGGTCAGGATAGAATCAGAAGAAACGGAGTTATGGTTCTGAGGGGGAAAATACTATCCCAGCATTCACCTAAGCAGCCGCACAGTGTGCATATACGCAGTGACTATGCCGCTGCATGTGTATGAGGAAAACCTCCTGAAAAAACCTCATACAAGGTAAACGGTAACGAGAATCGAACTCATTACCTCTCGAATGCTAAGCAGGTCGTATCACCACTATGCTACCAGCTCGGTAAAAAAAAAAGGAGTACTGTAATGAGATGAAGCGGTCAGTAATAGATCATTTCCAACCTGTGCGGGAGCTACTAACGGTTTAAACTATCAATGTCAAATTGACAACTTACCAATTTTAATAAAGGGCATTTCTCATGTGGGTAGATGGTGAGTGAACCCAAGCAATAGGTGGAAACAAACAACACGTTTTCTTTAGTAAGAATATTTAATAAGTGAATTATTAATAACAAGCAACGACCAAACCAATAGAAAAATAGAAAGCATAACATTTATGGCTTCTCATTAAAGTAAAAATTAAAAGTCGCATTGTTACAACCTTCAATATTAAACGAGAAGCCGTGATGGATGCATTCCAAATTTTTTTATTTGAACTATATAATGTTGCTTGTTCTTTAATTGTAAATAAAATCGTATACTAACCTGGACAAAAGTACCATTCCCCAGTCTCAAGAACTAGTTCGCCTCTCGGTGAGCTATACTTGTCTCGACCGGAATGGAACACTTTCCGCCTCGGTATGTAATATACTATTATACAATGTCATATCACCTTTAGTCGACCGCACAGAGATTCTCAACATAATATAATTTAGAGTTACAAGAATTAATTCTCGTTCAAGTAGTGTATTCTACTCACCTGCTTCACGAACTAATATGCTTTTACATTCCCCTTAGTACAGAATGATCTCGGCTTACTCTTCAATCGAAGCTAATCTGGATATTTTTAACTGCACTATCAAGCAGATCAAATTGGCTCTAGTAACGCGTAATCAACTGATTCAAAATATACCCCTTAATCCAATCTTTTTTGAATGTAGGTCAACATTTATACTTAAGACTCCTGGTAATAAATAATAATTCCTGTTTATTGTAACCCTGATACCGCTTGTTCTCCTCCTTAGTAATTATAATAAATGATTTTATTGATTATCTAGTGAATTAACTCACAAATCAATAGGCAAAGGGCCAGTTTACCAGTCGGTTCACTGTTCTTCCCCCTGAAGCCTCTAGACAAAGAGAAAAAATGCCGTACATCTGCTTGATACATTTAAATATACCCAAAAGATGAATAAAAACTGTAAAATAACGGAATACAATCATACAGTAAACTAAAAAAATAAGAATAAAGCTATGGTATAATAAAATAATAATGTAGTGCACCATCGCTTGCTACGACTCGCAACATAACATCTGTCTTTTAATACAACGTTTGAATACTAACAGGTTAAGAGTGATCCCAGAACTTTCAGATGTTATAAGAAAAAGACCTTTTGAATAGTCATAATCTAAAAGATGGAAGAGTAAGTCCTTGTATGTCAAATATAAGTGGTGAACGTCAGTACGAAAGCTGATATTATATAAATAAGGAGGTGTTTTACTAGAGATAATCTTGCGGTAAAAACAAGATGAATGTAGATAACTCCTTTGTCTCATATTAAGCCAACCTAGTCTATTTAATGTATATGTAATCCTATCATACTTTCTAATACCAAAGATAAATCGAAAACATGAATTTTGGACCCTTTGAATTCTATCCAACAACCAAGAGTCATACACTATGTCACAAAAATTAAAATGTGATAAAAGCAGAGAGTCATACAATAATGCTTTATGTCTCATATCCACAATGTGGCGATTAGAGTATAAAAACCGCAAGCATGCGTACGCTCTAGAAATGAGAACATCAATATGCCTCGTAAACCGTAGCTCATCATCCACATATACACCAAGACTATTTACACACGCAGATATTGGAACAGTTTGGTCTCCAATATGCAGAATAATTTTTTGTTGTATTTTCTGTATAAATTGTTTGTGTCCAAATACTACAGCTGATGTTTTATGTGCATTTATTTTAAGCCAATGGTTAGAGGAATTTTGGAATACACGAGCAAGGTCTTCATTAATATTTTTGATAATTATATGTACATCCCTTACAGGAAATGAATAATACATTTGGATATCATCTGCATAAAGATGATATTTGCAATGCTTTAAACTAGAAAACAAATTAAAAGTATAAACTGTGTACAATAGTGGGTCCAAAATAGAACCTTATGGCACGCCTTTCCATAACATTAAGGAACCCGATTCTACTCCATTGAGCACCACTTTTTGTATTCTATTACTTTAATGTTCACGTATCAGTACTACTGCACTATTGTTTAACCAAATATGTCCTAGTATTGACAACAGTAAATTATGAATTGTATCAAACGCCTTGAAATAGTCGAGCATGATTAGAACTGATAGGTTACCCTTATTTAACTCAGCAGTTACGTCGTCAACTATACCTCAGGTCACTGTAGCACAACATTATCCTGAAAGAAATCCTGATTGAGTCATAGGTAGAACGTTATTTAGGTTAGGAAGGACCTTAGTTAACTCTCCAGGACTTTTTCAAGTATTTTAGATAAAACCGGTAAGATAGTTATGGGACGTAGATCTCTAAAATCATATACTGTATTACTTTTTGGTATCGAAACCACACGCCCTTGTTTCCAAGCAGATGGAAAGACGGAGTGATCTATACAGTAATTACTTATCTACTGCGCGGACGGAGAATTGCTCCTTAACTATTAGAGATATCAAAACCAATTTTGGTGTGGTAATACACAATAATTGGACCTACATTCTAAAAATATTTAGGTATGTACAGGGTGATTGATAAAAATATGCCTATCCAAACCTGTTTTTTTAATGGAATACCCTGTATATTTCTGTATTTTTGGATTCACTGTTACATTTAGCATCAAAGTAAAGAAATTTGTATCTGTATCACTAACCGTACTGCATTACCAAAATAGAGTTAACTTTGAAACCACGATGCGAGAGTTGTCACCACGATTCTGTAAATCTGGTTATACCACCGACTATTAATAATAGTGTACTAACAAACTGGGAAATTTTTCAAGAACATGTAAAACTATACAGAATGATTAACTTACGTGAAATGTAGCCTTTCTCAATTTTTTCAAATGCAACACCCTGTATATTTTTTTTACATTCCGATTCCCTGTGATACTAACTGATAATGGATTTCATAGCCATAAGACGGACTCTTCTTGAGATATTGACGTAAAAATAGTCTAAAATACAAATTTACTGATACAATATAATTCAACAAAACAAAGCAGGTAAGCTAGCCGCTCGTAATAAAGAGGAATAATTGCATCCATTGTTTTGACGTTTGTATAACCATTAAAATATTGTACCATTAGTTTGTGTGTTTTTGGATTGTCGTTTTGTCAATTTTTGAATAAAATGAATTTTTCCAAAGAAGAAATGGTCGATATGATCTTTATTTACGGTGAAGCTCAAAGAAATGCTTTGCTGGTTACCCAGAGAGAAGATAGCCGCGAAAAGAATCGTTCATGAATGTAGCAGAGAGATTTATAAATTCTGGAAGTCTGTGTTATCCCAAGCGCGTAAAAACAAACCAAAATGAAGAAGTTGTGGCATCCCTTATAGAAAATCCGCAAATTATTGCCAGAGAGCTAAGTACACACCTAGAACTAAATAGAAATACAGTTCGCAGCTTTATTAAAAAAAAAACAAATTGTATCCTTATCATATCGGGCAACATCACGCTTTAAGTGAAATGGATTTTCAAAATCGTGAATCTTTCTGAAAATGGATAACTACTAAAGTAAATGAAGAACTTAATTTTGTTAATAATTCTATTTACGGAATACTATGATCACTATTCAGGTACTAATCCACACATCTTAAGAGTTGCGGATCACCAGTATTGATGGTCAGTTAATGTGTGGGGGTGGTATAATCAATTTTAATGTGGTTGGTCCTTTTTTCTTTGATAGGAGTCTTACTGGTGAAAGATATTTACAGTTTTTGAAAATATCGAGGTAGATAATATTCGTACGATGTGGTTTCAACTGGATGGCGCCCCTCCCCACTATGCAATCAACGTTAGGCAATATCTCGATAGAAATTATCCAATGAGCTGGATAGGACGAGGTGCGCAAAATGGCCAGCCAGATCACCGGATCTTTCGCACCTTGATTTCGTCCTTTGTGTCTACGTTAAAGAAAAAGTTTACCAACATCCTCCCACCGCAAGCGAAGATATGAAAAATTTTGAACATTTAATGTAAATTTATGATTTTATTGGTTTATGTTTACTTGTTCAACTTATTTTTAGGTGTAGAGAATTATTTTATTGTTTAGTTATTAGATAAGTTTTCCTACTTGCCATTCGTATTTTCTTATTTGCTCTGGATTTTATTTGTTCTTCTGTATGTCAACATTTTCAAATAAAGCGTTAATATCTCAAGAAGGGCCCGTCTTATGGTTATGAAACCTATTATCAATTAGTATCTACTTTTCAGGAGGAATTGAAATGTGACAAAATTTACAGGGTGTTGCATTTGAAAAAAATGCATTTCGCGTAAGTTAATCATTCTGTATAGTTTTACACGTTTTCGAAAAATTTCCCAGTTTGTTTGTTAGTAGACTATTATTAATTGTCGGTGGTATAAACAGATTTACAAAATTGTGGTGACAACGCTCGCATCGTAGTTCCAAAGTTAACTCTATTTTGGTACTGAAGTGACGATATCTGCAGAACGGTTAGTGATACAGATACCAATTTCTACACTTTTATTCTAAATGTAACAGTGAATTAAAAAATGCAAAAATATACAGGCGTTCCATTAAAAAAAACACAAGTTTGGGTTGGTATGTTTATGTCAATCACCCTGTATATACCTAAATATTTTTAGAATGTAGGTCCAATGATCGTGTATTACCACACCAAAATTGGTTTTGATATTTCTAATAGTTAAGAAGAAATCCTCCGTCCACGCAGTAGACACCCACCCTGTATGGTAGCAAAAAAGGACAACACAAATGCAAAACATTGATACCGATACCGTCAGAGCCACACGATTTGGATTTTTTTTGTTTATGGTAGTATGTACTATTAACTCCTCAACGCAACTAACAGCGAATTCATCAGCAGTATCGTCCCAAACTTTACTTTTATATTCATTTGTCAGGGTATTTTGAACACCCTGTATACGTATTGGGTAATTTTGTTTGTAGTCTTAGGTACTTAGTTAGATTCTGTATATACATATTTCTTTTTGTCAAATTGAGTTTTATAGTAAATTTGTTTTAACGTGTGTAACGACCTTTAGGGATGGAGGTGTGTGGTGAGCTTTAGATTCTTTGTTTGTGAAATTATTATTCCGAAATTTAGGTTGTTTTTCCTTATTATTTCTCGTTTATAGAAGTTTGATTAACGTTTGTTTGTATATAGTTGTATTAAGTGTAAATAAGGTTCATTTCGTTTGTTTTCCGTAAAATATAATACAAAATTAAGTACGTTAAATAAATAGTATAGGTTTATCTGCGTATGATGTCATGTTAGCGACATAAAGACGCTTAAGTATAGTTGTCCAGTTTATTATTAGGTATTTTGGTTTTGATTTATAGAGATTACATGTGGGCCTTATTGTTCGTACTTTAAGGTAAACATACAGAGGCTGTGCAGGATACTTTGCTGACGTTTGACTTTTCAAATTTACCGAGTCCTTACGGACGGAAACGAATTTGTGTATGGGGTATCTTATTTTCCCTTCCGTTTTTTAATTGGTGGAATTAAAGTAGATAAGATTTTATGAGTAGTGGGATTCAAAATTCAAAGATGGAATTTGTTAATAATTTTTGGGATTCTGAAACTGATCGCGCTCGTGTACTAGTATTACGGTGCTGCTGGTTACGCTTTAAGGGGGTGGTTTAGAACGTTGAAATTTTGGACCTTGTGGTGTTTAACGAACGTACTTTTTTTGTGTAGTAAGGGTAGTTTAGCTACTCCTGAACATTACCTGTGAAAGGGATTTATTAAAATTGTTCATCACCAAAGGATTATACCTAGTGCCGATTTTGGTTTTACGTCAAGTTACCTAGAGGACATCGTCGTGTTGTATAGTGCTTCAGTGACCTCTTTGGTTTATATCGCTTCTGCGGATATTAACATCATCGTTCTTGCAGTGCCACCTATTTATCGTACAAAGCGTGTGTAAAGATAAAGAAACTTTCGCAATATATTAAAATTTATAGTTATTTAAAACAGTTATCAACATTTTGGATTATTAGTGGAAACAAAACCAATTAAAAGCTAAAAGTTATCAAGTCATTTGAACGCTCACCTTATTATCACTTTAAAAAGAAGTTAGTAATTAATACAGTAACATTTTAACGAGTTTAGTCAAGAAATTGTTTGTGTATAAAAGAACAATAGTCAACATTTTATTCATCATTTTGCCAGACCAGGGAGATTTCCATTTCCGTCATAGCCGTAACCGACCACCTGGTTATCTTCCACATATATTGTAACACAGAAGAGGTGTAATTCTAGACCTTTAAGGTAACATAATATTGTTTTTTTATTGAATATTTCAAGATTTTTGTGTTTCGATTTATTTTTTTTATGTGTTTATGTAAGTTTGAAAGCGGGGTCATTTTTTTTGTTAAAGTAAGTTGTTGTTTGAATTTGTTTAGCGTAATTAATTATAGTTTTGACGCTCCGCCTTCACACTTTTTTTTATTTTGGTATTAAAGGGCACTCGACCCTATTGTAGTGTGGGTGTATTATCCACCCTGTCGCCTTTTAAGTGTTTGTATTTTTTTTCGTTTATACGCATTATCGTATGTTTACATTTTTTTATATTTATCCTTTTTTTTTATTTTATTATAGCTTTGTTAGTTTTATAAATGTGTTTTGATTCTATGGAAACCCTTTTGTGTTACATAAGAGTTTTTTTGCAAATTACAAATTACCGGCGTTTTAGTTTTTAACGTAACGAAGTTAGTTTTTTTTTGATTTTATTGAGTAATAGCATTATTAATATTTAGTATTTTATTTGATTTATAGTTGAGCATTGATCCAGTTTAGAGTTCATTCTAAAGCTTATTTTCTTTTGTTGTTTTGTTTTGATTATTATTTAATGCCTAATTTATTACATTGAGGTGTATTAACGTAACGTTATTGAGTGTTTATCACGCTTTATTTGACAAGCGTGTAGTGTTTTTTTAAGCCCGATTTCAGGTAGTTTGCTGAGTTGCTGTCCAGCACACCTGGAATTGATTACGGATAGGTAAGCGTATGTTTTTTGTATGTTTAGACACGCTATGTACTCGTAATTTTAGCACGACAACCCTTATTTCGACTACCAAACATTCTGGCGCCCAAACCCTCAATTTTGTCTTCAACCCCTATTGTGACTTACGTAAGATTTACTATTCCGGATGTGCAATTTTTTTTTAACATCTGACCTACACCCATACGCTGGCTAGTCGGGGCAAAAGGCCAATTTATCTGTAATCCCGTTCTACCACCCGTTTATACCGTTACACATTAATGAAACCTACATTATCATCTACACCATTACTGACCGAATCAACAAGATGTCTATTAATATGGTCAACATTTTGCAATTTGAAAGGAATATTGGTGGAGTGGGATGTTTTATAAACATTCATCTTTTTCAAATTGGTCTAAATTAATTTTGAATATTTGTTTTTAAATATAAATTGCAAATATGCCTTTTTTTCGGATTTGATAGCAGAATTTGTTAAGTTGCGTAGTGATTTATAATAATCCCAGTGAGACGTGATTTTACTCCGTTTAAAACGCTGTAGCGCTGGGCGCAGTATGTCTGTTGATGATAGAGCGTACAAGCTGGAATACCCTTCTAGAAAGACTTTTGTACGTCTATTTGATCCTTCCAGCATGACGCAAATTCCTTAAAAGTTTCCATATACAGTCCTTCGGGCAGTACTTCAGTTCTCTTGGCAGGACGTTACGATAAGCTTACTTTTGTCTTGCCAAAGATGATGTGTTACCAACTGTAAATTTGTCGGATCCAGTGACGTGCTGTCAGGGTTTTAGTTATTAAATAAAACTATGAGTTGTCATCGAATTAATGTCCCATTGAACTTTAATTGTAGCAATTTTTGACGCCACCACTGTCCCCCAACACACCGCCGTACTATATTCATCCCCGAAAATCGTCTTACTCCAGGCATTACCTGTTTCTGCCGCTCGTTCCAAGGCTCCGAAACAACTACTAAATATTGGAATATTGGCGTCGTTTAAACTTGCGCTGACTTATCTAGAGACGTAGATTAAGAAGTCTTGAAAAAAAGTCCTGCTGACAGGCCATAAAGTGCTACAGATTCGAGTTTTTCCAGCGTCCTACCAGCAGGACATTATGTCCTGCTGAAAGGACGAGGTACGCTCTATCATTAAGGGGAGTGTAATATTAATAGTAATAGTAATTACATCATTTCAAATTGGTTGATTAAATTAGGTCACATTGGTACAGAAGGTCATATAATAAAAAACTGCAACTGTAATTCTTGATAAACACAGTAACACATTTCTGGATTGAAACGCGTAACTATTGTAAATCTATTAATTCACAAAAGATAAAAAAGTTCGATACACCTAAAAGTAGGAATGTACATTGGAAAAAAGATTTTTAATTAAAAGCTTATATTTTCAATGAAAATTGCGTTTCCAAATAATGTAGCTCATTTGATTTCAGTATAACGCCATACTGCAAAACATTTTGTTCATACCACGTCGACTGTTTAGTGCACTGTCCGGATTTTATAATTTTCCATCCAAATGTAGCTCTTTTACCCAAGCATTATTCGAAATTGTTTAGATTCTTCCCTCAAATCCACTTTCATGAAAAATGTAAAACCATTGAATTGTAAACTTCAATGTATTGTTGTCTGAACTCTAATTTAAAGCTATATAAAAAAGACTAGTTAATATTCCAATAAAACGGTTTTAAGCTATTGTTTAATGCACATCAGTATTATCGATAACTCTGTTTAATCAAGCGATTTACTACACACGAATTATTTTATGGAATACGCTGTTAATCTAATAAACCGTTTTAACTGGCTTTATCGAATATAATTTAAGAAATCGGATTAAAAAAGCTTTAAAGTTATTAAAAATACATTCGTATATTTATCTATACATTGAAATTTTAAATTGGCTTCTATGTATTGATGTTTTTCTATGGAGAAAGACATCTCAGCTAAAATCAAAATTTAAGAGCCACTTGGGTACATTTTGTCGTAACTCCAATTAGTTGATAGCTAACGAAATTTTTTTTTCGTTATGTTAATGTAAATATTTCTTATATTATCTCTGGAGTGATTTCATGTTTCTTTAAGTA
The DNA here is from genome assembly GCA_036346205.1 of Vesta saturnalis. Lineage (NCBI taxonomy): Eukaryota > Metazoa > Arthropoda > Insecta > Coleoptera > Lampyridae > Vesta > Vesta saturnalis. The sequence goes on from JARFJB010000034.1 coordinate 380,650, forward strand.
CTTACTTTAGAATACTTGATTTTCGTGCTACGTTTGAAATAAAAAGAATACTTCAATATTATTTTATGCCAAACCTATTTACTATTCAAGTGCACAGAATTAAGGTTTGCACGAAACGAGCTTATTTATTCCAAACGCCATACCATATAACAAGCAATATTAATTTAATACGCTACAGTAAACGGGATTAGTGTCGGAGCAAAAACATTATAGGCTTGATTTTAAAGGTTAATAAAAAAGCATTTAACGGATTTGGTACGAAATTAAAGCCTGTTTAATCCCAAATTGTTTAGTTGTAACAGAAATTCTTTAATGTAATTTAAAAATAATTAATTATTGCGCACGATCTATACAAAACGCCTATTTTTTGAGATTTCCACAGCACAGCCAAATTTAGAACTTCTTACAAACAGAACAAACACCTCAATGAAATCGCATATAATTTTAATATGTTAAGAGTTAAACCTTTCCTAAAACGTGTATTTTATAAGATTATTTTTTGTAAACGCTAGCCCCGATTTAGAAACATATGGTACAATGCGGAACGGAAGATCGTACGAGATTTTCACTTACATTATTGTATCAGTGTGATATCAGTAACACAATGATAATATGAGCACCACTAATATGATTAGAATGTAAATCAACCACCACACTGCTGTAGGAAAAGGCGTGTTCCAAATTACTCAGTCAATTTATTCTAATTTCTTTTCACGCAAATTTTTATTTTTAACTTTTTAATTATGATTCGCAACTTTTTGATAAAGCAAATTATCAAATCAAATGCATACATTTTGCCGTGTAGCAGGGCACCGTAGAATAACATTCTAATGAAAGGGTCCCAGATAGTTCAAAGAATGGCAATGCATAGAATGTCTATTCGTAGAATGACAAACCCGTAGAAAATGCTAAGCATATAATATTTATTTCATAGAAAGTATAATTCATAGAATATGTAATACACATAAAAGACGATTCAAAGAATGCGTAAATTATAGAACATAAATTCATAGATTGTTATTAATTTGGCAAATGAATAGGAATATGAATTTGAGATTCTATTTTTTATAAAATACATACACACATCGTGATAATTATAATTTTTCTGCATCAGTATCTAATATAATTAGCGCACCTTCCCAGAAACTCGTTTGGTTCTGTGATATCATAGCTTTCAATGATATGAAGTAGCCGTTGGTTGGCTTGATGATATTCTAGGCGCCGATATAGCGGCACTTGTTCCTCCGCATCCAATTTAACGGCTACAGCATTAGCCCAAAGGTCTTCTTGAAGATATCCTTCCAGAAATTTAAAAAAATTTGGATGCGGTAAGAAGGTCTTCTGTAGCTGGCTGTGCCAAGATTCTACGCTACAAGTGGTACGAGGAAGGCCGAGCTCTGTAATTTCTTTGCAATTCCACATCTCTGGTACAAATAGCGGCGTACGTCGTGGACGGCCAACCCATGTATTTTCGAAATACTCAATAAATTGTTGGTGTTCTTCTGTATCACCAGAACTCAACAAGAAGTCGTCCGCTAGGGATTGAAAACGTTCACAAATATCTCCAATATTGCAAAACGCCAATGCAGAAAATTTCTTTACAGCAATTTCGTAATTAACATCCTCGACATACCTTGCTTGCATAGCGTAGCGCTGAACGGCTCACAAATGTGCTTGGCAAAGATGAAACCAGCAACCATGAATATGAGCCGTATGCATTTTGGAGCGAAATGCTTGTTCTGCACTCTTTTCAAAATCTATTATAATAGTTTGAGGTCGATAGTCTCTTTGTTCCACCTCATTCATTCTGTCGATGCCGTCAGTGGCAGGTTGAATAAGTTTATCGTACGTTAACCTGGACTTGTTTGGTAATAAACATACGAAGAACGGTATAACACGATTTGGATAGAGACAATGCACTGAAAACATCTGGTGATGTACGAAAGGTCCCATCACATAACCAAGTAGAGCACCGGCTTAAACGTCTAAGGTTTGTTTGAGATCCAAGTATTACGATGCGGTCGGGATCATCACCACCAGTGTCAGCAAAAACAATATCTTCTTGTAGCGTGGTTCTACTTCGGCGTAATTCATCTGGGAAATATATCTCAGCAAGTGAATGCGGAATATCTTCATTAACTATTCCGTGTTTACGCTTCCGGCGGACTGCTTACTCTAGCGATGCCAATTTTGGAAGGCTTACAATTGCTGCGTCACTAGCCCCTGCAAAACACTCGTTAATAATGGTCCGAGGGGCATTTCTATTTCGCAAGTTGTAAGGTTGTGTTAACGCACCCTGTATGTAAGATGTTATAATGACGTCTATTACGTGTTTTGAGTACGGGTGTATTGAGTTTGAACGAGAAAAAATTTTTTTTTTGTGTATATGCATAATGTATGTGGGTGGATGATACGCCACTGGAAATTTAGGAGAAATATCATTCAGTATGCAGATACGTGTATTTGAATGTTATAGAGACATTGGTGTTGGAATAAATAGATTCTGATGAATGTGAATGTGAAGAGAAATGTGTCGATGGGACGATAATGTTTGCTACTGTTGACTACTGACTAAGGAATGGAATGTTGGAGGATAAAGGAGTAATCTTGGCCGGAAGATGTGAATGTATAAGTATAGAATGTTTTAGGAAATATGTAGAGAAAGATTTGGTGTGTTTAATTGTTGATTATAGAAAGTTCTCGTAATGTTGTGCAATCAGTTTTGAGAATACATGTACGTATATGGGATTTGAGACCTTAGACTGTACTTATTTTTGCAAATGTTGCGGAAGGAGGATGAGCGCATGTGAGAGATAAACGTTGAAAGTTGTGTAATGGTCCAGAGTGGCCACTGAATGAATGTGATCACGAGAAATGGCTTCTCCATAAAGTAATTGTAAAATTTGCAGGTAAGAACAAACATGGCGATGTATAGTAATTACAAGCGTGTTTGTACAGAGGGTAGCATCAGTCGGCACTAAAAAAGTTTGAGTGAATACCATTGGTGAATATAGCGAGGAAGGAAGACATGTTTAAAGATGGATGGCTTAAGGTATAAATAGGAAAGTCAGAGATTGACGGGGGCTTTTTGCTTTTTGGCTTTTTGGTGGATGTCAGTGAGAGCTCGGTGGGAGACGCGCGCGCGAGTTGAAGTGTGAAATCAGAATGGGTTGAGTTGGAGTTATATTTGTGAATAATATTGAAGGCAGTCATTGTTTAAACAACTGCGTAACCCGAAAGGGGATGAATCGTATAAGACATTCATAAATAAAACAATTAATAAAATTGAGATTGAAGATAAAATCAGTTAATTTTTCTTCAAGGAAAAGTGCGTAAGCAGATTTATAATAAGATAACAGCTGTTACGTTATAATGTTGAGTGCGGCACGTGTACTTGTAATGATCCTTAGTTAAAACTATTTATGGGACCACCTTTAAGTGAACCAAATATTCGTAGTAAATTGAGCCGATGTTAAAGTAATTTTATATGACATTAAAAGTTTATTTGTGTAAGGAAGGGCTAAATTGTCCTAAAGGTTGCGAGAAACTTTAAAGAGGCAACCAAACGTGTACAGTTTATTACGGGTTATTGGAGGAATAACCTCGTATAGTTGGACTATTTGAGTACCGAAAGGAATAAGTGTTTGTGAAATTGTGAGTACTTGTTATGTGCCTTCAGGCAATCTAGGATACATGGACTACAAATAATTGGTTTACGGAAGAGAAGAAAGAAAAGCGAAGGATGAATGGACAATTTTAAGTAAGAATTACATTTAAGAACCTTGAAAACTCAGTTGAGCACGATTATCTTTTGGGTAGTTTTATTTGCGTATTGTTGTGTAATTTTTATTTAATTAATTAGTGTTGAAGGAAAAAGGTAATCGATCTCGAGTTATGTTGTATTGGCTGTTTTAGGAGTAAGAATTTTTGCAGAAACGCAAATTTGTATTGACAGTGGTTTCTCAACCACGCTGTTGTAGTGTATGTAAACATTTGTTTTTTTATTATTATTTTGTGCAGGACAATATATATTTATCGTTAACTTTTGTTCTGTTGTTTATTTAGCCAGTTATGAGATACATTTGTGACGTTCACTTAATTGGTGACCTAGTTTTTGACAAGTTAAATGTAGACTTTGCATATTTTGGTTTTAAGATTAATGAACAACCTGAAAGGTTATATTTGCCAGGTTAATTTCAAAAAGAAAATTTTCATGTTAGTTTCGTTTAACGCAATACACTAATGACGGATCACCTGTTGATTTAAAAATTTCATTAAGTATAACTAAGAGATGGAGTTTTGAGAACTTACATATTTACGAATGTCCCATACGATTCAGAGGTAACATAGAAGGAACAATTGTTAAGCCGATGACATTGCTTTTCTTTTGATTAAGAATTTTAAAAATTAATTTTCGACCATTGAATGAAGAACTATTTTATGCATTAATAAGTAGAGATTTAACTTTATATGTATACGAGGGATACGTAGAAAATATTCAGTTAACGTGTTATAACTTTGGTATTCTGGATGTACAAGATACAATCAGGAAGTTTGTGACGACCCGTGTATTTCAGTTTTTTTTTTATAACTGTTGGTTACGTGAATGCAGTTAAATTTTAGTGATAAATTTTGGTTTACGAGGTGTATTCAAAAAGTTTCTAATAACCTGGGTAGTACTAAATATATTTGTGTTTGAGTTGAATTGTTTGGGACGAGTGTTTGTTGTAGGACCCTCGTGTGAGAGTTTACTGAGTAAGCACAATCCTACTTTCCACAATCAAGTAGGGTTAATTAACACCCAGCTTAAGACAATTATTTTAGCAAAGTTTCGATTGTGGTGGCGCCTGGAGACATATTTTCCCGGACTGAGCTGTTTGAATATCGGTGTAAGGTGTTTGAGCGTATTAATCATTCATTTTACTTCTTATTTCGACCACGCCCATCTCCCTGTTAGCTGGCTTGGCAACCCGCTTACAGTAGTAAGCATACACGACGCCTAGTGCGGTTTGGACGTGTAACAAAGTTTGCAGCAGCCTCTTGGATTTTGCTTCGTATTTGCTTTGCCTGAACTGTTACGGCAGAAGGCGCGTGCCCATGATGGCATTTTGTAACGGTGACTGCGTTGTTTCCATCGGTAATGGCACGTCCAACACATTTTACTGTTGTATAGTAACTTTCACAAATCCAATAACGGCGTCCTTTGCCTGGATCTTTGTTTAAATTGTAAATGAATCCTTCATAAACCATTTTCTGTTTTTGTTGCTCGCATGCAAAAAATGTAGCCATCGTGGACGTAGTTTATTGCTCAACAAATACTATAGAACTGTAATTTCCGAAAAAAAGCGGCTTTATATAGAGGGTGATCATTGTACTTTCACCATATCTTTGTAATCATTTTTGGACAAAATTCCTAAGACTTACAAATTGATATCTAATTATACCTAATGGACATTACTTTGATAAATTTCTTAGTATTCATATTAACAATCATGGAATGACGGTGTAATTATGTTTGGACCTATTAAAAATTGATTACCAAATGGTATTTATTAACAATTAAATCAATACACTTTCAAGTATTTGTCAAAAATCATTAATTTCTATATTTTTATATTTATCAAATAGTATTTCAAACTTAGGTGTCGTACAATAATGCTTTATTTAAATGTATCGTCTCTATGGATTGTACTACACATATAAAAAGTTCGTTCAATTTGCGAGTCGATGGATAAGCCATTCTACGAGTCGAATACTCTATACTCTAGGAATAAATCATTCTATGAATCAGATAGTATATGAACGCCACATTCTACCAATTATCGTTATATGAATTGCCTTTCTATGAATTCGAATTTCTATGGATTATCTCGACCCGCTAATGAAAAGACCCGTTCTCGGTAGTTGCGGCTTAGCGAGTGCAACTCCAATGAATTAAACATTACTTAAAAAAAAAAAAAAACTAAGTTAATTGCTCCCATGACCTTCCATTCCGTGGATTATGCAATCAACCGACTTTACGGTTTAAGAAAATCAGATCTTAAAAAGTCAGGGGAATTCGTTAAAATACACCAATAATAGTTCTCGTAACAGAAGATAAACAAACAGGTTTCTCCTTGTTGCGTTTCCAAATCAATTAAAATCATAGCGTAAGTAAAGAAAAAACAATTATTTTAACTTCACTAAAAAAAAAATTAAATCAGAATACTAATCTCAATCCAACTTCCGAATTTTATATTGAAGTAAACAAAATATACAGGGTGACCAAACGAGGAGGGGGTGGAATATTGCATAAAGACGAAATAAGTTGAAAAATTTTTTGATCATACAGGGTGTTTCATGTTATTGAGCAAACTAAACATATATTTTTTTGAATGGAACACCCTATACATTATTAAATATTTGGAAAGCCCATAAAATACGCCTTCTTTTAATACCAAACTGTTAGGGTCTATTTCCTTTGGTTTAAGAGATATTCAATTATTTTTTGAAAAAATTATCCCTCTTGCGGTCGCAGCCACTGATTTGTTAGGCGACTTTTGTTTATTTTAAAATGGCAATTGTTTGTGGTCCTGCAGTATTTTGAAATTTCTTAATTATCAAATTTAATTTTTTAATTATTTAATAATATGCAGGTCGTGTCACTGTTTGTAAATACAACTTTTTTTAAATTTTTCTAAATGGAACCTCCATGCTGTTCATCTCATTCGATGCCTCGTTTGATATTCTTGTTTTATCATCAAGCATGTTTTATAACTAAAATTAATAATTTTCAAAATATTTTCGGTTTATTTGTGAAATTTCGACTGTAATACAAAAAATAGAGTTATTAAGTTGGCCAACGGATTGTAGTTTATCACTAAAAAAATGTTTCAAGTAAAAACAAGAGTTAATATAACAGTTACAAATTGCTTTAAAGAATTATTTTAAATTTAACAGACTTTCTGAAAAACATTAATTAATAAAACACTCTTGTTTCTGGGCAAATTTAAATCAGTCTTTAGTGAACTTTCTGGAGTACTCAATTTGATTATGTCCAGATCAACAATTTCATTTTTTTACGTCTTTTTGTAACTGCAAACGTACAAAGATGGTCATGGAAATGAAGTGTCATGCTAAAGAATTGTTTAATCAAGTTGTATTATTTCTAAAAGAAGCTTTGACGTTATTGTTCATACTAAAAAGATTTCCAAGTAAAAAGAAGAAGAGTTCATATAACAACTACAAATTGACTGAATTAAATCATTCTGAATTTACCAGAATTTTTTGAACAAAATTGGTACATACTCTTACACACGTCACTCTTTCGTTCAAGGCAAATCTAAATCAATCCTTAATGAAATTTCTAAATTTAAATCAGTCCTTTGTAAAATTTCTGAAGTACTCAATTTGATTATGTTCAAATCAACTTTTCCATTTTCTACTGCATTTTGTAAATTTAAATTGGTTACTGATCAAATAACAAAGATTATTTGGAAATAATGTTTAAACTCGAAATTAAAAAACAAGAGTGCCGTGACAATATTGTGATGAAAAAGGTAACATTGTTTGTAACAATTGGTTCTATTCAGTTTAAACCTAATTTGTGTTTTAATTTACTCAAAGTGTTGAAATGACAAAATATTGAGGAAATGGTTTTAATGATTTATATTCTTGGTAAATGTCAAAACAATTGCTTACTGGCAAATGGAATTTATGCAGCAAGATATCCCGATGTTGATACTGAAAAAAAAGCCGCCTAAGGCATTTCAAGATATTTTATAAAGATTTGAATAAACAGGTAGTGTTAAATTAAAAAAAAAACGGAAAGTAGCTAATCAAGCAGTGACATATGATGAAAACCAACTAACAGTTTGATTTACACCCAAGAAAATGCTCATGTAAGTACTTTACAATTATCACGTATGACTGATATAAAAAAATCTAGCGCTAAAATATATTAAATGCCCATCAATACCATGGATATCATGTAGAACTTCATCAACAACTATATGGTCAAAATTTTGAACGAAGAATTACTTTCTGCAACTGGTTTTTGAAAAAAATTGCAAAAGTTCCTGATTTTCTCAATTCTATATTATTTAGTGACGAAACTAATTTCAAAAGTAATGGTTTAGTGACCAGACGTAACATGCAGTATTATAACCCTGAAAATCCTTATTGGATCAGGCATGTTGACCAACAAAATCCGTGGTCATTAAATGTGTGGAGGGAAATTATTGGGTCCCGTGTTGTAGGTCCTTATTTTTTTGAAGATACTCTAACCGGCGTGGTGTATTTAAATTTTTTAAGAGATGTGCTACCTAACCTTCTTCAAAAATATTAATGAACCAGTTTATGGAAATATGTGATGCCAGCATGATGGTGCACCCGCGGACTATCATCGAGACCTCCGAACATTTTCAAACTACTGGAAAGAAACTCAGTGGATAGGTTGAGGAGAACCCATTTCTTAGCCACCGAAGTCACCTAATCTGACCCCACTCGATTTCGTTTTGTGAGGTTACGTAGAAGATTATGTGCATAAAGTAATTCAAACTACACCAGAAAATATGAAGGAAAGATTCAAAAATGCTTTTCAATATATCATATGGCCGTCATTAGAATTAGATAAAAATAATTTTGTGCGGCGTGTTAATAAATGTATTGAAGTTGAAGGAAGAGCATTTAATGACAAATTGATTTTTGATTTTTTTTTTCATTTTATTGTTCTTATTTTGTTCTAATTTGTATTTGTTAATATTATGATAAAGTACTGCATATAAAAATAATACATATTTACAATTATTTTCACCAGCCTAATTTACTGAAAACAATCCATAGTTAATTTGCAATATTAAGACAAATTTGGTAATGCCAATAGATAAAAAAATAAATCAAAAATACTTTTGAAGATTCGAATTTTTATAGCAGAATTGAGAGTATCTCTAACTGCATGTGATAGATATTTAAGAACGCCAAAGATTCTTTTATAAATTAATACAAATTGATACAACAATTCTTTAGCATGAAACTACAATTCCATAACCATCTTTGTACGTTTGCACCAAAAGACGTAAAAAATGAAATCGTTGATCTGGACATAATCAAATTGAGTACTTCAGAAATTTTATTAAGGACTGATTTAAATTTGCCCAGAAGTAAGAGTGTTTTATGCATTAATTTTGATAATTCATAAAATCAATTTGTAATTGTTATATTAACTGTTGTTTTTACTTGAAAATTTTTTTTAGCAAGAAACTATAATCCCATTGCCAACTTAACACTTTTACTTTCAGTCTTTTTGTATTTCAACCGCAATTTCACAAATAAACTAAAAATGTTTTGAAAATCACTAATTTTAGGTATAAGACATACTTGATGAGAAAGAAAAAATATCAAACAAAACATCGAATCACACGAACGTCATGGAGGTGGTGGTGCCATTTAAAAATATTAAAAAAAAGATGTTCCTACAAACAGTGACAAGCCCTGTACCTTGTTACAAAAAATTTGAAAATTAAAATATTTCAAAATACTACAGGAGTACCAAAAATTTTTTGCCATTTCAAAATAAACAAAAGTCGCCTAACAAATCAGTGGCGGCGACCGCAAGTGGAATAATTTTTTCAAAAAACAATTGAACATCTCTAAAACCAAAGGAGATAGACCTATACCATTTGGTATCAAACGAAAGCATATTCTATGGGCTTTTCAAAAATGTAATAATGTGCGGGGTGTTTCATTAATAAATACATAATCAAAGTTTAGTTTACTCCTGCAATATGAAACCTGGTGAAAGACACAAAAGTAATGCGCGGAGCGGAGTGTGGATCGGACCACTTTTTGGTGGTATCGAGAGTGTGTTTAGGGCAAAAGTGGGTCTGGAGAAGGAAAGCAAACGTAGTGCGAACGTCCAGAATTAGGGTTGACAAACTAGTGGATAATGGTGCGAGAATGAAATACGTAGATGCTGTGAATAAAGAGTTGAATGTGAATGAAACAGCGTGGAACGAACAAATAAAAGACACTGACGTTGAAAGTGCATGGATAAGCTTGAAAAACTCTGTTGTCAATTGTGCCGTGCGAATATGTGGAAGAGTCATTGTAGGTACACAGAAAAAATGTGCTTGGTGGAATGAGTCGGTAAAAAAGGCAGTAAGTAAGAAAAAAGATGCGTACATGGCAATGATTGCTGCAAAAAATGAGACTGAGAAGAAACGATTGTATGAGGTGTACAGATTAAGAAACAAAGAAGCGAAGGAGGCAGTGAGAATAAGTAAAAAGGAAGTGATGGCTGTAGAAGGAGAGAAAATGCAGAATGATTTTGGAAACAAAAACTCTTCTGGAAATGGGTCAAAAATACAAAACGTGGCCCAAAACAGAACGCTGCAGGAGTGATGAATGATAGAAACGAAATAGTATGGGACGATTGTGAAGTGAGGAAATGCTGGCAAGAATATTTCGGAAACCTGTACAGTAGTGAGGAAAGTAAGACTGAAGGGTTAAATGAGCAGAATATAGAAGAAATGATGAATGAAACTGAGAAGGATATTGGAATAAATGAGGTAGAGAAAACGGTAGGAAGGTTGAAAAACGGCAAGGGAGCAGGCGTAGATGAAATCACTGGTGAAATGCTCAAGTATGGTGGTGCAAAGCTTATACGAAGATTGCGTGAATTATTCAATGTATGCCTTATGTGTGGAAAAGTGCCGAGTGATTGGAAGAGCGCGATCATTGTACCATTGTATAAAGGTAAGGGGAACAAGAGTGATTGTAAGAACTACAGAGGAATAAGCTTGCTCAGCGTACCTGGTAAAGTTTTTGGAAGAATACTGATTGATAGAGTACGAGAAACTACACAATCTAAGATGTGGGATGTGCAAGGTGGCTTCATGCCAGGGAGAGGATGTGTCGATCAGATGGTTGATCTCCAGCAGGTGATCGAAAAGTGTTTAAAGGTAAAAAAGAAGTTGTACTGTGCGTTTGTAGATCTGGAGAAAGCATATGACAGAGTTAATAGAGAGAAGATGTGGGAAATATTAAATGAATATGGCGTAAATAAAGGTCTAATAAATGGAATAAGGGCAGTATACAACGGTAGTCGGGCATGTGTTAGGGTGAGAGGAGGTGTGAGTGAATACTTTAATATTGAGCAAGGAGTGCGACAAGGCTGTGTGATGTCACCGTGGTTGTTCAATATATACATGGATAAATGTCTTAGACAAGCATGTGTTACGTGCACAAAAGGATATTGGTAGAAATTTGTGACCAAGGTGCAGTAACAAGGAAAAGAGGAATTAGCCGGAAGCTCAGTCGGTCGGTTCAGCACTTGGATGCATGGGCGTTTTGGCAGGAGAAAGGAAATACATAAAGTTTAAAAAAGGGCACCACTTGATTGACTTCTTTATCGCCCCTCTATCAAGAAAAGGGCTACGGCCACATAGGACAAAAGAGACAGTTAAAAGAAAATGGTGAACTAAGTCCACACGGATGAGGAACTGGTTAGGAATTTGATCGTAGATCACAGGATTAATGAAAGAACTTACAATTGTTTAACACCACTTTTAATATACCCACTATGAAATAGTACAACTGGTATAAATAATAATTTAAATCCGTAAACCTTTACCAAAACAAAACTTGATGAAGCGACAACTCGCTGACATAAATACCACTTCGTAAGGAAATATTACCCATACAATAAATAATACTATACTTAATAATATAACTACAACATGAATCAGTAATCAACTTACCTTTCAGCAAACTATTAATTACTTAAAAATGTACCTACACAGACCCCATACGGTTCGGCATCTAGCGTTGACCCTAAAAGAAAAGAATACCCAAACATATATATATTATTTATCCGAAATTTAAATCTTTTAACCCGATATTCCACGAAGAGCTCTACGTCGGATTAGTTTATCGGTTTCCAATCAACCGGACGCAATTAAACCCCGAATATAAAGCGAAAATTAGCACTAGATGTCTACCCAGTTGTTTACTTATGCAAGCACAAATATTATTAAATTTAGTTAACATGAGCATTATAAACAAAATAGTAAGCATGAAGCGTTTAAAAATATGTGAAAGGCGAAGCTCATTACCGATTCGGCAATTGCAATACAAGAAGTTAGCAAAGGCGCAGCACAAATTGATACAGTTATTGGTAAGCATAGGGCTACCAACCAAAAAAAATCAACTTAGTAAATCCTATTTCAAACAGTTTTATACTAACAATTATTAAACTTGTACTCAGAAATAAATAAAATAACAAGTGTTATACACCCCAATGATAACAGTTAAATAAGCAATTTGCTTTACACAGTAATTGAAACCCCAGCAGTTTGCATAAATTTTATGACATATATGGTATATTTAAACTCGACTAGCAGCATTCAGTCAACAACAGCTGATTGTATGTGCAGTAAACACAAGTAGTTCTAACCATTGAACAACTATGGTTATTTATCAGAGTAAAACTAGTACATAAGAAACGTTAGAGATTGACAGATAAAGTACAAATTGGATTGTAATGTCAATTGTAAGTATAAGCGAAACTTTGGAAATAACCCAACTTATCTTTTACAGGTAAAAGTGTATGATGTTACCCTCGATTACTAAGCAAAGGTTTAACCATAAAGTATAAGCATTAGTTTCAGGCTTAAAATAATTGTGATAACACACTAACACAAGTAGCAAACACAGTAATGTAATGGTTATAAAAACTTTCAGTAAAGTACAGATAACGAGAGCCTCTTGATACAGAAAACTAGCAAAAGTCACTCACCAGGTAAAATTTTGTATGCGTGCAACAATAATACTTATCAGAACCGAGTCGTAGGTGTAACATATATTTCTTCTGTTAATGCGGAAGATATTAGGAGAAGGAGTAATCGTACACTGTTTTCATTCAGGTTCGAAGACCCATAACCAACATTTCACACCTCTGACGAATGATATCCAAATGTGTTGCCAGCAACGATTTAACTATCTCTTAGGGAGCACGAAGGATGTTAATCTTCAGTAAATGTGTATGAACCAGGAAAAAAAACCTATATAAAATAACCGTGTTAGAATTTAAATCAATAACCAAATTTTATAAAATATGATCTTTATGATGTATGTAAAATTTCAAAACATGTACACCTGTATTAACAATGTTAAGTTTAGTAAATAAGAAAAGTGAATAGCTTACCTCTTGACCGAAGCTAAAGTGTAGCAGAAGCAACCAAAAAATTAAAGCCGAACTAAATTCGAAGTCCCCAACAGGACTTATTTATATGGAAAAGAATAAAACCAGCAACAGGCTGACTTAAAATTTTCTTGAACAATTCAATCCAATTTTAGGAACACCTTTTCCAAATTTTACATGTGCTTCACACTACGCATTTTACCCAAAATGGCGTTTTACTTCTTATCTCGAAGTACCAGAAAACAAAAAACCCATAGCCTATTATTTTCACCAATCCAGAATTTTAAAGTATCACGTGTTTGAAATATTTTAAATTGAAACGATATTTAGTGACAATGTTGCCGTTTTCCAACAACATACACGAGGAGTCGCAAATTAAAGACCATAAATGCATCAACCGAGTTTTACACGTATCAAATCCCTAGCAAAATTAAAAACCCAGAATTTCAAACCCGTACAAAATTAAAAACCCAAGAGATCCAACCCCAGCACAAAGAGACAGACGTGCTAAGAAACCCCGAAAGAAATAAAAGAAGGAAGTGAAGGGCTCTGATGTTCGAGCAGGGCGACACTCGAAGAACGAAAAGACAGAAGTGAGTGTAACCTAAATATAGCCACTACGAAGATAACCCAACCAAACCACGAAAGAAGTAGCGTAGCGATCTTGTGCCGCTTGCGGCGTTTAGGACTCCTACAAGTACCTTTGGTCCTCGAACCCACAGTATCAATAGCATCCTCGTCCGATGACGTAATAGAAGGCGCAGAGGCAAAGGTGTGTGCGGTTTAATATCTTTAGCGTGATAGACGCCCAAAGACTTCCGTTGCATCGTCTAACGCGTACGTCCACGGAGACACCACTCGTGCTATACGGCACGGACCCACGAATTTCGGTGCGAGCTTGGCATTGAAATACCGAGACGCATCGGAGAGAACGAAATTTCTTTTCCAAACCAGATCGCCGATTTGATAACGAACGTGACGGCGACGAAAGTTATACCGCTGTTGGACTCGTTTAGTAGAACGTTTCATACGTTTAAGAATGTCCAAGCGAAGTGAGTTGTAGAACTGGTCGGATCGTATCGGAGGAGTATTTTCACTAGGGTTCAGGATAGGAGAGTCAGAGTCAAGAGGTTCAGGAAAAGATCACCATAAAGTACGTGTTCGCGTCCACAGAAAGCAAAATAAGGAGAGTAACCGGTAATTTCATGTTTAGCTGAGCGAATAGCGCATCCGATCTTGGGTAAATTTACATCCCAGGTACGCTGATTAGAGCTAATATAAGAAGAGCATTGTTTTAGAACTCTGTTAATTCGTTCAGCAGGATTCGATCTAGGTGATATTTTGGAGTATAAAGAATATTTGTACGATAGCGAGAACACAGGTTTGTAAATTCCTTGCTGCGAAATTGTACCCATTATCAGTGATTATGTATTGTGGAGTACCAAACATTAAAAGATTTGTTCTTCCAGAATTCGAGTAACCATAGTAGCTGTTGCAGTACGTAAAGGAAAGAAGCATGGAAATTTAGTGAAATAATCTGCTACCACAAGTATAAAACAATGACCTTTTGAGGATCGTGGCAGAGGTCCTACGAGATCTGCGCAAAGTACTTGCCATGGCCTGGTAGGCACAATAGCAGGAGCAAAGAATCCTGGCGGTGTCTGTTGTTCCACCTTATGAAGCACAGGTATTGCAGCGTCGAATGTAACGCGAGACGTCGGCCCGTAAGGCTGGCCAATAATAATGAAGTGAGATACGAGCTACAGTTTTAGTTACCCCACAATGTCCTGCAGTAGGAGAATCATGTAATTCGCGAAGAATTTCTGAACGTTGGTTCTTTGGAACCACCATTTTCCAATCACCTAAGTCGTCAGAAGTTGAAGTAGCTTTAGTACGCTTGAAGAGCAATTCATTTTAACAAACCAGGAAGGAAATTTCCTTGGAGAAGAATTTACGCGTTCGCGCATAGAAATATACCATTGATCAGTAATAGGTAGTGAGATACGTGAAGTAGTTGGTTCAGTGACGAGAGTATCAAGTTTTGGTACAGAACGAGAAAGAGCATCAGGTACTACATGTTCTTTACCTTTTCGGTGTATGATGTCGAAGTCGTATTGTTGAAGCCTAATAGCCCAACGAGCTAATCTTCCGAAGGATTTTGAAGTTTATTTAGCCATATTAAAGAATGATGATCAGTAATTACCGAAAAGTGTGCAGCCTTGACATAAGGACGAAATTTTTCAATGGCCCATAAGACCGCTAAACATTCTTTCTCGGTCGTTGAGTAATGACGTTCCGTTTTAGTTAAGGAGCGACTGATGTAACTAATGACTTGTTCACCAGCCGTAGTAGTCTGACTTAAAACAGCACCTAAGCCAAAATCTGAAGCATCTGTTTGTATAGTAAGAGGACAAGAAAATCAGGACATGAAAGAATAGGAGCAGATACGAGACATTTTTAAAGCGTTAAAAGAATCTTGACATTGATTTGACCAAACGAAAGTGTTTTTCCGAGTAAGCGCACTCAAAGGAGCAGTAAGCGTAGCAAAATTTGGAACAAAACGTCGATACCAACTACACATTCCGAGTAATCTACGAATTTCCGTTACTGAGGTAGGAACAGGTATAGAAGTAATTGCAGCGATCTTATCCGGATCAACCAATAAGCCATCTTTGTTGACCACATAACCGAGATATTTTTAATTCGGGACGACAAAATTGACATTTGTCGCGTCTTAAAGTTAACCCTGCTTCCGTAAACGATTGAAAATTTGCGTCAGCACCTCTAAATGTTTCTCGAAAGTAGGAGTAGCAATGACAATATCATCCAGATAAGCGAAACAGTACGGTTCGAGATCAGCACCGAGAACACGATCAATTAATCTTTGAAAAGTAGCAGGAGAATTATGTAATCCGAAAGGCATTCTAGTAAATTGAAATAAGCCTCTATGAGGTACAGTAAAAGCAGTGAGCGGTTTAGAATTTTGAGAAGAGGTATTTGCCAATAAGCAGAACGAATATCCAAACTGGATAAGAAGCGAGCATCACGTAACCGATCCAAAATCGAAGTTATATAAGGCAAAGGGTAAGCATCCTTTTGTGTCACAGCGTTGACTTTGCGAAAATCGATACAAAATCTGTAGGAGTTGTCTTTTTTCCGTACCATAACTACTGGACTAGACCATGGACTATTCGAAGGTTCCACAACACCCATAGCCAACATGTCATCCAGCTCTTTATCTACAATAATTTGTAAAGTAGGAGATAACGGATAATATCTTTGCTTAATAGGTTCTGCGTCTGTAATAATTTTGTGCTCTATTAGAGAAGTGCAGCCAAGTGTATCGGAAGCCAAAGGAAAAGCTGTATTCAGAAGATTTTGTAGTGAGTTTTGTTCAAAGAAGATAATTCGGAGAAAGAGTTTAAATGTTCGGTATTTATAGCGTCAAGTAATGGAGTAGGTCCAAAAGACCAATGACCCTTTCAAATCTGGGACGAAATCAATCGCCCTCAAAATCTATACCCAAAATAAGTGGTTGAGAAACTTCTGGTACTACTAACACATCAATAACTACAGTTTTATCTTCCACTGTGATCGGAAGAGGAACATGACCCAGAATCTGACATTTGCCACCATTAGCCACTGAACAAAATAAAGGAGATTTGTCTGTCAAAAGTGAAATATGTAAACGTCGTAAAGAATTCCATCCATCCATGCCAAGTATGGTCCGTGAGGATCCACTATCCAGAAGACCTTTAAACATTTGTCCAAGAATGGAGACATTAAGGTAAGATCGTTCGTCGTTACGAACACTAGAGAATATAAAGTCAAGAAGAAAACGTTGTTGGTCAGTAAGACCCGAAAAAGGAGTATCCGAGATGGTAGGTACAAGAGAGTCTTCTACTCGGTCAGAAGCCTCTAATATTAGTTTCCCTGACGAGAATTACATTTAGGACAATTTGGTCTGGTAACCCCTGGTTTACCGCAACCATAACAATGCTTATTCTGTGGTTCTGAACATTTAGAAGTATGTCCTCGTTTTTGACAATTCCAGCAACGTAAATTAGGAGATGAAGGAGTAGATAAGGTATGGACAACGTAAGGAGTAGGTTTACGAATATTAGACGAAGTTGATGCATCACTAGCAGAATCTACATATGCTAAATTAGGTTCTAATAATTTGGAAGTACGACGAGAAGGAGGAGGTCTAAATGTTTCAATAGAATATTTATTATGTTCGAGCTTTTTGCCCAAAGTGATAAGTTGTGCCAAAGAAGTTATATCTGTTAAAGCTAAAGAAGTTTGATAGAACGGAGAAATATTACGTCGGACAATCTCAAGTTGTCGTTCCGGAGAAAGAGGTAGAAGTAAGCGTTGAAATAAACTTTGCATAGTAGCTACATATATACCAATCGATTCTAAAGGACCCATAGTACGAGCTTTAATTTCTTCCAACAGTCGTTCATCATAGTTAATTGAAATAAATTCTGATTTTAAAAGTGCTACCACATCTTCCCAAGAGGTTAAGGATTCCTTATGTGCCCTGTATAGTAATAATGCCTTGCCCGTCAAAAGTTCTGGACAAGCAGCGTAAAGGTATGAATTAGTAAGTCCCTAGCAGAAGCGAGTTCTTCCACCCGTGTCAAAAATTCAAGAAGTGACGAAGAAGTTTCCCCAGAAAAAGTTAAGTTTAATTTCGCAACCGCATAGTATTTCCGCGAAGCTACTGGTGTAGACGTATTAACGCCTGGAATAGGTAACGCATCCAAGTCATCCGAATCAGAAGAAATAAAATCAGGTTCACCTTCCGAACTACTAATTGGTGTAACCTTTGGAGTAGAAGAAGGTACTTGTGTGACACTAACCGCAGCAGGATGTTTCCACCTGCGATACATAGCCTCTACTTCAGCGCGATAATTTTGAAGTGAGAGAAGAAATTCATTTTTTTCCGTTACTTCATCCGGAGTATCCACTTTCGTCAGAGTACAACGACGATGAGTATGTACCCAAAGTGTAATCAAACGTTTAGCAACCGGTGTAGAAATGTCACCCGAAAAAGAGGTTAGAATAGTAGAAAGCTCTTCATTAGCTTTTCGTATAGCCGATAGATCAACATCACACGCAATAGTATAATCTACAGTCGAAAGAGTTTGATCCCCGTCTAGTACTAATGCACTACGAACTGATTTACGTAACTGTTCTACAGAAACGTCGCATGAAAACCCCCTTGAAGATAATTCGTATTGAAGCTCCGCTTTTAGTAATCGATTAACATCTATTTTCCAAATAATAGCCATGTTAAAGTCTAACTGATGAACGTAAGTCTAAATTTATTAAAGTAAATACCAATTAGAGCTACAGCGTTAAATTGATCAATTAAATTTTAAACTAAGTTGTGTTAAACTATCGTAGAGAAAAGGAGTAAAGGATACAAAAATATTAAAGTATAAGGACAAAATCTTAAAGTATAAGGTACTGATTAAAAGTATGTGTACTGGTACACATAAAGAATATTCACCAAAACAAATCGCCCCCAAAGTTGGGTGCCAATCTTTCTTTGTTACGTGCACAAAAGGATATTGGTAGAAATTTGTGACCAAGGTGCAGTAACAATGAAAAGAGGAATTAGCCGGAAGCTCAGTCGGTCGGTTCAGCACTTGGATGCATGGGCGTTTTGGCAGGAGAAAGGAAATACATAAAGTTTAAAAAAGGGCACCACTTGATTGACTTCTTTATCGCCCCTCTATCAAGAAAAGGGCTACGGCCACATAGGACAAAAGAGACAGTTAAAAGAAAATGGTGAACTAAGTCCACACGGATGAGGAACTGGTTAGGAATTTGATCGTAGATCACAGGATTAATGAAAGAACTTACAATTGTTTAACACCACTTTTAATATACCCACTATGAAATAGTACAACTGGTATAAATAATAATTTAAATCCGTAAACCTTTACCAAAACAAAACTTGATGAAGCGACAACTCGCTGACATAAATACCACTTCGTAAGGAAATATTACCCATACAATAAATAATACTATACTTAATAATATAACTACAACATGAATCCGCAGTAATCAACTTACCTTTCAGCAAACTATTAATTACTTAAAATGTACCTACACAGACCCCATACGGTTCGGCATCTAGCGTTGACCCTAAAAGAAAAGAATACCCAAACATATATATATTATTTATCCGAAATTTAAATCTTTTAACCCGATATTCCACGAAGAGCTCTACGTCGGATTAGTTTATCGGTTTCCAATCAACCGGACGCAATTAAACCCCGAATATAAAGCGAAAATTAGCACTAGATGTCTACCCAGTTGTTTACTTATAAGCACAAAATATTATTAAATTTAGTTAACATGAGCATTATAAACAAAATAGTAAGCATGAAGCGTTTAAAAAATATGTGAAAGGCGAAGCTCATTACCGATTCGGCAATTGCAATACAAGAAGTTAGCAAAGGCGCAGCACAAATTGATACAGTTATTGGTAAGCATCTACCAACCAACAAAAAATCAACAGTAAATCCTATTTCAAACAGTTTTATACTAACAATTATTAAACTTGTACTCAGAAATAAATAAAATAACAAGTGTTATACACCCCAATGATAACAGTTAAATAAGCAATTTGCTTTACACAGTAATTGAAACCCCAGCAGTTTGCATAAATTTTATGACATATATGGTATATTTAAACTCGACTAGCAATTCAGTCAACAACAGCTGATTGTATGTGCAGTAAACACAAGTAGTTCTAACCATTGAACAACTATGGTTATTTATCAGAGTAAAACTAGTACATAAGAAACGTTAGAATTGACAGATAAAGTACAAATTGGATTGTAATGTCAATTGTAAGTATAAGCGAAACTTTGGAAATAACCCAACTTATCTTTTACAGGTAAAAGTGTATGATGTTACTCTCGATTACTAAGCAAAGGTTTAACCATAAAGTATAAGCATTAGTTTCAGGCTTAAAATAATTGTGATAACACACTAACACAAGTAGCAAACACAGTAATGTAATGGTTATAAAACTTTCAGTAAAGTACAGATAACGAGAGCCTCTTGATACAGAAAACTAGCAAAAGTCACTCACCAGGTAAAATTTTGTATGCGTGCAACAATAATACTTATCAGAACCGAGTCGTAGGTGTAACATATATTTCTTCTGTTAATGCGGAAGATATTAGGAGAAAGTAATCGTACACTGTTTTCATTCAGGTTCGAAGACCCATAACCAACATTTCACACCTCTGACGAATGATATCCAAATGTGTTGCCAGCAACGATTTAACTATCTCTTAGGGAGCACGAAGGATGTTAATCTTCAGTAAATGTTATGAACCAGGAAAAAAACCTATATAAAATAACCGTGTTAGAATTTAAATCAATAACCAAATTTTATAAAAATATGATCTTTATGATGTATGTAAAATTTCAAAACATGTACCTGTATTAACAATGTTAAGTTTAGTAAATAAGAAAAGTGAATAGCTTACCTCTTGACCGAAGCTAAAGTGTAGCAAAGCAACCAAAAAAATTAAAGCCGAACTAAATTCAAGTCCCCAACAGGACTTATTTATATGGAAAAAGAATAAAACCAGCAACAGGCTGACTTAAAATTTTCTTGAACAATTCAATCCAATTTTAGGAACACCTTTTCCAAATTTTACATGTGCTTCACACTACGCATTTTACCCAAAATGGCGTTTTACTTCTTATCTCGAAGTACCAGAAAACAAAAAAAACCCATAGCCTGATTATTTTCACCAATCCAGAATTTTAAAGTATCACGTGTTTGAAATATTTTAAATTGAAACGATATTTAGTGACAATGTTGCCGTTTTCCAACAAAATACACGAGGAGTCGCAAATTAAAGACCATAAATTCATCAACCGAGTTTTACACGTATCACATGTAATGATACAAATGGTGTAATGGTTGGTGACGTAAATGTACGACTCCTGGTATATGCAGATGACACAGTCTTATTAAGTGACAGTGCGGATGAGCTGCAAACCGTTCTGAGGAAGTTTGATACAGTCTGTGTGAGCATGGACCTAAAGGTAAACGTGAACAAAACTAAGATTGTGGTGTTCAATCGGGAAGGTGGAAAGGAGAGTAGAGTATTTACTCTGCAAGATGAAATAGTGGAGCAAGTGGACGAGCTGGTATATCTCGGTAGAATGTTTACTGCAGATGGTACAATTGAGAGCGAGATTGGACGAAGGGTCAATGCTGGAAGGAAAGTGATTGGAAGTATGTGGACGATAATGAGAAATGAAAGCATGAGTCTAGCTGCGAAAGAGCAATCTATAAATTCGTCCCGTCAGTACTGTATGGAAGTGAGACATGGGTATGTCAAAAAGCACGAAAGAAAAAAAATGCCGTGGGTATGAGATTTCTGAGAAGCGCATGTGGTAAAACGAGACGGACAAGATAAAAATGAATGCATAATGAAGGGTGGTGAGGAAAAGACTATGATGGATAGATATAAAAGTTGTACATTACGTTGGTTTGGTCACATTGAGAGAATGAACAACGCAAGATTAACGAAACAAATATATGTGGGTGAGGTTAGGGGAAAGGCCGGGTCTGGTAGGCCGCGTAAAACTTGGCTGAATGTAATAGAATCTATGATAAAGGAAAGAAAGATAAGGAGTTTTAAAAACAAAAGGGCATGTCAGAGACTATGTATGAATCTTGCGGAAGCTAGGGAGGTATGCGGAGATAGGAAAGCATGGAGAAAGATTGTGAATGAAAAATAAATAAGAGGCAGGGATTGTTTTGCCTACCCCGCAAGGGAATGGCGTGAAGGTTAAGTAAGTAAGTAAGTAATATGAAACACCCTGAATGACCAAAAATATTTTTTAAATGTAGTACCTGTTGATATCTACCCGTGGTCTAAAAATCATTTCTCTAACTCATTTCCAATCCCTCCTCGTTTGGCCACTCTGTATAAATAAATTATTTAGATTTTTCTCGTAATCCCAGAAAAGACAAAAGAAAAGATAAGGGAACACTAAAACGAATAGTTTAATGGTATCTTATTTAAAAGGATGATCCAACAAATCCGATTAACTTGGATATGCTTACTACAAACAATATTGGTTTATTAACCCGAAATGCGTTATATAAGACTACAATAGTTTACTATTTCAACAAAAGCCACTCGCTACATTAACCCCATCGCGATCCTCATCAGAACCATTGTCTTCTGGACCAATTATCTGTTGCTTAGCTGCATATGCCGTAATTCAAATTTTTATTAATTATAAATTGAAAATGTTTCCTGTTCCCAATAACCCAAAAAACATACATCCACGTAATCTCATACACTTAAATCACTTATTCCCCCGCCACTCACTTTAGCTGACAAACAAAACCAATAACGCTACGAATAGCATCCACGTACGAAAGTAACCAAATAATTCCTTCACGGATTACAATGATGCGAGAAAAAGCAATTAACAATTAGCTAAATACCTAAAAATTCACATAAAAAAAACATCGCACGATAGACAACATATGCACGTACACGTACACACGTAACGTACACGTACCGTACACCAACGTCGTACCGTAACGTAACGTACACGTACGTACACGTACACGTAACGTACACGTACACGTAACGTACCGTAACGTACCGTACACGCGTACAAGTACAATCGTACGCCACGCACGTGCGCCGTAACGTGCGTAAACGTCACGTAACGTAACGTACGTACGTCCGTAACGTACACGTCACGTAACGTGTACGTACGTACGTACACGTACGTACGTGCGCGTACGGCACGTACACGTACAGTACACGACAACAAGTCACGTACCGACGGCACGTGACACCAACGTCGTAAACGTACACGTACACGTGACGTACACGTAACGTAACACGTACACGTACACGTCCCGTACGCCACGTACGTAACGTACACGTACCACCGTAACGTAACGTACACGTACCCACGTACACGTACACACACGTACACGTACACGACCGTAACCGTAACGTACACGTACCACGTACGTAACCGTACCGTAACGCGTACAGTACCGACGTCTACGGTACACGTCACGTTTTTCACACACGCGCGCGCCCCCGTACAACCCCTACTACCTTTAGGATGGGATTCTTAACATTGTTCCTCAGGTTTTCTAAGCTCATATACTTCCTCTCAACTCACTCTAATCTTCGTATCGGGTAGAGAGCCCAAAATTTCCATAAAGATAGCTGTGGTTTCTGGAGTAAAAAAGCGACCAAGTACTCACTTTTTGATGCATTGTTGTAACATTCACAGTATTAGATATAATCTTAATGCCGTTCACCACCATTTTGAACTACTACAAACTGACAGGTTACTTCTATCTGACTCTCAAGTCTCCTTTCGAATTTACCCGACATGCATTTTCCCCTATAAACTATCACTCTAATTGCAGACATAAAGGAGGAGTGTGTACGTATCTCAAGGAGAGTATCTCTAACAAGAGGTGTCCTTTTTTAAAGAATAAGGAAGTTGACATGATCTGGTTCGAACGTTCTGGTCGTGCATTTGTGAAATTCTACTGTTGCATCATTTCAGTATTTGAAGTCATTTTCATGGGCATACGTTCCAAAATAACAAAATGGAAGTCCTCGTTGCCGATCTTGATTCGATAGCTCTTGTGCTAATGCAGTATATATCAAAAATAAATCTTATAGCAAAAGGCAATTCAATAATACCGTTGCTAGTAATGTAGGCTACTTTAGTATAAGAAACACCTATACAGGTGCTACACTAAAGCTTAAAAGTTGTTTAAATAACTTAACTTGGCACGTGTCCTTTTGGTAGTGGTAAATTGTGGTCTTTAATTAAAGCGGAAATGTTCTCACCACGACTCATTTTGACGGATTTGTAGCAGTTGATAAATACAGTCTGTTTGTGGATACCAGCCCTATCTCAGCTCTATTTGATCTCAATACCTTTTGAAAAATTTTATTTATCATAGAAGTAGCAAATTTTCAATAAACTACAAAAATAGGGGACAAGACCGATCACTCTAACTACCGACAAGTTCGCATCACTTCCATTTGCCCTAAAGCCGTATAAAAAGCTATCAATGAGCAACTACTTTCTTTACTTGAAGCTAACAAACCCTTTAGTGAAGATCAATATGATTTCAAGCAGCAGGGGCGTTCAAGAGGTGACAGTTTAAACAATGCATTATAGCGATCCAGTAAAACAGTTGTAGTTTCTGCAGATACTTCAAAAGTATTTAAACAAATTTGTCATGAGAGCGTAATTGCTTACCTCACCACGTTTGGTACTCTCACCAAATGGGTTTCCAGTTTTCTTCATACACTTCAAACACCTTGTATAATACGTAATTATTCAATACATTGTGCGTATGCAGCGACGTCGGAAGTGGATAACAATTGGGGGGGGGGGGGCAAAAATCACCTACTTGATGTCTGATTTCCCACGGAAATTATTTCATGCAAAATAGTGGGTGTTTTTTAAAGTAAATTTAAGTAATGAATTACACGTGTCGGATGATGTGTAGTAATATTCAACTCGGACATAGAAGTAACAACAATTTCATTCTTATTCATTGTACTATTCTAACAAAAGTAAGTATAAAAAATCAAAATTAAATATTTCCAAAAACTTTCTGTCTTTCCGCAGTTTTGCTAACGAACTCTTTCAATATGTCCTCTAGTTCTACACTTTATGTAATTTCTGCATGCACATGCAAAAGAAGAAGATGTGTAAGTCGCTTTTGGGTCATAACTGACCTGAGGTACGTTTTTATGTGTCTTAGAGCGCTAAAGGACCTTTCGCATGATGTGGAAGTTGCTGGTACTGTTAATAATAAAATTACAAGTTTTTCAACTTCACTCAGCATTCTTCGACAGTCTTCCGAAAGGACTCTAAGCACTGCTGCTACATCTCTGACGTTTTTGGGTATTTGGATATCTTGAAGTGCATTGGGACTGAGACGAAGCTGTGACCCTAGCATATTAACGTCAAAATCTTCCAAGTGAACATCTAATGCATCCGAAAGAGGTTGAATTTCAAAGGCTTGAGAATTTTCCTATGGCAACAGAAGCACTTTCTCTAATTTAATTAGTTGCTCCATTCCTGGTTGGTGAAAACGCCGGTCTATCTCGCTTTTTAGCCAGTCCAAAACTGATATAAACTTAGCTCGAAGAGAGCTCTTTTGGTTTATCTGGACATGATCCGGGTTTGCTTGAGTTTCGAATCGTTTAGGAAGTCTTTCCATTCCTGGAATGCGAGGCATTGCTAAATCAAGATCGATTCTTTCTTCTACCTCTTTCCATGCTTTATTAAATTCGCTCTCGCCCATTGCATTATAGGTGCTCCAAAGTGCCTCAGCAGCTTGTTTAGCACCTGTCGCCGTGAAATTTTCTCCTTGTAAAGCCTTAGCTAAAAGTTCTGCAGGTTAAAACAGAACGATAGATAATTTTAAGGCCAATAAAGTTTCAAATTGTCCCATTTTTGTTAGGTATCCTCTCAGTGAGAATTTTTTTTCGTCGGTTAGTTTATTACTACTATCACCTAGGATTGCAGTCAACGTATCCATAACACGCATATAGTTATCATGAAACCTTCGCAGAGATTTTACTCGTACACACCATCATGTAGGGCACAATGTATGTAAGCGTAACCGCAAGTTGGATTCTTTTGCAGTAGGCGGTAAAACGATGTCTTCATACACTTTTTCCTTTTTGAAGAATCAAGAATAGCATTGGAAACTTCTTTGACCATTGAAAGCGTGTCAGCAATAATCTCACACTGCTTTGCAATTTCTTGGAGAACGAGGTCCAATTAATGATTTGAGCAGTGCACAAATAAGGATTTGGGCTGCTGATCGTTGATGCGTTTTTGAACCCCGTTTAAATTACCGGCCATAACACGAGCACCATCAAAACAATGTCCCCTCAGGTTATCTGTACTTAAACCAAGCCGAATTACTGTGTCATTGAGCGCATTAAACAACGTTTCAGCTTTTCCATCTGCAGGGCAATATAAACCAACAAATGTTTCTTTAACCTCAAAAGATATCTTATCAACAGTACGAATACATGTTGAAAATTGTTCCTCTCCATTGACATCAGTAGTGCCATCGCCCATAATTGAAAAAAAAGGACTTTGTGCAATTTCTTTTACAAGTTTTCGCTGCCCGTTGTGAGCCAAGATCTCAATTATTTCATTTTGCACGTCGCCGCTCATCCATTTATCTCTCCGCTTTAACCAGTTGGTTAAGTCAGGTGACTCTAATGCCCGTTCTTCCAGTAACTGTGTGAGATTACCAGTATCATTGCCCTGACCGCGAAATGCTTGACCTGACCGGGCAAGGTAACGAATAGAACTAATTATTAGTTTAAGAGCAATACGTGCCGACTTTTGCTGATCAGCAAGCGATCTATCCAAAAGAGTTGCAACAGAAGTTCCTTTCCGTATATTAACTAAAGAATTAATTGACTCTTTATGATAGGTAGTAGCTTGATGGATTGTAAGTTTCACTACAGCCTTTTTCCAATTTGAAAATCCAATATTAATAAAAGCATCCTCATTGCCTTTTGGGCTACTATGTTTTCCTAGCCAACGCGCGTGGGTGCAAGGAAAGCAAAGTACGTTGTCTTTTTCTGGTACATAGTGTAACGATGGGAATTTTATAAACCAACTATGTTGACAGCAGCATTTTAATTTATCCCTTGGAAATTTAAAAGTTGATACTGGTATATTTTGCTCCAAAACAAAGGTCGTATCGGCTTCGTTCGGCTCCTTTTTCTCTACTGTCTAGTTGACATTGGATCCTTTCTTGGATCTTATTAAGTGAAGTGAACTCAATATCGTAAGAAATAGTACTCGATGGGGCTTGGGTTGTGTCTACCACTGATCGCGATTCTAGAAAATGTAATCAAATATGTTGAAAACTGCAATTGCGACTCAAATTCAAAATGTACAAAAATAAGAAAATGTAAAGAAAATATAATACACCATTATTACACAATTAAAATACATATCTTTTAAATGATGTATGTGTATATTTAAGTTATACAAGCTAAATGTTTCGATAACACTTACAGTTATCTTCTTCAGTACTTATTATTAACTTTCACAATTGTTAAAACACAAACATGAGCCTGCTATTTGATAATGAAAATTTCTAAACAAAGCTTAACAGAATATTATTGAGGGGTAGTATTTACTGAAAAAGTTTCTCAGGGTTGTAATTGTATGCATAATAAAACACCTGTCACTTGTACTATTTGAAAAGAGGATTATAGGACTATAGGTGCCGGTTATTTTAACGAAAAAAAAATTAAATATGTGTAAACATTTGAACAACTATTAAACTAGCAAAGGCATGTTAATAAAGAAATGGATCGAAAATAAAAAAAAAAGATTTAAAAATTATAGACAACAGCAATAATTGTTGGCATAATTGAAATTCTTGAAAATAAACTTAAAGGTGGAATTAGGGCAGGTTATACTTTTTTATACTTATTGTTACAATTTGAACCAGGTTCAATGAACCTATATTTGTATAATGTAAATTTGTATAAAATTTATTATCTTTTAAATAAAATTTTGTTTTACATTTATTCACTTAAAATCTATGAATGAGTATTGTAAATAGTATATTAGATAACAAAGGATTGAAGTGACCCATTTAATCCCGCGAATAACGACTATTCAAGAGATTAAGAAACTTCAATCCCGTGGTATCTACACTATTTTTTGCACTAATAATAGAAATAATTATATTATTTTCTGAAAATTAAGATATTACATCTATGATAAACATTATTAGAAAAGTCACTTTGACAAAGAAGCTACACTATTCAAGGATAATCAAATTAAATGAATTATTTTTTTTATTCACGAAGTGCAAAATATAATTTTTTTTGTTGAATAATTTTACCTGTTTTACCTTTATTCACCTACAAAACTTTGGAAGATAATATTACTACTGAGACTGACGAAGATAACTGTAAGTGTTATCAAACGTGTAGCTTGTATAACAATATAACATATACAAATATACCATTTAAAAAAAACCCAAAAAGGATAAGTATTTTAATATGTACGAAAATAAAATTACGAAATACCACATCTTTGAAATGACGTTAAAAATAAAAAAAAATGATGAACACGGGACACCCCGTACCTACGTCCTACGCACGTACCTGGATCAGAATGAATTGTAAGCGGCTGCTGAGCAGACATGTTCTTAAAAAAATGAGTAATAGTCATTGGTTTTTTGCACTTTCTATCATCGCTGAGATGTTGTTGCCGTTTCATGTTGGCGCTTATTAAGTGTCGACTGTAGCTTAATATCAAATTCATTATTCCTTCAACTTGCGGACTTCCAGTCAACAGCACTGTCTATATCACTACTACAAATTATTATTTAACAGCTAGGTACGCACAGCATAGAACAGAGTATAAGCGTTGAGAGTGAAACTGAAAGGGAATATTTTACATTGTTTGTAAGAAAAAAATGGGGATTAGTAACCCGAACTTAGTTTATGGTTTCTTAGAAACGATGAACAATCATAAAAATTCCTTTACCTGGTACATACCGTTCCTTATACTTTTATTTCATGGTCTACGTACGTCCGATTTGCACAACGTGGTTTATATCCTAGTGTAAGCACAGTTTCATAATCTTTTTCAGGGGCGTGTTTCTATTTTTATCGTTTACATTTATTGTATTTAATTTTTACTTTGTTTTTATTTACCCATTCTTAGTTCTCTATTATAAAACAGGGGGGGGGGGGGAGACTCGCCCCCCATGACCCATACTTCCGACGTCGCTGTGCGTATGCGGATATCTTTATGTAAATTGTAATGTTAAATATGTGCATCATGTGATCCATGGCTGAACAACGAAATAAATTACTGTTACTGTAAGTATAATTTAATTTTATTTTAAACTGAAGTAATATAATTATATCATTAATGAATCGCGCTATTATTTGCTGACTGGTATATGATTTGCTCAAACTCTTTACACATGTAAGTATCGATGATAAGAAATTACTAATAATAGATTCATATAACTTACAACATCACCGAGCTGGTAGCGTAGTGGTGACACGACCTGCCTAGCATTCGGGAGGTAATGGGTTCGATTCCCGTTACCGTCTACCTTGTATGAGGTTTTTTCAGGGGGTTTTCCTCATATACATGTAGCGGCATGGTCACTGCGTATATGCACACCATGTGCGGCTGCTTAGGCGAATGCTGGGGTAGTATTGTCCCCCTCAGAACCCTAACTCTGTTCCTTCCGATCCTGTCCTGACCACACCCATCCTTAATCCCACCATACATATATACGTAATGTATGCTGGGAATCCATGATTGTGGCTGAAGGAGCTCGGAAAGCTCGAGCAGCCCGCCCTCCCCTTGGGGAGGGAATGAAATACGTGGACTTTTCCTTTTTTTTCCTTACAACATCATCAATCTTCCTTCTGCTGCTGCAATTTCCAATTTTTTAAATCCTGTTCTCCAAGTCAGTTGTGTTGTGGATCCCACGAATTATGTTGTCATCATATTGGTTGTGATCTACCATGAGCTTCTTCAGGTAACTACTTATTAACTTTTCTGGCATAAGCACTTTATTTTATTATTGCATAATTTTAACACAATACTTACCGGCATTCAGTTTTATTTATAGACTTTTTCTCAAAGCACTGTATTCTAATATTGTATAATTTCAACACAATAATTATCTGCATTCCAATTTTTATTTCATTAAAATGTTATTATTTCTTTGAAATTAATAATTTGATTTTGTATTTAATTAATTTAGTTTATATTAAAATAAAAATCAATAACAACATTCTCAACAAAGTCCAATGGTGGGCCAGCAAGTGGCGAATTAGAATCAATGAAAACAAATCCCAACATGTTACTTTTACTATGAAAAAAGACAACTGCACACCAGTAACTTTTAATGGACACCAGCTTCCTCATTCAGACTCAGTCAAATATTTGGGCTTACATATTGACAGGAGATTAACTTGGAGAACCCACATATTCACCAAGCGTAAACAACTTGGCATCCAACTTCAAAAGTTATACTGGCTCATTGGCAGAGGATCCAAACTATCTTTGGAAAATAAAATTTTAATCTACAAAATTATTATTAAACCTATATGGACCTATGGGATATCCCTTTGGGGCACTGCAGCCACTTCCAACTTGGCAATGCTTGACAGGTTTCAAAATAAAGTGCTAAGAATAATTGTAGACGCACCATGGTACGTTCCTAATAAAGTGATTTTAAATGATCTACAAATTCCTTCAGTGCAAAGTGAAATTAAAAATTTCAGTACGAGATATAAAGACAGATTAACCGCTCACCCTAATGACACTGTCCAACACCTTATGGATGTTACCAATGAAACTAAAAGACTTAAACGCTTTAAGCCATCTGAATTATCTACACGCTTTTAATTGTATCTGTTATATATATATTAACAAATAATATGATCTCACATTAAAAATGTTTACGCATATAAAGTATTGTAAGGGGAGGTTTCACTGGAATCTTACCCCGCACGACATTGTATAACCTGCAGACTATACTTCTAACCCTACTAAATACTTATTGCCTAATATGTTAAGGTAGATTGTATAATATTGGAGATTAATAAAAAAAAAAAAAATAAAAATAACAACATTCCATAACTCAATAGAAACATCCAGTTTACAATTCAATTATTTTTAACACTAGTCTCACTTTTGCTTTAAAATAGTTTATCTTTGCGAATATGTTTTTGTTTTTTAAAAATAAGGTTATGAAACACTTACTAATCTTAAATTTATTACATTTTAGGAACAAAAGTAACATGCTTTCACCTTCAAGATTAGTAAGAGACCTACTTTACAATACAAATAAACCTGATCTTAATTCTGATTGGTTGAACCTTTTTCTGAAATTTACAATTTATTAATTTTGCAAACATCTTTGTTATACTAGGATAGATCTTAAAATTAATATAAGCATTGAATTCTACATCAAATTTCCTTTAAAATGATACCCCTTTTGCCCTATTTCGCTTAGGAGCCATTTTGCTATAATAGTTATCCATTTTTACATATAGAAATTTACTTATATCTAACTTATTTTACTATTTGCAGGAAAACTCTGGCCATTTTTGGATTCTATGACCCGAAAACATAAAGTTACACTAACTTTAACTTCCACAAAGTAAACAATTAAAATTAACATTTCACAATCGGAGTTCAAAATGTCTATAACTTATCTTCTCGACACCTTTAGTTAATTTGCACCAACAATGTTAATCTATGTGGCTACACTTCCATTCAAAACAAATTTTGACACTTGACAGAAGCCAACAAAGGAAACATTCCAAGCAGTTAATGGCAACCTAGATTCTTATTGTTACCCCAACTGATGATCAATGAACACCGTTGTAAATTTCAAGGCTGTACTGATTTTCAAAATTTTTAACTAAATTGTTTAAAATTTCAAACTTTGGACGTGAATTGAAGAATAACTACTAAAGATAATATAGACAAATCATATATTTTTGTAATCAGGAGAAAAAAGTCTTTTCATCTAGATAATAATATACAGGCCGTTCCATTTAAAAAATCAACGTTGTGTCAATTTGACAGATTTAGAAAAACGAAATAGGGGTTAAACGATACAAACTTTGTATTTAAAGATCTCTTATGGGTAAAACTGTAGGTAGGGTGCAAAATATAATTGGACATCCTGTACAGTGTAGTATACAATTTATACATAAAATTACTATGCGGTCGAATTTCGGCTTTAATGTACGTACAAGATCTAGCTTTAAGACAAAGCAATGAAAACGTATCAAGATTAAAGCGAAAGGTAACCTTTCAACCAGGTATATCAACGCTGATTTATCTGTTAGAAGCATACTTTATTACCCTACAATTACAAAACGTCTTTGAAGGAACTACGAAAGCAGACGTGTGTTGTTAAACAGCTTACTTTATTACATAGAAACTCACATTTAAATTATTTTACAGGTTTAAGAACATGCCATAGAGAAATGCAGAATTAAAATTGCATCGCCATACATTATAAATATTCTGTTTTAATCTGTTATTGTTTAATTTTGGCTAACATAGTGTAGAGGTATAGGGCTTTGAATAACACAAAATTAGAAACTTTGTAAGATACACCCAGATGAATTCTATCAACACTCTCATAATTAAATTAATTATTTCATAGTCACCAAAATCTGCTTTTCGCGCTCTCCTGACTTTTCATTTAACTAAACTTTGTTATGTAAAATATCGCATTTATCCATGATCCATGTACTTCCTTAACTTATGCATTAAGTAGTGAGTTTTTCATTTAATTAGGATGATAATTAGTCCTATTCATAGGCAAGTCAAGCTAAATTTAATTGCACGACGGTTGTTTCTTAAGTTAAGACAAACATAAGAAACGTACGTGAAAATGGTTACGAAAATTAATAACACAATAACTAAAATCCTCGAATAAACTAATCCTTTTTTTTAGCAATTTACAACACACATTAAATGTGTGCAAAGGACAAAAGTACAAATCTTTTCCCCTTGGGAAAAGAGACACTTTCCACCAGAGCCATTCATCTGATAACTTTTACTAGTTACCGTCTGTGTTTTATTTTACAAAAAAGAAAATTGCGACGTTCTGCACTAAATACATTATATGGCAACTATTTGTTTTAAATTGCATCAAAAGCCATTAAAATCTTTGATTAATTAAAATTACAGTTACAGTTACATAAAAGATGATTTCCCGGGCCTTAATTTGACACTGAAACCTCTTTTCTATTCAAATAAAAGACGTTATTACCAATTTTGATTTCTTTGGTGTATTTTCTTCGTTTATCCTACATTCTTTTTTAAACAATATGGTAAAATTATTATTTACATTATTAATGTAGTAACAAAAATTCAGATTTGCAAAGATTAATACAATATATATATATATATATATATATATATATATATATAAATAAGAAGACCAAGAAATAATAGCTTGTCAAACAATGAACGAAAGATTCCTGTTATTCTACCTTATATAAAGGGAATTACAGACAGAATAGCAAAGAAATTTCCCAAAAACGACTTCAGACCGGTATTCAAACCACATTCAACTTTGTCCCAACTTTTAAGAAACCCCAAAGACAAAGTTCCTAATGAAAGCCAAGGAGTGTATGAGATACCGTGCAACAACTGTCGAAGAACTTATATAGGACAAACTAACAGAATATTATATGCGAGAGCCGATGAACACCAACTAGCAATTAAACAGCACAATCCTTCATCGTCTTTAGCTACACATCATTTAGATACAGGACACCAAATTAATACCAACAATATCCGTTTAATTGCACCTCTATATACCTTACAAGCAAGAATTATTAGAGAAGCAGTTGAAATTGAAAGAAGACCAAACGCCCTCAATAAACGAGATGACACTTCTAGAATGCCACAAATTTGGAAGAATATCATTAAACAAGTTGATTCTCCATTTCAACTTACTCCAAATCTTCCAGCAATTTCAAACACTTATGCTGCAACTATTCCAGGCGTCCCCACTTCTGCACCTTCTACATCACATACTAGACCAACTACCCGAAGTCAAACACACTCGTCCAGATTAAAATTAAATTAGTTACCTTGTTTCATATTTTGTACTTGTTAAAAATAGTTACCTTATTTCAATTCTGTAATTGTCAAATAAATTCTTGACAAAGGGAACAAAGGACGTTCCCGAAACGTTGAATTAATTTTTACGTTTATTTACACAAGTTTTAAAGAAAAATTGTCTTATTTAAACATGAATACTTGTGGAAATCTAAATAGAATATATATATATATATATATATATATATATATATATATATATATATATATATATATATATATTGTGTGTGTGTGTGTGTGTGTGTGTGTGTGTGTGTGTGTGTGTGTGTGCGTGTAGAAAAAATTTAATCTTTACAATTGGACCACATCAAGGTACAAGCTCAATCCACATTAAGTGTTGGGCATATTACAATAAGCGAGTTGCCGACTAAACTCGCCTAAGAAGGACGTGAGTTTTGGTAACATGTAGATAATCTGAAATATTGATTCAAAATTTACACTTGCCTTAAATAGCAAATAACTCGTAAAAAATATCTTTTTAACATTATTTATCGGGCATCAATAAGACATCAATTTGGCCACTTTCATATAAAGTTTGTGTCAAAAATTGCGCATGAAATCGGTATCAATAAACCGTCACTATCACTTTTGAGACATTAAAATGATACCATGTATAAGAAAGCTGGATGTCACTTTGATGCCAAAATCATATCACATAACATGATTATTTCATAATCCTGTTATCAAATTTATATTAATTAAATTATATGCTCCCATGTTGATTAATAAAAGTGGATACAGTATAAATAATGATTTTATTGTTTAGTGAAGACCTTATACAAAAACACTGTAAATACAAATTATACTTGTGATACAAATTACATGTTGGCATACAACATTTTAAATTTTTATATGGTAGAAGTAGACATGGTTTTAACAAACATACCTAGTTTACTACTTCTCAAAGTGCACCAGGGAATTTCCATCAATTTATTTGAATATCTTATTCTACAAAAATCAGTTTCAGAAGTATATTCAGTCAATATGCACGCCTTAAAGTTAATTGTAAGGTAACAATTAAATTGTTAGGCTCCATACACACATTTTTCTGTAGTCTTTTCGATAGGGTTCACATTTAAAACTCATTCTCTGTCATTCTATTATTTATCTCTTTACGAAGCATACTCTTAATCGTTTTCATTTAATTTTCGAAAGGAAAAGCACTGAATGTGTCCAACGGGCCATGTAGTAGAACATCAAGATGCAAATGAGAAGGAGTATGTACACTATATACACATGTATATTTTGAAAACACATAGGAAAAATCTGACACAAATTGTTTTAGTAGAAACCCAGCGTATTCTATCCGCCCTGGTATAAGAGCTGATGTCGAAATTAATATATAAATTGCCGTATGGAATAACATAAAGTGCTAAAAACATTTTTCTGAAACTAACCCTTTTAAAGCAACTGGGCCAACATATAACAAAAACAACCGATACTCGGTAGTCTTCCAAAAGTTAAGCTTATCTAGACCGCGAGGTTTCCATTGAAAAACGGAAGGAATGTACTGCCTTAAATTTAATAAACGGCTAGAGACTTTTTATATCTTTCGGTCTTAATTTATGAGGTAACTGTTCAGTAAGCATTGCATATAATCAGTTGGAACTTGGCTTATCAAGCCAATATCAAGAGATGTCAAAGGTGTAAAACCATCGTGATGGTTTGGGTATGTTTGTTCCTGAAAAGATTTGTCTGAATAAATGTCTGAATCGTCTAGACCTACATAAGTCACTCTCTTCCTCTATTTTCCTTTTCTACAACACTTTTCACACCGGTAATATGCATTGTACTGTTTTATCCTGTTAATATAACTACGTGTAGGAGCATCTGCTACAATGCAACCGATTCTTACAGTGTATTGTACATTATTATAGGTAACAAGCGGCCCAAAAGTAAGTATACAGTTACTTATACATAACTGATTGTGCCCTTTCTTTTGTTTCTAGTATAAACGATGGCTGGAAATCTGAGCGAGGAGCACCGACGGTGGATCCTTAAGACCTATTGGAAGTACGAAAATGCAGACCGTGCGTAAGATATGGAAAAATGAATTTCATTTGCACGCGCCGTCACGTCTAACGATTTACTGCACAAGTTTGAGACCACAAGTTCCGTCGCCAATGCACTGAAGTCTAGACGACCACGCACGACGTTGTGCAATGAGATGAAGGTAGCTCTTACATTCGTAAACAGTCCAAAGAAGTCTACGCGACAAGCGTCTCGGGAGCTGGGTATCCCGGGGACATCATTACAACGTCTGATGCATCAGCTGAACCTTAAGCAGTACTGCCCTAGACTGTTGCATGCCCTTGTTGAGGACGATCCTGACCGCAGAGCAGATTACAGTTCTGTGAGGTAATGCGCAATTAACTGACTGCAGCCTGTTTTAAATTGTCTGGTCACGTCAAGAGACATAACTCTGTGTACTGGGTCGAAGAAAATCCACATGTCATTATGACTACGCAATTGAATCAGCCAGGCGTCACAGTGTGGGGTGGCATATTCTGCGATGATGTTGTGGGTCCTGTCTTTTTTGATGGAGCTGTTGATGGCCCCAGGTATCTGGACATGTTGATCGATGTTGTGTTGCCACAACTGCAAGCACGGCCCGGCTTTGCGGAACTGTTCCTTCAACAGGAGGGGGCCCCATCGTATTATTCTTTGGAGGTCCGTCAGTACTTGGATCAGACATTCCCGCATCATTGGATGGCGACACGGGGGAGCATTAGTGGCCACCACGTTCCCCGGACTTAACTCCAATGGATTTCTTTTTTTGGGTAGTAGTAAAGGATAAGGTTTATTCCAGAAGACCCGTCACAGTACGACAGTTAAAGAATATCATCGATGATGCGTTTGAGGATATTCGTTGGATTTGCATCGCACCATGTGTGAGAGTGTCAGGGATAGGTTGCAGGAATGCATCAATGCCGAAGGTGGACATTTTGAGCACCTTGGGGATTAAATGTGTAATTATATGTTTGTAATTAAACCTGTAATAAAATTATTGCTGTATAAATAACTGTACACCTACTTTTGGGCCATTCGGTATTCAATGCAATTTTTCTCTAACAGTTGAACTTCCTATATTAATGGATTTAAAAACTTATCTAAATATTGTGGCTTACTCTCTCCACAAAACAAGGAAATAATAAATACTTCACTCTCAAGTCCGTCAATGCACCCTAATATTGGCCAAAACTGAAGGGTCGAGCTATGACTAATTGGACGACCGTCGATCCCAACTGTAAACGTAATCAAATTATTTAAACCGCGATAATGATCAACAACTTTTGTAGTAGGAGTGAATATACCTCTCTCAATTCCTTTAAGTAGGTATTTCCGACCTCCAAAGTGAAAAAGCTGGCCTCCTTCAACATCAATTGATTTTCTGAACTGTGGAGTACCTAACAAAGTTCGTGCATCCTTTGGAAATGTTTCAATCCCTTAAAAGTTGAAGTAAATGATTTACTGCAGTGTGTGTAACGTTATGTTGAAGAGCCCAACATTTAAGATTTTGTAGTTTACTGCTTTTCATTACTTTGGTTTCACACAACTGAATATTTTCTGATCAATGCAAAAGTATTATTTCTGCATTTGGTATAAGAGAATTGGGACTTACAAGACTGAAACTACCATATAATACTGTAACAATATCACTAAACTGAACATTTTCTACTACATTATAAAATTCGTGACTCTCTGCGTTTCGTAGAACAGAATTTAAGCTTATATTACTAAACCTACTATCTACGGGGTAACTCACAGGACAACAAAACTAACTCAATTTGCAACATAAAATATGTAATTTTAACTTTAACTTTCAAAAGTTTAAATAAGCTTATTAAATTTATTTATTGAGTAGACAGTCAAATAAACCTTGTAACGGTCTAAAACTATTAGCACCTCTGCTGAACGTATGCATCAATAAATACTTTTGTAAAATGCAATCACTTAAACTTTCCCTAAACCTTTAACAACGTAATATTTACAAAACTCGCGAATAAACTTACTAATTTGAAAACGCGCCGAACAAAAATGGATTAATTATTGGAAGAACACACATAGAAAAAACTATTAACCTAATTTTGCAAAATTGTAGATGTTTACAGGTTGAATCACAGTAACTAAAATACCATTTGAATCTTTAAACGACAATATTTTTTAGATACGCTGCACTTAAACTTGCATTATTTATTTCATTTATTTACAAAAAATCTGTACGCATAGAATTGTAGATAAAAACTAAACATTAACTGAATGAATCACTTTATAATATCCCAGAAATTATTCATATAAAACAAAGCTAACGTCACGATGTACCGCTTATGAGAGGCCATCCACTTTTAATGGTAACGTAATTAAAATATAAACCCTTCCTAACCAACTAAGAATACACCAATTTCATTAAATAGCCAATTAATACAACAGTCGTAAAAAACTGTTCTGTACGTCAGTAAAAAAACAATAAACAAGCAACGTTCACATAATTTTAGAGAGTACGTTGTCCAAAGTATGACGTTTTTATATGCGTTACGTTGACCTAGAATTCAGTTTCATGCACTTTTAAGTATTTATCTCTATATTTGACCGTCGGTTAACGATTACTGATTTTGACACAAATCTTAATAAGTCTTCTTCTTTAAGACAAAGACATTGGTGGTCAATGGCATTAAAGACAAGAAAACTTTAATACATGTATTAAAAAAAAATTAAATTGGTATCGTTACAAGTTTGCATCTCACAAATAATGATAATAACTTATCTAACCCTGCTCTATATATATATATATATATATATATATATATATATATATATATATATATATATATTTACTTTAAAACCTAAATACAAAATATAACAGTGGTTGAAAGTCAAATGTTCAATATAAATCACTCATTAATGAAAGTAAGACACGAGAACTACAATCGACTGCAATGCTGTATTGATGTTTTCGGTGGACATTTTGAACATTTATTATGAAATTAATTAATTTTATAAGAATTTTGTTTTAATAACCGCTGTTTTTTGAATTTTTTATAATAATTTGTCACGCTTTTATTTGTTCACGACTAACCTGTTATAATAGAAATTTTGAGAAAAATCTCGTTCTGTTATTAAATTGAAAATATCTCAGAAATTAAAAATTTTAGCTATAGGGAGTGCTTAATAAAAATGAAAGAACATAAAGTGTATTTTCACTTTTTAAAATAAAATGCAGGGTGATTCATTTGAAAAAAATTTACAAAATCATGTATGTGTTCGAGTTTTGGCTCACTCTATATTCAATTGGCGCAATAATAAAGAAATACCACTTTCTCGTAACACTGTACCAATGTCAAAAAGTTATGCCTGGACAAAATTATTGTTGGGTTTTTCTGCCTAGGGTATACAGGACGTTGAAATGAGAATGATTTTCGTGTGCAATTGACCATAACTTTTGAAATACCCTGTATAACGTAATGAAACACTTTATTAGAAGTATGGGGGAGATGAGCTTAGTCTAAATTTGAAATAATATATAGGGTGTCCCATTTAAAGAAAAGTATGTTTGGTTCACGCTGGTAATATGTAACACCCTGTAAATACGAAAATAATGGTATTTTGTTAGAACGTGCAGAGATGTACACGAATGTGCCGATGCTTCAGTTATTACAGTCCATGATACATCTTCAGTTTCGTTTAGTCCAAAACAAGTTCCAGTGTATAAATGGGGATTAAATTTTCAGGAACCTCGTGAAAGTGTTATGTAATTTTTAGAGAAAGTCGAAGTCTTATGTGAGCCCCATCATGTCAGTTATTCAGAATGTTTTGTGTCAGCACAAGATTTATTTTCCAATATAGCTTTACAGTGGTTTAGAAGCACAAAACATACATTTAGTATTTCGTCGGATTTAGTGCAGTTACTTAAAAGAGATTATTACCTTTCGATTACGAGCATTATTTTTTGTTAGAAATACAGCAAAGTACTCTAGGTGTAGAAGAGAATGTTACAACGTATATTATTGGAGTTCAGACACTTTTTAAAAGATTAGCTACCCCTAAGTCTGAGAAAGAAATTGTTTCACAAATTCAAAGAAATTTAAATCCATATTTTGCATCCCATATTAGTACAAAAAAATTCTCGTCCATTAATGTATTAAATGAAGTATGTAGAGCAGATCAAGTTTTAAAATTTCGTACAGCAAGGTATAAGTCACCTCCAAAAAAATGTGTTGGTCTTTTAGAACCTGATTTAGCTTGTTTATCTTTGAGCCAACCATCTACCTCTAATACAGTTAATGAAGTTCAAGTTATTTCGTCCAGTATGTCTTGGAATTGTGATAGGAAAGGACCCTCTTATCGTGAATGTTCTGAGCCTCGGCAAACTTTTTGTTTTAAGTGTGGTAGAAAAGGTAGTTGCAGTAATCCTTGTGTTGGTTGTAATTCAAAAAACTTGACTTCCTTCTATTTCTTGCCCAGTTCCAAACCCTACAGGTGCGGTACCGAAAACCAATCTCCGAACTATGAGAATAAATCTAAAACCTACCAATTTAGACAAACAACTCCCAAACAACAACAAATAATTTCCTCGGCGAAGACCTTATTTAAACCCAAATGAAACAAATCCAAAAATATCTCATACTCTAGAAATAAGTTTCAATTTTCAGTTCCTGCTGATGAGTGGAATAATTGGCTTTTAACAGTTAATTCTTTCATGTCTTCATGTAGAACTGCAGTTGCTCCAGTATGTGTCCCCCTTCCGTTTGATAATAGACTCTATCTTACTGTTAAAGTTTTTGGTCATTCGTTATCTTGTCTTATTGATAGAAATTTTACTTTATCTGATGTGGGTGCACAGTATTCTAAGAAGCTTGCTCCGAAATATGTTGCTTGTAAGGTTATTCCTCTCGTTTATGAACTCCAAGATTTGAAGGGAGAGAATGTTGGTCAGTTCCATGTCAAGATTTGAAACCTAATTTTTCGAGTTTATAGTTAGGTAGGATGAGTATACATTTTCAATTATTGTTCTTCATTTTAGGTTTACTTCAGTTTCAATTGTTTCTTTGAGTTTAGTATTTCATTTGGTTAATATTTTTCCAGTTTGGTCGTGAGTGCGTCTGGGGAATCAAATGTAGAAGGTTACCGTATGTATGGATGATGATAGTAACACAATCAGGGTAGTAACTCTTCCAACAACTTGCGGTTTAGATTAGGATTCCTCCGGGTGTTATTCATTTTTTTATTGTTTTTTTGTGACTGAGTGGCATGTGTAATGTGCCAATTATTGGCTATCGTGACCTAAATTTATTTTCAATTCTTGTCTATCGTTACCTTAATTTAAGTTTTGGAGTTCACATTGGTATCCTTTTTCTCTAAATATTTAAATTTTAGTATATTTCGA
The DNA here is from genome assembly GCA_036346205.1 of Vesta saturnalis. Taxonomy (NCBI): domain Eukaryota; kingdom Metazoa; phylum Arthropoda; class Insecta; order Coleoptera; family Lampyridae; genus Vesta; species Vesta saturnalis. The sequence continues at coordinate 421,953 of JARFJB010000034.1, forward strand.
TATTTTCACTTTAGTCTACATAATTACGAGTACCTCTGTATATATATATATATATATATATATATATATATATATATAGTTGGTCTTAAGGGCTATTTTAGACACATCAAGTTTTATTGTTTTGTGCGCAAATGCGGACAGAAACCCACTTAATGCATTTCTGCTTCTTCTACCGTTCCTTTTAGTACGTTATCTTTTTTAAGTTTTACTCCCTTATATAAGGTATGTAAAGGCTTCTAATTACATTTTTCTATATATTATATTTATTAGGGAACAAAAATAGGGTACAAGAGTACGCCTCTACATTAAGGAAACCGCTTGTGTTAAGAAAAAGCTGAAATTTGAATAAATTTCCTATTTTCAAAAGCGTGACGGTGACGTAATGAAATTACATAAAATGGCGTAGATGATATACAATTTTTGTTTTGAATAATTAAAAATGGAGATACCTTTGTATCATTACCGCTTGCTTTTAGTACACCTGCTGTTAGTTTGCCTGCGTTTGTAGTTTTTCCGTTATTGGTATGTGGAAAAGATGAAAACAATCAATCACTCCTAATTTTTATTTGTTATAATCTCGGAAATGCAGAGAAACCTTTTCAAGTGCCTTAAGTTTATACGACCATAAATTCCTTTACAACAGCATTTATTTATTGTTTTTGAGCAGGAAATGACCGAGACCTTCAGCACTCTCTCGTACTGATGGTCTGGCGATTATGTAGATTCCGAGTTTCGCTACAAGCCAACATTTGTATCGGGACCAATTTTTGTAAACCCCATTGCAATACGGTAGAACGATTGTGACTGTATGGCTTTAACCCAACACAATGTAGCAAGTGTAACCCAACAGCTGACGAAAGTAATTAGAGCAATTTGGATTCGTGGTCAGAAGATTTATTGTCTGCATTAGGTTAGTGGAAATGTTGGTAAGCATAAACCTTTCTAGTAGTAACAGTAGGCGGCATAAACTTTCCGAAGTACAATTTTAAAAATTCAAGAAAGGAGTAAAGAGAGAGGGGCGCATTTTCTCCTCTCTCTCTTTGCTCCTCAGAGAAGATATTATTTAGTACATGTACAAACACAAACAAGTTAATGTGATAGATTAAGTATCCAGTAAAGAATAATTCCTTTATTCAATAAACATAAAAACGAAATAAAATTTTAAGTCACCCAAATTATTGGTTTATTCGATAGCAAGCAAATTAATCTAAACTTTAGACTTTACTAAAATTAACAGCAAAATTAATAGCCAGATGATTGAAATTTTTACAGCGGTAACAGATCAATGTCATTCTTTAATTGTAAACTTCACTAGTTACTCAGCGCACTACAGTTACTAATTTTATCAAATATGCTCCTTTTTATGTGTAATTGCCTGTACTTATAGTTAATAATCTAGAAAAATAAATGTTTGCGGCACAAAGTTTCTCACCTTAATGAAAGGTAAATACGTATGCAGATATATAGTAGAATTTACATACTAGTCCTTTATACAGTCAGTTAATCACGATCACTAAAGTTGAGTTGCCGGAAAATTTAGCGATACAAGAGCCATACCTATACTTTGTCAACATAAACTGGTAGTTTAAAACAAACGAGTAATTTATGGCTTACTGTTACTAAGTACCAGTTCCAAAGTACTGTAAGTATAGGGCAGGTAAGTAAATGTTGTATGTAGAGTTGGTTCATTTAACCAAATTTTAATATTTTAGATAATACGCAACTGGCACGAATAATCAAATAGTTCGACGGAAACAACTATAAACGATAGTTAATAACCTAAACAATTTCCACTAGTTCAAACCGGCAGTAGATTCATGTGATATAGTTTGTTAGTCTATCTTGAATACCTCGAAAATTGGGAGGCAGGGTGAATGTAAATGTACATTAACCTTTACGATGAATCGGATATATAGGCTACAGCTAGTTTTCGACTTGTAACTGGGGGCACTTTTTCTATTAAGAAAATCATACACATTTCTAAACCTTGCTTCCAATCGTGTATTTGTGTGGCCAATCTTGTATCCAATTTAACGTAATATGTGTACGAAATAACTGCGTTATGTTCAAAGATTTTGTTGTGATTCTTTCATGTTTAGGCTGCCTAAATTTAATACTAGAATATATATGCTTTTAAGGTAATGCAGTAGTTATTGTTTTGCCGAAATAATTTTTGTGTTTGTTTAGCTGTTATTAGGACCAATGAATTAGCGCCAGGCTATGTTAATTGCTATTGTGCTACACTTATAAATGCAAAGTAGGTTGTGTACATTTGGATAGTTGAGAAATGGGTGTTTAGTAACTTTTGGTGTTTTGCAAATTACTTCTTAAAGTTAAGTAATAGATTATTTACTCGCCTGTCAATGCAATGCAATAATAAATGTTCTAAGGGTTCGAGTAATTACTAAACTAAGCTGTTACTTTTTCTGCTTACTATTAATCAGCTGAGCTAGACGGTCACATCTTATTTATCTGTAACGAACAACGGGCTTCGAAAAACTATTATTGCGATCACGTTAAAAACAAAAATTTCAAGTAGTTCGTCGTCTCCCATATTCGATTTAGATCGTCGGCCATTCATCTTTTCTGAAATCTTAAAAATTGTTTAGGTTAATAAACGACTTCAGTTCGACAAAAACCACAGACTACACTAGATAGGTATTTTGCGGGACTGGAAAGTAATTACTTCAAGGCATGAATTAAAAAAGCTAAAGCATCGTTGGAGTAAATTCTTTGAATTAAAAGAATATGCAGAAAAAAAAAGAATCAGATTAGTTCATTGATCATTCACAGGATTTTAAATCCTGCTTTCGTAATTCAAAGCTGTTGTGAAATATAGTTCTTCATTAAATGTGAAAATTCTGATACATTTCATTCGAATCTGTTTTAACTTGAAATTCAAGAGACTCAATATGAATAAATTATATAATTTCATGTAACATATTACCACCATAAGTCTAAGTCATGCTAACGGCCAGAAATAAATAAAGACCCTACTCATTAACATACAGAATTCAACAATTTTCCAAAATGAAATACTGTAGTGCTTTCGTCTACAATAGAACCGACATTTGATGGGGAGAACTTGTTAAGAAAGGGTAAAGCCTAAAAGGGCGTTTATGTAACGACTGACCTAATAGAAACTTAGTTACTTAACGGTTTCCATTGATTGAGATTTACACATTTCAACCAAATCTCACTACCAAATGTATAAATTAACATTGGCAGGTATATGTAGGATAATTAATCTTGTAGGAATCAAAAACATCATTAACGCAGAGAATTGAGACCTTAATTAACATTTACCTATAATTAAATTACATTTTAATTCACGCTACAACTTAATCAATAAAACTTTATTTGAATTCCAGGTTTTACCGTGCATTGTAAAAGGAAATGGAAAAAATTTGGATTTTATACAATTTCTCTTTATTAAACGGATTCTTAATTATAATATTCATGAGGTTTCTTTTCAGTTAATCTGTGCTCATCGTTAAATCTAAGCTATTGACCAGTAATCTGTACCGAAAAAAATGAATTCATTAAGTTTAAGACTTTATTACAGCGAAAACTGTACTGCAAATGTGCCTTTTATTTCTACCCTTACTGAAGTGAACGTTACCCTATTATATATATTTGCTTATACAAAAAGGTTCCACTACAGCAATCACATTTGATAAAGTTCAATTTAACGTTATTTAAGAGATACTGAACAAACATTGGTTCATTAATATAATTTATAATTATGCAAAAGATTAATTCACCAATTATATTATTGGATTATAATCAATAAATTTTCTTTCTATTAAAACATTACTGGTAAGTTATCACACACTTACAACCACAAATTTTAATTTAAACAGTTTTATTCTTATCACTATTTCGGTCCATAAGAACTGGTAAAATTAAAAGAAAACCTCTATTATACCGGGTGATCCGTTTGACTAGGGATAATTTAAACTATCTCTTGTGTGGTTAATAAATATTTAATTAGACAAATATACAGGGTCTCCCGAATTGCAGTGTCCAAACTTTAACAGCGTATTCTGTGTCCAAAATAAGTAATAATTTCCTATATAAACATATGTTGAGAAATGCTTCGTTTTCGAAAAAAAATCATTTTTTATCATATCATTCATATCACTCTCGATACCTCTATAAAATTTAATATTTTCGAGCATCAAAGAACATTTTTTGGTGTAAAAGATTTTTTAAAATGTCTATCAGTGGCGCCCGTGCGGTATTTGAACTGAATATTATTGAAGGAAAAAATGGTACGCCACAGAATCTCCATTTAATTTACAGCAAATTTGAACCCTTGATTTTTTTCCGTACGACGCACCGTTTTCGTGTAAAAAATAAAAACTGTTTTCATGCTAAAAATTCAATTACTGCTAATTTCAGTGTCAAAACTTGTAAACCGATAATTAGAGTTAATTCCATTGCTAAAATGGTACCTCATTTTACAAAACTATTCTATATTAACTAAGTGCTTACTTAACCTTCCCGCCATTCCCTTGCGGGGTAGGCATAACAATCCCTGCCTCTTACTTATTTTTCATTCACAATCTTTCTCCATGCTTTCCTATCTCCGCTTACCTCCCTAGCTTCCGCAAGATTCATACATTGTCTCTGACATGCCCATTTGTTTTTAAAATTCCTTATCTTCCTTTCCTTTATCATAGATTCTACTACATTCAGCCAAGTTTTACGCGGCCTACCAGGCCCGGCCTTTCCCATAACCTCACCCACATATATTTGTTTCGTTAATCTTGCGTTGTTTATTCTCTCAATGTTACCAAACTAACGTAATGCACAACTTTTATATCTATCCATCATCGTCTTTTCCTCGCCACACTCCGTCATTATGCATTCATTTTTTATCTTGTCCCTTCTCGTTTTACCACATGCGCTTCTCAGGAATATCATACCCACGGCATTTATTTTTCTTTCGTGCTTTTTTTGACATACCCATGTCTCACTTCCATACAGTACTGACGGGACGAATACGCTCGCTTCGCAGCTAGGCTCATGCTTTCATTTCTCATTAACGTCCACATACTTCCAATCACTTTCCTTCCAGCATTGACCGTTCGTCCAATCTCGCTCGCAATTGTACCATCTGCAGTAAACATTCTACCGAGATATACCAGCTCGTCCACTTGCTCCACAGTTTCGTCTTGCAGAGTAAATACTCTACTCTCCTTTCCACCTTCCCGATTGAGCACAACAATCTTAGTTTTGTTCACGTTTACCTTTAGGTCCATGCTCTCACAGACTGTATCAAACTTCCTCAGAGCGGTTTGCAGCTCATCCGCACTGTCACTTAATGAGACCGTGTCATCTGCATACACCAGAAGTCGTACATTTACGTCATCAACCATTACACCATTTGTATCGGTACATGCTTGTCTAAGACATTTATCCATGTATACATTGAACAACCACGGTGACATCACACAGCCTTGTCGCACTCCTTGCTCAATATTAAAGCATTCACTCACTCCTACTCTCACCCTAACATATGCCCGACTACCGTTGTATACTGCCCTTATTCCATTTATTAGACCTTTATTTACGCCATATTCATTTAATATTTCCCACAGCTTCTCCCTATTCACTCTGTCATATGCTTTCTCCAGATCTACAAACGCACAGTACAACTTCCTTTTCACCTTTAAACACTTTTCGATCACCTGCTGGAGAGCAACTCTGATCGACACATCCTTTCCCTGTCGGAAAGCCACCTTGCACATCCCACATCTTAGTTTGTGTAGTTTCTCGTACTCTATCATTCAGTATTCTTCCAAATACTTTACCAGGCACGCTGAGCAAGCTTATTCCTCTGTAGTTCTTACAATCACTCTTGTTCCCCTTACCCTTATACAATGGTACAATGATCGAGCTCTTCCAATCTGTCGGCACTTTTCCACACATAATTGCATACGTTGAATAATTCACACAATCTTGGTATAAGCTTTGCACCAGCATACTTGAGCATTTCACCAGTGATTTCATCTACTCCTGCTCCCTTGCCGTTTATTAACCTTCCTACCGTTTTCTCTACCTCATTTATTCCAATATCCTTCTCAGTTTCAGTCATCATTTCTTCTATGTTCTCCTTATTGAACCCTTCAGTCTTACTTTCCTCACTATTGCACAGCTTTCCGAAATATTCTTGCTAGCATTTACTCACTTCACAATCGTTCCATACTATTTCGTTTCTAGCATTCATCACTCCTGCAGCGTTCTGTTTTGGCCACGTTTTGTATTTTGACCCATTTCCAGAAGAGTTTTTGTTTCCCTCAAAATCATTCTGCATTTTCTCTCCTTCCACAACCATCACTTCTTCTTTGCTTATTCTCACTGCCTCCTTCGCTTATTTATTTCTTAATCTGTACTCCTCATACAATCGCTTCTTCTCAGTCTCATTTTTTGCAGCAATCATTGCCATGTACGCATCTTTTTTCTTACATGCTGCACTTTTTACCGACTCATTCCACCAAGCACATTTTTGCTGTCTACCTAAAGTCACTCTTCCACATATTCGCACGGCACAATTGACAACAGAGCTTATCAAGCTTATGCATGCACTTTCAACGTCAGTGTCTTTTATTTGTTTATTCCACACTGTTTCATTCACATTCAACTCTTTACTCACAGCATCTGCGTATTTCATTCTCGCACCGTTATCCACTAGTTTGTCAACCCTAATTCTGGACGTTCGCACTACGTTTGCTTTCCTTCTCCAGACCCACTTTTGACCTAAACACACTCTCGATACAACCAAAAAGTGTACCGATCCACACTCCGCTTCGCGCCTTACTCTTGTGTCTTTCACAAGGTTTCTAAGCCGTTCATCATACACTATCAAGTCTATCATACTTTTAGATTCGCCTCTTTGCCATGTATACATATGCACATTTTTATGTTTAAACCACGTATTGGATACAAACAGGCTTCTCTCCACACAGATGTTCAGCAGGTGTTCACCGTTCTCATAGACTCTTTGGTCTCCGAACTTTCCTAGAACGCGTTCACTATGTTGTACACCCAACCATCCGTTCATATCCCCCACTATAATCACTTTTTCGTTTGGCTTACATACGTTCAACACGTTCTCTACTTCATTCCAGAAATTCTCACACTTCTGGTCTCTTTCCCCATTCACCGGTACATAGCATGCAATAAGAAAAATTCTTCGAAACTCCACTTTCATTCTAACCCATATTACCCGGGGAGATACCAATTCGTACTGTTTAACACATCTTTTCGCTCTTTCACTTATGATCATCCTAACTCCTTTTGCGCCATGCACTTCCGTCTCAACTCCTGATCATAGTACCAGGCTGCCATCCTCCATCTCCACAGCATCCTTTCCTTTGCGCTTTGTCTCCGATACACACAGAATATCAAGGTGTCTTTCGTACACTACATTCGCAATTTCAAATTCTTTACCATGCATACCTCTAACATTTCACATACCGACTCGCCATTCATTCCTTGCACAGTCGTCAGCAACGGGGCCTGACTGTTTCGACCTTGACCGCCCCTTGTAGCCAGGTCGATTTGAGGCAGTTGTATTGTTTCCTTAAGGTAATACCGTAGCGAGCAGACCGGTTACAGGCCAAATCGTGGCTTGGACGATGTAGCTAGCATTCCCTACTAACGGTATCGTCCTACTACCGGACAGTTATTTGTCTACTGTCACGACATAATAGATAAATATAAATAATAGATCGTATACTTACTGTATCAATCTCGTAAATAATTTTATAAAATCTAGAGTTTACAACTTTCATTAACTTAGATGGTGAAAAATTTTACAGAGCACCATAAAATTATTTTCTTCATTAACGAATTATAGTTATTTGTATTATAAGTAAAAAAAATGTATTGTTTTTCTTTACGAATCGCGATCTTTTTAATCGAGGCGCAGCCAAGATTATAAACGTGATGAGTGAAGAAAAACCTACTTTTCTTTAAGAATAATACGTAAAATTTTTTCGCACACTAAATGGAAATGGATTACATTTTATAAAAAATATTGTGCAAAATACATGACAAGCGCGAAAGTTAAATTGCCGTTTCCATCACTGCAGCAACTAAACAAAAATACGGAAACAAAAACAGGCAAATAAAAATTTTGTCAAGTGTTATCGCGTGAAAATGGAAATAAGTAGTGAAAATCATCCTGAAATATCGGCATTAGCGCTTGAACCTGTTGCTAGTTTATTACCCTTAAAATCACGAGATAAATATGAGAAGACCTACAATATTTTCAATTCTTGGAGGACTTCAAAAAATTTAAGGGATATCGACGACGAAGTTATGCTTACTTCTTTTCATGAAAAGGTAAATTTTATTTATTTCTTTTAAGTTTTATCTTTATATTTGATTACAGGCTGAAAGACTAAAATCTTCCACGCTGTGGTCGACATATTCCATGTTGAAAAGTACGTTGAGAGTGTTAAGAAAACGTCGATATATCGAATTATGAGAAAATACAATAATATTTGAAGCGCCAAACTGAGGGATATGAAGCAAAAATTCTATCGAAGGATGATGTGTCAAAATTTTTGACAAAAGCACCTGACGATACTTTTCTTATGATTAGAGTGCCGTTACTTTTCGGTCTGTATGGGCTATGTCGTAGTGAGGAGCTAAGAAAGTTAAATGTGAAGGATGTCGAGGATACCGGCTCTATCTTGGTTGTCACTAAAACAAGGAAGAAGCGTATGTTCACCATTATGATGGAAATGAGAGGAATTAATGAGATTGAGTTGTACAGGAGATATGTACGCTGGCGTCCAAAACATATCAATCACTCAAAATTGTTCATATTTTATATGAACAATAAATGTACATGGGAATCCACGGTTTCTGCTAGATGCCGAAGAAAATTGTCCATTATTTGAAATTACCCAACCCAGACGGTTACACCTGGACACTGTCTACGTCGAACGTCAACTACTTTTTTGCTGATAGTGGAGCGGATATCAGGAGGCTCAAAAATCATGGAGGGTAGCGATCAAACACGACTCCACAAGAATGTGTAGAAGAAAGCATTAACAATAAAATGCCGACTTCGAAAATGATTTTTAATCGGCCATCATCGTCAATCAGTGGATACCAGAATCCATCAGATGTTGTCCTAGAACGTACTGAATTACAGTTTGCTCCTGCATGTGGCGATTAATCATTTGCTACGTCAAATGGAGTTCATCAGGAGGCTTTATCAAAATCGTCACTATCATTTAATGATTTACAGTTAAAACGTTGTACAAGCATAAGTTTTCCTATTATTGTATCCACGAGAGTTGGCGTTCACATCATAGGTTTCCGAATGAATGCACGACAGTCCTTTCAACAACCATTAAAGCTTAATACATGTTTATAATAAAGAGGGAAATACAGTTTGCGTGTGTTTTAAGTAAAGACATGCGTATCGTCAGTGAAAATAAGAGAGAAGTGGGTATGTCCGTATGTCCAACAGCTGACTCAATCAAAGCTTCAACTTAATATTGCACGGATTCTTCGTCAATCGTCAATCTGTCAAATTTATTTATTATTCATAACCTCATCACTTTCTATTAGCTTACGCCGTCTCGTATTTTTTCTGTTCGTTGTTGTTTTGCCCTTTTATTTACTCGTTCTTTATAGTTATTTTGTTCAAATTATCAAATTTTTAACAACAGTTCTTGTAACAACCCATTTTGAGTTATATTAAAATATACCGTAATTTAGGTCTTTCGTTCATTCAGTTGTAAATATAAGAAAAATTTTAGTTATTTTGACATTATAGCTATGAGGTAGGCAACTTAATTTGCATTTTGGTGTAACTTAACTTAAGTGCATATCTTCTTAAGGGTATATATTTCTTAAAGGTTTATACTCCCACTTTAAATTTTCTTCTGATCATTTTATTCGCGCAACACGTCATCACCAGATATTCCAAAGCGTCCATTTTTTTACTTCCTGATAAATGTTGTGAGATGCAGAAAGCTTTTTTTGGATTTTCCACCTAAATTTCGTGAAAGTGCCATAGATTTGATGGTAAGATACATTAACTCGTAATATAAAAAATTAAAACATTTGCTCTTTTCAGGCACTTTTACTTTCCTTTCTTTTATTTTTACTTTGATTTACACTTTAATTACATTTAAGTACGCATTTAATTTTACTGTTGCGTATGCTTTCATTTTATGATTGCAATTTTTTTTTGAAAATTTCAAGAAAATGCATTAAACGGATTATTTAATTTCAAGAAGACAAATTCATAAGAAATAAAATTCCAGTTTGGGTGTGGTTGACAACATAAAAGCATTGTTATTGCAATATATGCACAACATTGACACAAGGATTACGTCACCTTGGTTTGCATTTCTGCATTATTTTTTATAATACCAGGGGTTCTCAAGATGTATTATATTTAGTAACAGGTATTTATATTTAATGATTATTAGTATAAGACTAGAATTTTAAGATATATTTTATATAACCCTAATTTAACTGTTAATATTTTTTTGATTCTTACATTTTGATAAATTTTTTTAGACAACCTCGGTTTAGTTATTCCGAGCATAATTAAAAAAATAACTTGGCGTACGAGATCATTTTATTTGTGTTACATTGCAATTGTTTATATTGATGTTCAGTGGAAGTAAGCTAGCAGATTTTGTGGTAATCAAGCAAATAAAAAGAATGAACCACCCTACTTTAAACTACCGACTGGGACAAAGGCATTATTTGTGGTGAATGGTTAGTATCTCCAGGTAGTTTAACGATTTGTTTATGAGAACTTTGACACTTATTACATTTATTTATTATTAAATTTATTTTACCATTTACCCCATTATACATTATATTCTTATTAGAACTTTTGCCTTATTATGTCTGGTAAAGGGAAAACGTTAGGTTCTCAAGCGCAACAATTAGTTGTAAATTTGTTGGAGTAATTCCAGCATGAACTAGATAATGGAAGACCCCTAATCAACTTAAATGCAGTACAAGAGGTGCAGTATATATAAATAATTTCACACAACGAATTACATTGTTATTGTTTTAGCTTTGCTAGGTTCTAATTAACTTTTTAAGATACGTTTTATAAATAATGGATTAATTAAGCACGTAAAATATTACTACGACAATTTTAAAGTAGTACAAGCAACTAGCTGTGGGTAATTAAAGTATTATTTGCAACACTGCCTTGTTACGATTTGGCGTATTTCATTCCTGACGTCATTATTTCTCAAGTATGTAAAAGACTAAAAGCTCAAAATGAGCTCCTCCAACTTTTTAAAATTGTGTTTTTAATCTAATATGTAGGTTTCCGATATTTATTTCTCGCATTCCCATTCCTGAACAACGTGTGTACTATATTGACCATCATTCCTCAACTGTTGAGTGTTGGTATGCCATGATTGCATTTTTATGGCAATTGAACAGTTGCTACATGTCTTTAAAGTATGACACATGAGTATTTAGAAGTAAATTATTGTAAATAAACTTCAGATACAGTTTGCATGAAAAAGATAATTATCAGTCTAACTAGAAATTCGAAAATGGTGTTATTCAGTAACTTTGAGTATGCTGATATTGATTTCGTTTATGGTGTATGTAATGGAAATGCAAATGCAGTAATACGGGAATACCAACGAAGATTTCCAAATAGAAGATTACCTTGTAAACAAATCTTCATTAAAACACATTCAATGTTCAGAAATTTCGGACTTAAAAAGAATCCGGGAAGTGAAGGCAGGAGAAATGAACGACATCGAAACGTAATTTTAAATAAGTTTGACAATAATAGAACATTAACCCTGCAAATAGCAGCTCACCATATACAAGGCAACGCCATTTTTGTTTCTAAAAATAAGGTTCATCACTTTTTGAGGCAAGATCACAGAAAGCCATTTGATACGCAGCCAGTTAAAAATTTCCAACCTGGTGATACCGATAAACGCATTAGTTTTTGTAATTGGTAGAGAAAGATGAGAACTTTAAAAAAAATAATAATGGACTGACGAAGTTACACTTATACGAAGCGTCTCAGTAAATTACGAGTCTGGAGCCATGAGAATCCACGTGTTGTATGCACCAGAGCATTTCAACATGAATTTCTAATTTTTTGTGAGTCCCATATTTTACCACCACGCCTAGATGGACAATTTTTTAATTATTTCCTGAGAAATGAGTTATTTGAATATCTAGAAAATATTCCCCATCATCTGGATTCAAATGGACGGGGTTCCCGTACATTTTGCGCTTGTAAATCGTGACTGGTTAAATAACAATTATCCAGAACGGAGGATTGGATGATTACGAGCTAGAGCCTGGACACCGCGTACCCTGACTTCTTCCCCCTGTCGACTTCCTTGTGTGGGGTTACTTAAAAAACCGAGTTTATTCGACACCAGTTGATACAAGCCAAGAACTACTTCTAAGGATAGACCAATCCTGTGAAACATTGCGAGCCAATACGAATTTCAAAAATAACGCCACTGACTCAGTTAAGCGCAGATGCCGAACATGTATCGAAGCTAAAGGAGCTCATTTTGGAAATTATTATAAACTTTAGGGACCACAGTAAAATTCTTTATTCGTTAATGAACAAAATAATTTAATAGTGCTCTGTAGAATTTTTCACGATCTCAGTTAGTGAAAGTTCCGAATTCTAGTTTTCGTAAAATCATTTATAGCTAATAAAGAGTAATTTATTATAAGTTTTGTTATGAACGAATAAATTCAAAAGCAAATATGTAATTAAAAATTATTATTAATTGATTAATAGTAATTATTAATCAATAAAGAGTAGTTTTGTAAAATAATGTACCATTTTTGAAACCGAATTAACTCTAATTACCGTTTTACATGTTTTGCCTCTGAAATCAATATAAATTGTAATTTTAGCAATTGAGCATGCATGAAAATAGTTTTTATTTTTTTACGCGAAAACAGTGCTTCGTGCGGAAAAAAGTCAAGGGATCAAATTTGCTCTAAATTAAATGGAGATTTCAAAAAAAGCAGTGGCGTACCATTTTTTCCTTATTATATAGTATTCAGTTCAAATACCGCACAGATGCCACTGGTATACATTTTATAAAAATCTTCTACACTAAAAAATGTTCACTGATGCTCGAAAGATGTGTATTAAATTTTATAGAGATATATAGAATGATATGAAAGACATGATAAAAAATAGTTTTTTTTCTTGAAACAACTTGTATTTCGAAAAGGAGGCATTTCTCGTGTTTGTGTTTGTGTGTTTGTGTGTTTGTGTGTTTGTGTGTTTGTGTGTTTGTGTGTTTGTGTGTTTGTGTGTTTGTGTGTTTGTGTTTGTGTTGTGCTTGTGTGTTTGTGTGTTTGTGTGTTTGTGTGTTTGTGTGTTTGTGTGTTTGTGTGTTAGCGTGTTTGTGTGTTTGTGTGTTTGTGTGATTGTGTGATTGTGTGTTTGTGTGTTTGTGTGTTTGTGCGTTTGTCTATTTGTGTGTTTGTGGCGCGCGCGTGCCTGCGTGCTTGCATGCTTGCTTGAGTGCGTGTGTGCTCACGTCTATGTGTGCGTGTGTGTGTGTGTGTGTGTGTGTGTGTGTGCGCGTGCGGGTGCGAGCGTGTCACTCTAATACTTCTTATACATATCTTAAATTGCATAAATTCCAAAGAAATTCAATTTTAGTTTCATCCCAAACGTCAAATGTCGGATTTCGTCAGATTTCAGCGCGTGGTCATATAATTCCAAAACATTTAGAAAATTCGTGTTTCTCTGCTTTGGCTGCAATATTCAATGCTAAAATCGACATTATTGATATTAATCATGAATTTTTGTTCACATCAGTAGATTTATTAAACACATATATTCCCATAAAGGAAAAGCGGATTGCTATAAGTAGGTGAAATTTAAGATACGCTTCTTTAAACGAACATATCATTCACGCATCAGTCATTAATGATAAAAGTTAATAATTTTACGCTTTTTGATGTATTTTAAGTTTTCCAGGTTGAGCTTATATTGGGATTAGATAATACTGCATCTAACCACATAAATGTCAAATTTTGCTTTTAATCTTAATTGTTAATAGCGGATAATTCACAAAAAATTTTTAGTAGACCATCCATTTATAATGTAAACTTTCAGCATTAACACTCATAATAAAATACTTATCTTTTTGGGGTTTTTTAATGGTGTACTTTAAATTATACAATCTAAACGTTTCGATAACACAGTTATCTTCGTCAGTAGTAATGTTTGTTAAAAATTGTTAAAGATGTTGTAAACAATTTTGTCAAAGTTGAAAAGTTAAAACATAAACATCAGCCTGCTATTAATATAACAGTTTGAGAAACGTATAAAGCCAACTATAAAATTTTAGTAAAGAATGACTAGGTCATAAAAATTAAATATTGTTAAACTGCCTCAAAGGTGACAAACCAGAACACTCTTTGCGAAGAAAGTTAACAATGAAATTTGTCAGCCAAAAAACACATTTAAAAAAATTTAATCGAGTTATGATGTAACTGTAAAGTTGTGAAAAACTTCAATTTGAAAATGATAGAAGTATTCACAAATCCAAACATTACATCAAATAAAATAACAGAAAGCCGACACACACTGATAGATACCTTCATAAATGATCCAATCACGATCCACGTCAAAAAATTAGTGTAATTAAATCTTTAGTAGATCGAGCAAAACGAATTTGTGACCATAAATTTTTGAATGATGAATATAAATATTTAAGAAAATCCTTACAAGATAATGGATATTCACTTGCAGATATTAATAATGTTATTACACCTACTAGGCCTAACCTTAAAGAAAAACCAGTTCTTAATGTGGTACTGCTTTTCTTCCTTTTATAGCTAATGTTACAAATAGAATTGAAAAAATCCTAATTAAATAATTATGGCATTAGGACTATTTTTAAACCTACAAGAATTAAAGAACATTTAAGATCACCTAAAGATGTGTCAAACTCTTTATCATCTTCCGGAGTGTATAAGTTATTTTGTTCATGTGGAAAAGTATACATCGGAACCACAAAACGTAGATTTGATACAAGACGCAAAGAACATATGAGATTTTGTAGATTAGGTCAACCAGAGAGGTCTGCTGTGGCTGACCATGCCCTAAATAATCTAAATCATGACATTCAATTTGACAATATGGAAATATTGTCAAGACAAACTCATTATTATGTTCGTTTGCAACGTGAAGCTATTGAAATATATAAACACCCTAATAATTTTAATAGACAAGAAGAAAATCTCCGTTTAAATGGGTTTTGGCACCTTATAATTAAAAGAAAGCATAATTATACGTCTTAATTTTGGCTTTTGGTATGTCTAGGTTTTTTGCTGTGTTTTTGCTAAACCTTGAAGCAAATTCCTTACCAATTATATGTTAAATTACCACAGCACTATAATTTAACATAAGTAGTTGAAATTAAATTAAAATTAAAAATTACAAAAAACGTTCTGCATTGTGCTTTTCATTGTTAATAACACTTCCAATTGTTGATAAAGATATATCTTTGTTAGATTTAACTGGG